>VWZD01006809.1:63240-139940 GCA_013396695.1 Sakesphorus luctuosus | reverse complement strand
ATGGATGGATGGGTGGATGGATGGATGCATGGATGCATGGATGCATGGATGCATGGATGCATGGATGGAGCTGAGCTGGATTGCCACTGAGGGTAAGTCTCGGTTGTGGCTGTAAACAATCTGGCTTCAAACCACTCCAGCACCATGAGCACTGCAGAACCCACTGGGGGTTGGGAAACCCCCTGTGGAAATTAAGGACATATTGCAGCTGTCAAGTAAATTATACATTGGGGTAATGCCTCCAATTACTCCTGATTTAGCTACTTTAAAAGTAATCTGGGTAGAACTGTGTGACCTGACAATTTTAAGAGATAAATATAATTAGGCATAATTAGGCAATGATGCCAGCTGGTAGGTATGATTTAAACAGGCATCAGTGAAACCTCTCCCATGCAAGAGGAGGGCAGTTCATGTCAGTCAGGGCTTTAATCTCCCCTCACACTGGCTCTTCGCTCTCTGCCAGTTTGTGAAATATCTCTGACCCACTGAAAGTCAGCCTTTCTTTGATATTTTTGGGACCCCTAAGGCTCTGCAGTGTAGCAGAGGAGCTGTGGCTTGCTGTATACAATACCTGACTTTATCACCCCTTTTCTTTCAGTAGTTATGGACTGTAAGCACTTGGGACAAGAGTCTGTTTCTGTAAGACATATCTACAAATGCCTGATGCAAAGGGATTCTTATGGGATTTCCTGAGTAGTAGCAGAGTCATAGAAAGAAGAAATACATCTGAAGTTTAACCAAAAATCCATGTGACTGGATAAGGCAAAAGATCATTTTGACTGTAGCTGGAGCAAAACAGATTTAGAAGTTGTGAGCTTTTTATTTTTTAAATTAATGAACACTTTCTTTGCTACTCTTCCCCTTTAAAAAATAAAATCACTAAAGACTTCGGAAAGATTCTCTTTTGCTGATTGTTTGAGAGCTGCCTGGTATTGCCTCAGGTTAACAACAATCAGAACAGAGCATTCTGCAAATGAGCTCAGGAAACTTTCCCCAGGACATCTCAATCCATCCTTTGGACCAATGTTTTCAGCTTCCTTGTCTGTGGCTCTGCATTAACAAGATTGATGAGGCTTTTTCTTGTCTTGGACAGGGGAACCTCCTCTGCTCATCCATCACTGCTTTTCCCTGAGTAACATGGGCAGCAGCAGTGGTGTCCTGGGCTGTAGGAAATAATGCACTTTCTAGTCCTTCGTGGTGTTAATTCACCAGATAAACTCAATGAATCCCCACAGGGACTGAAGTGTAGCCAACAGCAGCTCTGCTCTGGAAAAGGGCACTTCCTGTGTGAATCCATGGATGCAGCCTGTAGATAAGATAAATATTGCTTATTAAGCTGTCAACAGTAATGAAAATTTTCTTTTCTGCAGGCCAATATTAGTATTAACACATCACTGCAGCAGCTCTGGTTTGTTGGGCTTTTTCCTGGTTTGTTTTTTTCCTAATTTGGAGTCTTTTTTATGATTTTTTTTTGTTTGTGTGGATTTCATTGTGGGGTTTTTGTGGGTTTCAATACTGGAGGGTTTTTTTGGGGGGGGATGGAGTCATTTTGGTTTTTGTAGTTTGTGAGGATTTTGCTATTGTTTTGGAGTTTGGGGTTTTTTTTGTTTATGGTTGTTTTCTGGTTTGTTTGGTTTGGGGTTTTGTTTTTGTTTTTTGGGTTTTGGTGGTTTTTTGAGGTTTTTTCTGGGTTAGGTTTATTTACTGGTCTGAGTTTTCCAGAAAAACCTAACAGAGTGACCAGGTAGAATAAATACCAGCAGAAGCCAACATGGAATGGAGTTTAGGACAAGGAAATAGAAGAAGAGACGAAAATCCATCCTGAGGGTGACACTCCTGCTCCTGTTTTCATTGATAACATCATCTGGGGCACAGACAGAACAGACTTGCTGACCACCCAAACTGGCATTCAGTTTGCAGAAATTATAGGATAATATGAGTTAGCTGAACATCAGAAAAAGCAAGATAAATGTATACATATTTCTCTAAAAATGACTACCTGTTGGGATCTGTATAGCATTAATTGAGGGGGAAAACTGAAGAACTGTTTTGATTTCAGAAGAGCTGCTCTTGACACACCACTGGAAGCCACACGTGCTGTTAGAACAGCCAGAGATGCCTTTTTTAAGCTTTTGGAGGAATCCCTTGTCTTTTGTAACATAGTAGTTACACCTTCAGTGAACTTCTGAAATCTCTGGCAGAGCCAAAAGACCTTTTTCTCTGTTCATTTTTACTATAAAAATCACTCACAGTTTATATGATCCCTCAGAATAAATAAACCCAGGCTCTGCACCAACAGCCTCCAAAGGCTCATTAAGCTAATTGTGGATTAATTCCAGTCTCACCTCCTGCTTTCTGAACCAGCACAGCCAGAGCCAAGAGGGTTTGTTTTACACACCCAAAGCCAACACTGAGATAAATCCTATGGAAGAGCAGAGTATAATGAAAAGCAGCACAAGCACTGCCAGGACTGCTACACTTCCCTCTGTGGATCTGCAAGAACTTAAATGTATCCAAAGCACTCAGTGGGACCATATTTCCTCCAAAAATGTTCCTCACAGGAAGCCAAATTACATTTCCTTATTCAACCACGCCAGTTAAATTGGCATTTGCAAAATGTCTATCAATTTCTTCATGATTTTTTGCTCCTCAAAGAGAGATTTCTTGTGGTTTGTGCCATTTCCATCACGTGTACAGATTCCTCACCCAGAGCTGTGGCTGCTTAGTTGTCACAGCCCTGTGCACAGAGGTCAAAGCACATCTAAAGGCGAAACAGCCTATTTTGCATAGATATCAAACATCCAAAAATGAAAGAGTCTGAAATTCAGGATCTGTGTGCCAGTAATTTTAATAAAAATAAACAAAAGTGATGTATTTTAGCACATCAGCTCTTCCCTCATATAGAGGATTCTTCCAAGATTTCTTCTTTGTTCTGGGTTAGAGTTTAATCCTCATTTCATAGGTGTGACTATGGATGTACTAAAGAGGCTTCAGCAGCTATCACAGCTGATCCCAGTAAGAAAATTTGGATCGTACTGATTTGCCCAATGTGGCATAGTGGATTTGTGAGAGAGATGAAAAGAAAATCCACGAGTTCTGATGTGCTCCCTGCTGTTAGCCTTCTTACACAACGCTGTGTTACATAAAACTTTTTGGGGAGGAAAAAAAAAAAGGAGAGGGAATGGAAAAAATAACATCTTTTTGGTTGTAAGCCAGTTTTCTGTATCAACATGGCAGTAGCGTGTGAAGCGAAGCAAGATTTCCTTATAGCACCATGTGACAAAGCTAATCAAAATAAACATCCAAAAAACGAAGAAATTAAGGATGAGGTAGCAGACTGTGGGGAGAGCAGATGGTTATTTAAAATAACAGCAAATTTTCCATGCTGACTGCAACTCTAGCTCTTGTCACAAAACATCGTTGTTAATGGATAAAAGAGAGGGCAGAAACATCACCAGAGTATTTTGTGGGGCTGGGGAAAGCAAAAGGATGACAAATGTATAGGGAAGAGGGAATTTTCAGCTCTCTGCAAAATCTGCCCCAAGTACCAATGGCAGTAGAAGCAGAGACAAAAATGCAAAACAAAAAATGCAGCAGGTGGAAGGAGCTTATTATTGGTCAAACTTGTCACACAATATAAAAGGTTTCTCACACACCATAAAAGGTTCTCACAGCCCAACGATCGGGAACTGCACTGAAGGAGAATATTTTGTGTCCTCAGGAACATAAACCCACAAAAATCCATATTTTATAGTACTTTGAAGCATAGAAAAGAAGGTCCAGACACTGAGAATGAGCTGGGAAACCAGAATTGCCCTGAGACCTTCACTCGAGTGGTGGTTCAGCCACTTGCTCCCAGCCCCAAGCACAGATGCACAACTGGGGTCTGAAGTCACACATTTGGCCACGGGTTTTGCTAATCCCGACATTTTACAGGTTCCACTTTCAAGGCAGTGTATCCACCAGCATGTGCTTTTTACAAATTCAAATTTAAATGTGCTGCTGGAATCTCGGGTGAAAACAGGGAGCTGCAGCTTCCAGGACAGAGAGGATGCTGCCAGCCAGGTGCCAAGAGCATCTCGGGTGTCTCAGATCCAGCTGAGGGAACCTGAAAGCCTCTCCTTGCAATATTGCTCTGCCCTCTTTGTCCTGCAAATCCCTCTCTAAGGCTGAATAAAAGAACTAAAAATCAGAAATTACAGACAGATTGCTGCCTGTCTACAGTTCAAATTCCCAGAAGTGAGCTGTCAGCACTCTGGAAGAATGGAGAGCAGCCCCTCTGCTCAGAGCTCTTCAGTGTTTGCAGCGCTCCGCACACTTCAGGAGCTTGGCACAATCAGCAATAAATGCACAAGAAGCATCTTTTCTGTCTCCTGCAGAGAAGGGGAAGGAGAAGGACATGGTCTAAAGCCTCAGAAGCTGGAATGATGGTGAGACAGAGGATGCAGCTTTAGGCTTTTGCCAAGGATGAGTTTCCGTGGGGTTGACACCACACACCACATGCAGTTGTGTTGGTCATGATGGTGCCCACCTTGGCCTGCCCTCAGATCTGGGAGACCTGGGCAAGGCCCCCATCCCCCTTATCATCTGCATTTCCTATCCTTCCAGCTTTTTTTCTGCCTGTCTCATGTAAATGTTTGTGTTTTCCATGACTGTGAGACAGCTTTTCCAGGAACTATTTCCCTTTAGCAAAAAAAAAAGAGGGTTCCTGAGTTTTCCATTGAATGGCAGCTTCAGATCCTGTTGCATCAGCTTCTTCTCGCTCAGAGACATCTCAGTCCTTGTCTCTCACAAATTCCTACTTCAATATACCTTTAGCAGCTCCCTCAGGAACAGAAAGGACAAAGGCAAAGGCTTGTTGCCTGCCCTGAAACACAGAAATGTTCATCTGTCCATCCTCATAAACCACTGCAGCTGAACAGCAAATGAAATTGAAGCATTTTTTAAATTCTCTTCCTCCTAAGTGATCATCCCTGCAAAAAAAAAAAAACTATCTGGATGCCCAAAGTATTTAAGACCATGCTCTGCTTACAGGTGTTTCTGAAAAGAAAGGAAAGTTTTGCTGAGAACCACAATTCCTGCTGACTGGACTTCATACAAGATCCTTTTGCAGCATTATCCAGATAAATTATAGCTCTGAATTTCCTCAGAAATCATGCAGCTTTGTGCTGGCTTTATACATCCCTTTATTTAAACTCCCTGCTATTATGCAACCATTTTATATCAGCCCTCATCAGCAGAGTATCTGAACACTTCCCACATACAAACAGACAGGGAATATAAATTTCAATTAATTGCTGGTGTTTCTTGAACACTGAGGTAAATCTTCAGATTTGATGGCAACTTGATTTTTCATTTTAGATGTTATAATTAATTCTTAATGCAATATTGCTTGATTAAAATGGATTTTCTAAATACAAATATTGTTTCCTAGAGCTGATTGTGGGACTCAGGGCAGGATAAATCTCCTCACCAGCAGTTTATCACTTTGCTCATTGCTGAGGGCCTTGAAATTCAGCCCAGAATCAATTTGTCAGATCACATTCGAGTCCTTTAGACTTAAAAAATGGGCACCTGGTGAGCCTCTGTGTTACATTTCTGAAGCTTCTCACACTTAGCAGAATTTTCAATAAGTTTCTGTGCAAATTAATTGGCAATGGGATTAGATTCTTGTGCAGGTGCTCCACACAACTGTTGGAGTGCCCATGTGAATCTGGAATGAAACAGAAGATTGGATTCACTACAGAAGCAGAAGGGGATCAGTGACTGGCAGGTTTTTGCTTGGTTTTCTTTTCCTTTTGAAATTGAAGTTCTTGCCAAGTTTTACTACCCCCACAATCACATATTTATGCCTCTAATCAACAGCTGCTCGATGGTTCTCTGAACAGGGTGTTCTCCTCCTGCAGAAACCAGGGAGGAGCCACCCCCAGCATGGCTTGGTCACTTCTTCTCATCCTGATGTGCCCCTGCACATGGAGCTCAGAGAAATACAAAGGGATTCAGACAAAAAATTCAGACTAACTCAGTCACACCCTCACTTTTAATCCTAATTTAATTGGGATGAATTTGATATGAAAATATATACATAAGGGAGCAGAAGTTTGGGGTATTATGGTGAGAAGAAAAACACAGAAAATCAGAAAATTTGGTTTTATTAGACTGAGGAAGCACAGCATGTTCCAGAAAGGTTGACATTAGCACCTCTCTTGCAGCTTCAAGGCATAAACCTGCACTTATTAAGGGGCTGTTGGACAAATTCATCCCTGTCATTCAAACAGGAAAACAAAAAAGGCATCATTGCTGCTGCTATTTCTAAACCACCAACAAAACAGCTTCTTTTCTGATACAGGTGCTCTTTGGCTTTATGAGAAGTTTAAGAAGAAGCTGCACAAAAACGAAGATTCTAATGCAACTTCTCTTTTGAAACTGCTTATTTCTTTAGACCAAATATTTCAAACATGCTGTTTGTTGCTTAAAACAGTTTTATTCCAAACATTTCCAGCTATGTAAGTGCCATCTCTGAGCCAGGATTTTTCCCAGAGGTAGATTTAAGCATGAGGACTAACAGACTGACAAAAATCTATTTCAGCAAGGGCATAAAGCAGAGTACAATTCCAGATTACAAACCAGTGAGCCAGGATTTGGGATTTGGACCCTGGATTGCCTTTTGCAGTTGAGTTTCAGCCCTCAAAATCAGGGAACAGTCATATTTGCTGAATATAAGACAGTTGGAGTGGATGGAAATAGAGGAATGTAACAAGGTGTATGAAAAAAACATCACTCTGGACTAACAGTTCATAGTTCTCAGAGTGGGGAGCGGCAACCTGTGGGAAGATTAGAGAAATAAAATCATCAGGGTAGAACGTGCTGCTCCTCTGCCCTGCCACGTGCAGTGATGCCACAGAAGGGATATCAGCACCATCAGCAGGGCTGCATTTCACTGCCTGACTGCCCTGAAAACAAAACCATTTGGCATTATGAAGTCAGAGCTGTTTTAATTGCTTGTAAAGTTACACTGAATTTTGAAAGGAAGAAACAGTCAGAGGGTACCAAGAAGCCAAGTAATTATCCTGCATGAATCTTTGGTTGCCCCCATTCCCCAAGATGACCTGAATTTGAAAGTTATGTGAGCTCTGAAGTTTGTGTAACCCCTGAGGATTACAAAGAGTTGTCATTCTGAAGCTGAATGCAAAACTAATGATGGTTCTGAAGAACATTCAGGTTTCCAGTTGTTGAAACCAAAAAGGCATTTAAAGCAGCAGAGAGACAGCTGCTTCCACCAAGCAACATCAATTTGAGATCTGATGCTTGATCCCACTTATCTTAATTGTAACCTTTCATTAACTGGATAAAGAGAAAAACAATTTTAATGTAGTATCTCTTGGCAGAAGACTCAACTGAACAGCAAATTCAGGAAAAAATTTAGACTCACAATGCAGTTAATAGCCAAATGAAAAGCTTTTTTCCTCAGCTGCCCTCTCATTATTATAGGTCACCAACTTGTAAAATTTCATTATCTTCAGTGACTGGTCATTTTTTTGCAGTGTAAACAGAAATTGTTGTTTCAAATGTAGGGTTTGGTGAAATAAGTTTCTTATATTAAGACATATTAAAGAATCAGAAGTAGCTCCAGTGCCTGAACTTTGTACATTTAGCCCAGTGCCACAAACCCTCATCATGTTAAGTGTCTTTGTTTAAAGTACTGTTTGTTCATCACTAAAGAGTAAAGGGAGCAGCACAAATGGCACATTCAGTGCTCCAGTAAGTTTGGGATTTTCATTTTCTAGAAAAATGTTTGTCGATGAGCTTCCTATTATGAACCTGATTATTACCTGTATTAGAAATAGGAGCCTCAAAGAGCCATTGTCAGAATTCATTTTAGAAATTGGTTTGGAAGACAAGTATAAAGACATTTAATCAGCAACCCTATCCAATAAAACTGATTAGAAGAGCACAGTTTTGCACGAGCCCACCTCGATCATAGTGAACAAATTAGCAGCAATCCCATCAGGGCACAGAGATAAAGTAATATACAGACATGAACTGCAGCAATAAAAGGTAAAGTGGGAAATGAGATTAGATTATTTTTCTTAACAACTCGACTAAACTGATCCAAGAGAATAACTGAAAAAAACCAGATTGTCGTGGTCTTGGGTTCCTCTTCCAGATCATACTGTAGATGTAGAGGAAAATTCATCAGCATTCCCAAATTCCAAAATACTCTTCTACACATGTGTGCACAAACAGCTACACATCTTACACATAAACTCATTTTCTAGGGGTGGAAATATTCCCATTTAATCCCACATTTGATCATGGAAATTATTCAGATGGAATCAACCAGACTCCTCTTCAAAGGAGAGAAATTAAATCAAATTAAATGACTGCAATAGCCAGACCCTTTAAAGCAGCTTTGGAAACTTCTGTACACAAAATGAGGAGCAAATGCCACTTTCCTTACGGTGCCCAGGGATGAAATGAAGAACAGATCATCCCAGCTGGACACTCAGAAAGGCAATGGCACATGAAATGTTGTCCTGGGCAAGACTGGAGCTTCTGGACTGAGAATCCCACCAAAATCAGCTCTGAGGATGAACATTTGGCAGCTGTACAAGGACAGCAGTCACAGCAGACTCAGGGCTAACTCTACATCTGGGTTTCTATCACTCACTCATGAAAATCCTTCCTATAAAAATACAAAATAAATCCAACAAAACACCAAAAATTATGAGGCTTGTTTCAAAGGCATCATTTAACAGGAGCAGTGAATGACCCACTACATTAAATTTGCCACAAACATTATTTTTTCCACCTCTTATTTTAGGTCTTTCTACATTTGGGCCATTGAGCATTTGGTATTCACATTAAAAAGTGAAAGGGAGGACCAGATATGAGGGGAAAAAGACAGCATGAGACAGGCCAGCATAAAAGGGAATTTCTGAGAAGCTCAACTTTATCACAGCAGATTTGGTGGAAGGTTCTTGCACCCAACAGAGTTGGGGGAATTTTGTCCCTGCACCGAACTTACCCCTATTGTAAATATTTTCCAGTGGAGACTGAGCCATTCACTGCCCTGGGCCTGCTGGCCACGCTATTTTTGATACAGGACAGGATCCCATTGGCCTTCTTGGCCACCTGGGCACACTCTTGGCTCCTGTTGAGCTTCCTGTCCCTCAGTCCCCCCAGGTCCCTTTCTGCCTGGCTGCTCTCCAGCCACTCTGTGCCCAGCCTGGAGCGCTGCAGGGGTTGGGGTGGCCAAAGGGCAGGACCCGGCACTTGGCCTTGTTGAACTTCATCCCATTGGAACCAGCCCATCTCTCCAGTCTATCCAGATCCCTCTGCAGAGCCCTCCTGCCTGCCAGCAGGTCGACACTCCCTCCCAACTTGGTGTCATCAGACACCAGTATGACTGGGATAAGAGCAGGAGCCACTTGATTCTGCTCACAGGCACCAGAGGGGGATTCAGGAGCTCCAGGATGTGGAGGTGGGATCCAAAGCATTGTGTGCACCTGGGCATCAGCCTCTCATGCCTCCCCTTCCTGTTCCAATCTATTCAGAGGTAGTTTGTGAGCTTTTAAAAGCATGATCCCCAACACACACTGTCAAATCAAATAGATATTTTTATTTGGGAGTTTCTCACATAGTTCAGTGGTGAAGTTATTTCCTATGAAAGAAAATGGGGCCTTCCTATGATTTAGATGATTGTTTAAATTTGGTACTTTACCTCTGATACTGTCTCAAAGAGCATAAAACCAGAACGAATGGCTGAGGCAATTGAGAAATCCTGAATAGGAGGAGGTGCTCTGTCTCTTTGCAAAAAGCTTACAGCCACAGCTTGCTGGGAAGAGCTGTGAAATGTGCTCCAGGGCTCTGTCCCTAACATGATTATGCAAAGCAAATGATAGTAATAGTGCTGCCTTGCCATCACTTACAATACATCTGCTCTCTTTCAATTTTATGTAATTTTCATTGAATTTAGGTCCATCAGGTTGCCCTGCCACAGGATTCATGTGAAAATTAGGTCCTTATTCTAAGCAACTGATGCAGTTGAAGAAATGGGAAGTGTTAAGACTGCCATCCATTATGCTAAGGGGGAAAATTATTTCAAACATGCAAAGAGATAAAATCTATTTAAATGTGCGAGTTTTCAGTTACTTCCATTCCAGAAAAAAAAATAAAAGGTTGTTTTAAATAAGAGGTCTGTGCATCACAGCTGTCCTCAGAATGCTTGAACATATGTGTTCAAGTGGGAATTATGATGTATATGTAACATTGCTTACAGACCTGACCCAGCAAAGGATGCACTCCATAGGAAGCTGAGCTGCAGTTTGGAGTGAACACTCACTCATCTACCTTGAAATACCAACTTTGAGGTAGAAGCTACCGAGCAAGAGAAATAGGGAACAAAGCAGGCCCAGCAGATGGACAGTGATCTTAGCAAAGTAATGCAGCACATTGGCCAAGTCAGCCTGGATCAATCCACTGCAAATTCCTCCAACACCAGAGTCTGAGGGTGTGAGGCTCCAAGCAGGAAACAGCACAGAAGGTGGTAATTAGAATTCTGGAGTGCAGTAGAGAACTGCTGATCCAGTGGGCAGGTTGATGCAATTAAATGTCTCATAAAGATAACACACATAATTTGCCAAACATCTTGAGCAGTTCTCATTGGCATCATTGAATTTTACATCAAATTATACAATCTTACTACAGTTTCTGAAATCCCTGAGTTTTTCCATAAAAGTAGCAATGCACTGAAATAAAGTACTGCCTGCTGAATCAGAGAGCAGAAAGTGGCCAAGTGTATCAGTCCATAACAAAAGCAATTGCACATTTCACCTTGGTGATACTGTAAACATTATCTGTTCCTTTCTAGAGGAATAGATTGATATATATACATATTTGTAATATATAGTTTCGTATAGTGATGTCAGTCATGACAGTGTTGTCTGCAGCCTTTCTTCAAACCTGTTTATTTACTTGAGGGGGTTTTTTCCCTCCTGAGATGCCCTAGGCATGCACATGGTGAAAACTGACATTTTGTTGGCTATGAAAACAGAAACACTTCCATGCTTCAGATCTAACCCAAATACTTTAAATTACTGATATAGTTGTTTTGGCTCTTTTTTTTCCCTGTGTTGTTTTAGAAGGAATAGCTGGCTTTGCAATATGTGCTGTAAATTATAGCAAAAAAAAGTAAGTTTTTAGCCTGAAATATAGTAACCAACTGCCTCTCTCTCCTCATACAGGTGATTTCTATATGGGTAAATAAACTGAAACAAGAATACAGCCTATATGGAATTCAACCTTCACTGAGATCAATGGAATTTTTTCTCCTTTGGTTAACACTTAGGCATAAAATAACATTTTTTTTTCAGTCAGTCTGGTTTAGTGTTGGTAAACACAGTGGAGGAGTCATTGAAAATGGTGAAGGACAAAACTCAGAGACTTCAGGAAACACCAGTCAAAGTTGCTCCTGATCCAGGTCCATCTGCCAAGTTAAGAATCTCTCCTGCCAACAGAACCACTGCAAATATACTGATGATTTCTTGGAATCCAATTTCTTTTCAGTGTGATGGACAACAAGGAATTTGGTTCAACAGATAAAGTTCCGTGGTCAGATAAGTTGGTTAATCAAACATTTCGTACTGTGAGTAATTATACTCTTTGCACATGAGGATAAAGACAGAATTACCCAGCTCTGAGTTGGTTCTGTAAACCAAATGGAGGCTTGAAATTCTGGAATTAAACCAGAAGCATTTGTAAAACAAACAGGAGACAGGACTGATTTCTATGACTATTGAGGAAAAAAGGTCCTGTTTGTAGCCCTTTGTGGGCTCTTGTTTCAGAGCCAAACTGAATCTAGAGACCTATTTCTACAAATCAGACAAATTCAGGCATTACTTGGCTTAGCCCTGGCTGGTGCTACTGACTTATCATCATTGCAAGCCAAATTTCAAACTAGGCTGTTCTTTGCACAGCTTTCTGTGCCAGCAGCACTGCTTGGCTGTGGCTGCAGTTTGTCCCTACCACATCATTTGCCCCTGCTGAGGATCCAGCCCAGAAAACAGCCTTAAACAAGTTGTAGCCCAAAGGATGCTGCTGCTGCTGCTGCTGAGGGGTACTTGTGAATAACCCAAGGTAGTCAAAACTGAACTGCAGAACAAAAAAGATCTCCCAAACCTCTGACTTGCCTGGTTCTGTCAAGGTCTGTGTGTGTTTAAAGGAGCACATGTGCTTCATGAAAATCTGCTGCCACCCTCCGCACAGCGAAAGGCTGAGTGTGACCGCCATCGAAATGGCAGCTGGGCAGGTTTGGTGCTTCTCTGCTTTCCTTTTGAACACCCTTTCTGTTCATGCTGGCTCTTTTTTTACCTTAAAAAGTAGTATTTTTAACTTGAAAACATTTTAAACGCCCCAGAGAAGTAAAGGATGGTCTGAACAATCCCAATTACAATGCGGAAACTGTCAAGGAAGGGAATTCCTTCTAGATTCATGCTGGGCTGGTGTGACTTTAATTTGGCAGACACTCAGGCACTATAAATAAAAAGCACCTTCAGTAAAACCCGCTCTGGTATTCTGATGTTGGCTTGGGATAGCCAGGGATTCAGGAACTGATTCTTGTGCTCACCTTGAACTGGTTCATTCTAAACCACTGGCTCTTTATGCTTCCCTGTAAGCCTGGAATAGGATGGATTTATTACGCTGCAAACTCAGTAGGATTGCTTTTCTTCCTCCACTCCCCATTCTGCACTGGGATATATTAAAGCATAACAGCAGCAGTAACAAAGCCCTGTGTGTGCTTAAAGATAATTACTTGCACTGTTTCAATCTATTTTTCTAAGGTTTGCCATCTGATGCCCTCCTAATATGAAGCCCCTCTCCACTGGGAGAATAAGCACAACTGATCACAAGGGAATAGTTCAGTTCAAGAACATATGTCTGAGCAAACAGGATGGCTCCCCTGTCTGACAGCTGCTGCCCTCAGCCTTCCTGCTTCACCCTCCTTTTGATTTAAATTCCATGTTTTGCACCTGTAAAAACCCATGGAAGACAGACCTTGAGAGAGGATTCTCCATTCAATGCTCTTGTTTAATATAAACATAATATTGTTTAATACAATCACCTTTTTGCTGAGAAAAAAGGTAATTGGAAGAAAGCTGGGAAGGATCTCCTTGCCAAGCCCTGGAAAAGGCAACACTGCTCTAAGGGGCTGTGTGATAAGACTAAAAACAAACAGCTTTATCCCTTTGGCTATTCCTCCTTGACTGGTTTAATGGGGAGGAAACCATCTCTATAGCAAATGACTTCCATGGATTTATTAAAAGATATGCAAAAATGATCAAGCTCCAACTGTTGGACAATTCCTTGTGCAACTCTGTTAAAGCAAAACTCCCCATAGATTTCACACTGAAAAAAAAAGGGATTTTGAAAGTAAAGCTCACAAATCAGATCAGAACTCCTCTTTCAGGGTGTCCTCATGAGTCACAAAGGATATTACGTTTGGAAATGCTGGAAATGCCAATGCACTGAGATTACTTATTTTGTAGGAGGATTTATGGACCTGAGAATGATTTGGTGCAGGAAGAGGTCCCAGACACTTATTCTACACTTCTTCCCTGTGTAACAAAAACCGTGTTAAATTCTATCTAAAATATCTACTAAAACCCCCAGCAAAGATTAAGTGACTGGGTTTAATGCAGAAGTAATCAGAAGATACTCTTTTATAAACATTCATGAGGCATACCAAAAGTTATCCAGAATTTGGACTGAAATTACTTTGTTAAGGGCACCAGTACATGGTGTTCTAAAATAATGACAGAAATAGTTGTAGCCATATTGCTTATCCCAGAAATCCAACACTTCTAGAGAGAATGCCAAATGCTAGGAGGATTTCTCAGTTTTGCAATGTCTTATGAAATATCAGATCATTTTTTGGTGGAGGGAAAGGGCTGAGCACCCTCAGGTGATACAAAAGGCAACCAGGTTTCTAAGGCTGAAAGCAGCACAAAGAGTTGGAAGAAAAAGAGAGGAAGAAAATTATGCATGTCTTAGCTGGTATCTGCTTAAACCCAAAAGTATGATTTAAACTTGAACGAGAGGAGTATAATTTTTTCTGAATCTGAAAAGTCTGTTCAGTAAGTGGAAAAAAAGGAAAAAAAAAAAAAGCTAAAACTTAATGAGGGAAAAATTAAACTCTGGTCCGAATCCAGGTGGAGGCTGTATGTGGCATTATTATAGGCTCCCATATGTTTCCTAGAGGCACTGAAGGAGGCAAGGGAATTTAGACAAATGGAAATGTAATTATTTGTGATTGAAACAAAATAGCAGCCAGTTTATGTATATTCTTTTCCTGCTGAATTAACATTATTTTACTGAATTTAATTATTTTCAGATGCTATCGTACTTGCAGAGGTAGCCATAGTTTTTTTCCACATTTTTCACATACTATTAGTCATTAGAACTTAGTGACATAAAAATTACTATCTGAGTTGACACGGTTATTCTCTCTTGATGTCTTTAAGTAGGTGCATAATGTGACAGATGAGAGTGCTGAAGCTCAGTGTCTCACACAGGCTTAAAAAATAATAAAATATTATTCCTGCAAAACTTTGGAAACTGTTCAACGGGGGAACAATTTTTAGTCTCTGCAATTTATTTGCTTGTCTTTCTTCCTTCATTTTTCTATGCCTAGAAACATGTATGAAAACAGGAATTTAGTTGTTCAGGGACTCATTTCCTCCTGCTGTGCAGTCACCACAGGAAATCATGGCCCTTTCTCTCAGTAGCAGATGAGGAGTAGGGAGCAGCACAGATCACATAAAGATTAACCAGGAGTGAGGTTTAGGGCTGGATTGTGCTTGACAAACTCCTGTTGACAGGGAATTTTGGCTCGAAATGAGGAAAGCAGTGTGAAGCCTGGGCTGTGTAAAAGCAGGTTCAGCACAAACAGGACACGGGTCCAGTGGTGACAGCAGGAATGAGTATTTCTGGGGATTCCAGTAGTCTTGATGCAGAGGAGTCATTCCAGCAAGAGATCTGTCACTCTGGAGCTCTCACAGAAAGTTATTCCTGGAAAGTTTTAACAGCATCTAGGCCAGATTGGAGACACAGATTTCTTTCCATTCCAAGAGGACAGTCTGAACCCTGCTGGAAAGGAAGATTTGTAGCCAGGCATTCATATACAGTATTCACACATGAGGGTTTGGGTTTAACTCTTTTCAAAGGTTTATTTAATCTTAGATTAACCTGTTTGGTGTATGAGCATTACACGAAGCCCAAAACAACAACTCAAGTCAAGGTAACTCTTTGGGACATTAAATGGTACACAAAGTTCAGTGTCAGAAAATTACATCTTTCCCTTCCTGCTTTTTATTATTTGGATAATTTGTATTAAAGTAATGTCTCTGCTTGTGAGTGTTTGCCCCCACTGCTTTGTTATTCACTCAGAACAGTTGATCTTTGCGTATGATGCCATTGTTATTTGCTACTGAAATACTTTTAATGTCACAAAATGGATTAAATCTTCAAGTGAGGAGTGAGCAATTGGAAAACCTGATCACCTAAGCAACAGCAGTCCCATTTCATGCCTCTGTGTCTAATTATACCTAACAAGGCAAAACCCTCTTATCTCCGAGGGGATGATACATACTCGTTCTTCCCAAACAAAATTTTTTCATGCCTTAATTGATGGGTAAAGCTGATGCGTTCTGCATTTTGTAACCAAGCCAGGCATGGCTTTTTGTTAAACATCCATATTGGGTTGATATTTCATATAAAATGATCCTGTCGTGACAAGGAGGAGCAGTCTGGGGGGTTAAAGTGCTCAGGATCTTTTCCCAGGGCAACTTCCCACTGTGGCAGCTCCTTGGGCCAAACAAGGACAGACCTGGAGGGCAAACACTGGACTGGCCATGCCATCGCAGGCCAGGAGGGTGGACACCGGAGTGGCTGAGGCTTCCTGGGCATCAGGACTGACCTTCAGCCCTGCTGAGACCCCCCAGAGCCCTCTCCAGCCCTGGGGATCCCAAAACCAGCAGAACATCCCCAAGGAGCCCATTGGGATGGTGGGATTGTGGTGCCTCCAGAGGTTAACAAAGCCCTTCCCAGAGGTTCATAAGGCTATTCCAAAAGGACCATAAGGCCCTTCCCGGAGGTTCACCAGAACTTCCCAGCGGCCCCCCAGCCTTTTCCCAGGGGCCCACACGGCACTTCCCCCGCACCCCCCGAGGCTCTGCCGGGGCAGTCGCGNCTCGGCGGTCGCTGCCGCTGTCGCAGCCGCGGCAGCAGGGCCGGAGCCCGGATCGCAGGCCGAGGAGGCGGCGGTGGTGTGGAGCCCGGAAGTGGAGGTGTGTCTGTTCCACGCCATGCTGGGCCACAAGCCCGTAGGTGAGCGCGGGCCGCGGCCTCGGGAAGCGGCGAGGCCGGGGGGCTGCGNTTCCCAGAGGTTCATAAGGCTATTCCAAAAGGACCATAAGGCCCTTCCCGGAGGTTCACCAGAACTTCCCAGCGGCCCCCCAGCCTTTTCCCAGGGGCCCACACGGCACTCCCCCCGCCCCCCCCGAGGCTCTGCCGGGGCAGTCGCGGCCGGGCCCGTCCCTCGCGGCCGCTCTCGGGGCTGAGCTCCGGCCTGGGCGCTGCGAGGGGCGCACCGGGGCCCCCCCGCTGCCTCTCCCCGCCCCGGGCGCGGTCCCTGNTGGGGCCTGTGGGGGGCGAGGGAGGGAAGGAGGGAGAGAAAGAAGGAGGGAGGAAAGGAGGGAGGAAACCAGGAAGAGAAGGTGGGAGGCAGCCGGGGCCCTCCCGGCCTGCTGAGTCGCCCGGCCCCGCCGCCCCTTCACAGGCACAGGCCGGGCCGGGCCGGGCCGGACACCCATGAAGCCCCCACGGTGCTGGGATGTCTCTGGTGAGGGAGACGCTCTCCGTGAGATCTGTTCCAGTGCTCGCAGCAAACAGGTTCTCAGATGGGCTTCCTGTGCTTCAGGCGCTGCCTGGTCCGAGCAGAGCCTGGTTGCATCTTCTTGGCGCCCCCTCGTTGGGTATTTATACCCTGATGAGGTTCCCTCAGTCGTGAGCAGGCCCAGCTCCCTCAGCCTTTCCTCGTGAGAGAAGTGCTCCAGTCCCTTCATTTTTTTAATTGTTATAAATAAATGAATCTATGTATCTAAATATATCCAAATGGCATAAATGAAACTGTTAGAATTTTTAATTGCACTGAGTTCTCTCCCCAGGTGTGAATCGCCATTTCCACATGATTTGTATCCGGGATAAATTCAGCCAGAATATGGGGCGGCAGATTTCATCCAAAGTGATTTGGGACCATCTCAGCACCATGTATGATATGCAGGCTCTTGTGAGTATAAAGGGTTGATGCAACCACGTGGTTATTTCTTAGGGTTCAGAAGGTTGGATGGGCCAAAATCACTGGGCCTGTCATACCTTTCATCATACCAAGTGTCATTCTTGGGTTGATGAGGTTTTACCTGAATAAAAATAGATTAGATGGGAGACAATAAAACCTGCAGTGACTTGTGAGGGTTTTTTGGTTTTGTTTTGATGTCACGGTCTGATTTTGTTTACTGAAGTTGACTAAATGCTGTTCCAACCAAATGTTTGGGTCAAATGAAAAAGTTACAGTCTGTTTACAGAAGAATTTGAGATGTTTGGGTTCCAGAAATCATCTCAAATGGTCATGAGTCATGATCTCTGGTATCTTGATCTTAGTAATCAGTTTGACATAAGGAGCCTCCTGGTTCTCCAACATCTGAACTGTCTTATTAAGAATTATTTAGCTACTAATTGAATGTAATAGAGAACTTGAGATTGCATTTCTAAATTAAAACTAAAGTTGTTACCAGTTATTCACAGAGATCTTTCTTTTCTTTCTAAGCATGAATCTGAGATTCTTCCATTCCCTAATATAGAGAAGAATTTTGCTCTTCCTGATGAGATGATCCAAGAAGTGAGAGAAGGTAAGATATGACAGCAGTCTCTGCTTCTTGCTTGCTCTGATGTCACCTCAGAATGTTTAACAAAACTGTCCAGAAAAAAGGGATGTAACATGTCAATTCCAAGGCCATTCTTTCCGACTGGTGTGTTTGGTGCAGTGGGAAAAGGGAGTGTTGAACAGATACAAGTTTATCTCATAAATTTTTAACCAACTAACTGAAAGAAGCTGTCAGGGAAAGGATCCCGGAGCTTGTGCTGTTCATGTCCTTTTTATCAGCCTTTGTGATTGACCATTGTAGGAGACAGGCTGGCAGGAGAGAGACCCCTTGGTCAGATTCTAAACAGTATTTCTCAAATTCTTAAATATAAAGTAGATGGGGTGTTAATTTAGCTCAAACAGGTTCTATTTGTACTGTTTACATTCAACTTCTGCTTCACTGATACCAGTTTGAAGAGTGAAAGCAAAACGTGGTTCCTTGAAAGGTGATTGGTAGCTTATTGTGGGATTTTTGCACCTTGTTGAAATGGTTGTAGTATTACATCAGACCATAACTTTGGTAAAGTAGATGGATACATCTGAAGCAGATGTAGTAGATGTTTTGCCTGTTTAGCATTTCACTTTCTTGCCATTAATAATTTCAGTGGAACTTCTTGACATGAGACATCATCTTGTTCAGTGCTTTGCAGTCTGCTTGTAGGATGCCTGGAGAACTTCCTGTGATTCTGTATCACAGTGTTGAGGAACTTTTCCAAATTATTACTGACTGTTGCACAGAATATGTGGTTCCTTCAAGCCATCTAACCTTTGCTAACAATCCTTTGTGTAGGAAAAGTAATGATGGAAGAAGAAGTGAAAGAGGAAATTTTAAAAGAAGAGATGGAAACGCATGCAGGTCCAGAAGAAGGTAATTTTGTAACTCTCTACTGTGTAATATGAGATTAAAAACCAACTGTAACACTGAGAAATTAATGTTAAAATGTAAATCCCAAATACAGTGTACTTTGTGATTTGTACTCAGACTCAGCATGTGCTCATGCCAAGACTTAGAATAATTGAAGAATGCACAGAGTAAGCAGTTGCTTCTCAAAAAGATTTCTTCTTTGTTCTCAATTCATCTGTGCAGGTTGTACAGCTTTGGAGATTTTTGGGTTTAATATGTACTTGACCAACCCCTGGAGGGAGTCTGAAGGAATCTAAAGATCTCTGAAAGAAAGTTGTGTCCAATTTTATTGAACCTAAATACTCTGTGTAAGGACCTTTGTAGTCATGGGGGAAATAGGGGATATAAATCAAAAAAGACTGTAAAATTGTGTGCTTAAATGGGATGGCGGGCAGAGTGTTTATTTTATTTTATTATCCTGCTTCTTTTAAATAAAAGGCTTGTTTTCCTAACACTGCTGTAGAACAAGTCAAATGTGAACAGTAGAGATCCTGCTATTTGCATTAACAGACCAAGCCAGCTGCTAACTATATAAGTTATCTTATTTATATCACTGAATAAGTGGTGTCTAAAGATTGTAATAAAAGATCTAAAAATGTATTTAAAAAATATATTAAATCTCACATTTTGGGTGTTCAGTTTTAATATCTACCTATGATACCAAATGTAATGACCATTGCTGATTATAAATTCCATAGATTGGTCCTATGTTCTGTAAGTGTTCCTGTTAAGTATTTTAATATGAAGTGCTGTTTAATTCCACTTAATGAATTTGGGTTTTAGCTTGTCAAAATACATGCCTGTCTTTAAAGCAAATAATAAAAGCAAGATGTGCCTTTCTCACAGAAGATTTTTCCTTTAGAAGTGAAATACTTAATGTTGGATAAATATCCCGAGAGTTGATTGTTTTGAGAAGTTTTATGTAATATAAAGAAATTTGATATCACTCTTGTTTGCCTATGTGTGTGACTCTGATCTGGAATCATTACTTTGATCCTATTTCAGTTTTTGCACCCTCTGGAAGTTTAGGAAAAACAACTGAAAAGCCAAGCAGCAAAGAAAAAGAGAAAACTTCATCAGATTCTGGATCCAAAGAAGGATCTGATAAGAGGAAGCGCAACAGAGTCACTGAGAAGGTGTTAAATGCAAACAGTAACCCTTCCAGTCCCAGCGCCGCCAAACGCCGCAGGACTTAGAGCTGTGAAAGTGGAGTGACAGACCGTGGGGTGGGATGGGGGGAACAGCAAAAACCAGTAGCAGGAGAGCTGCTACACAAACTGTTTGAGGAAGGCAAAGAGTTCTGAGCCAGGTGTTTGAAGAATCCGCACATCGGCTTTAGACACGCCAGACTCGCTCCTGGTGCGATTCCCGGGGCGTGGGGAGAGAGCCGGGAGTGTGGGCAGTGGATGCACCAGTGCCAGTGGCTGCAATTCCAACCAGGAACACGCTGGGTGTCGGCACAGCTGGTGAAACGAGTGCCCAGAGGAACACACGGCCTTGGATCATCTGAGCAAAGGCGATTCCTGGAAATCTGGGATTGTTTTTCTGCCTTTGTTGCTGTCTGTGAGTATCACAGACCATCTGTGGTTTGTTTTGGCCATTTCACTTGCTGCAAACATAGCATTTGTATCAAATGTCTCACTTTGTTGGTTCAGTAAAACTAAAATTCTTTTAAATGCAGATAACTACTGCATTGAAGTGTTCTGTTGCTCTGTTTGCTGGAGGAACTTCATTTCACCCTTAGAGATGTCACGTTTTTCAATCTTTCCAAGTTGATATGCCATGAGTGAAGTGAAAATTACAATGCCTCTAGCCAGAATAATTAACAAGTGTCCTAAATAAAATAATCCGGCGATGTCACATGGTTTTGTAAGGGATCATGAACCTGGAGGTGTTGCTTTCTCCATTTGTAATACAGTAGTATAAAACAGTGGGGTTTGTACTCAATTATTTATTTTTTTAAAGCAGTTTTAGTAGATGTGAATGGAATTGGTTTTCCAAAATGTTAATTTTGTTCTACAACTGAAGAATTTTACTGACATTGTAATGCTTGTCTTTTATATGCTAGAATATTGAGATTTGAGGAAATTACTCTTTTTGTGTTTGTGAGAAGATGGACCACAGCCAGCAAACACCTGTTGAATGGTGAATGCAGCAGGTTGAAATGGTACTGAGTTTGTTTCACTATGTTAACTACCAGTTAATAAAAAGAAGAATTACTTTTCAAATTTGTCAGTATTGCCTTCAAGGTGAGGCACTAGGAGTCAACTAGTTCTTACTTTTATTCTAGGTACGTAGCCAAGTTCTTGTTCACCTTTTTTTCTTCTCTTGTTTTATACCAAGAATAAATTTGACTTGTTTTTATTTTACTAAATAGTAATTGTTGTGTGACTTGATTGCAACCTGGCCCTATTTATTTTGAAAGTTATTTAGGTATGTTGTGCCTCTAGTGGAACTGATCAAAAGTGCCTACTGGGGCTTTAGCGTTGCCTTTTTTTACTAACTTTGATGTGAACAACTGCCCTGTTACTTCTATATGATATTTGACAAAAAATCCTGGTCTGCTGAACACAATAGATAGGTTGCTGGAAGCTTCCAAACTTGAGGATTTACCAGAAGGTACAATTACCCTGAGATGAGCTCAGTTGGTTAAAACTTGGTTGTAATAATGCCAAGGTCATGGGTTCAATCCCCTCTGTGGGCCATTGACTTAAGAGTCAAACCTGATGATCCTTGTGGGTCCCTTCCAGCTCAGAATAGTCTGTGATTCTGTGATTATCCTGAATTCAGTGCTTTAAGCCTTGGAGAATCTGCTGAGATGCCACCAACTGGAGAGCTCCATGGAGCTCTGGTTTGTGGTGGTGCTACAGGAGCCTCAGAGGTTTTCTGGGCAGGCACAGACCGACCTTTTATGTGAGGGAACTCCTGGTTTTAATGTTGACATTTAAGAAAAAACCAATTTTTTTGGTATCATCAAGTTCCTAGAGGTTGTAATCACATGTCACAGATGCATCATTCCAATGAGCACCCAAGGGTGAATGAATGCCTCTGGTATGTTTTGCTGTTTCCTTAAGAAACTTTGTCACGATCTACATGGATTTGGGCCATGAAGTGCAGATTTTGGAACTCTGCAGTCTAAGGGCCCTGTGGGTAAATCCTCATCCAGGCGCTTCTATTCCAAAGTGTTTGCTGTAGCAGTGGAATGTTTCCATAGCTCAGAGTAGGAATGTGTCACCAGTACCGTGCACTGGTGCCATCTCAGCACCAACTTCACAGCAGGGAAATTCCACGTGGGATTTCAGGGTCAGTCCGCAGCGCGGACGTTTTAGGAATTTCTCGGATGTGAAGCTGGGTCTTGGCAAACTCCACAATGCCTTAACTGCCCCGAGCGCTGCGGCGCTTTGCCCAGCTGCCCGTTCATCGAGGGCTGGCTCCTTGGGCACGCTGTTCCTCGCTCATTCCCATCGGGATGCTGTTTGCCCATCCCGGGGCCGCCTTGCTGGGAACGCTGCGGGCGGGCGCAGGGGCCGCGGGCGGCCAATGGGGTGCGGCGGCGCAGGAAAGGGGCGGGGCTTTGTGCGCGCTTCCGTCCCCCGGTTGCCCCCCAACGTGGCCGGGCTTTGTGCGCGCGGGCGGCCGGGAGGGGGCCGCCCCTTTCCCGAGCCCTTTCGCTTTCCCTTTCCCTTCTCTCCCTCCCTTCTCTTCCTTTTCCCACCGCGCCCCATGGAGGCCTCGTTCGTGTTCAGAGTGGAGGAGGACGAGAGGCGCCTATGGGAATACGACTCCACCTGGGAGGGAGAGGAGGAGGAGGAGGAGGAGGATGGCGGCGGAGGCGAAGCAGAGGCAGCGGAGGCGGCAGCCGGGGAGGAGCCGCAGGATGCGGGGGAGCAGCCGGGGCCGGGCAGTGCTCGAAGCTCCCGCTATGGCCAGGTGGGTGCGGAATCCCCGAGGTGGGCTGGGCTGGGGAATCCCGTTCCTGACCCTTCCAGCCGGAGCCTCCTCCCTGTGCCTTCCCCGTGCCCCGCTCGGTGCCGCGGGAGTCCCGCATCCTTCGGGGTTGTCCCAGGTGCGCTCACCTGTGCGAGTGATGCTGTGCCTGCCCGGGGCGCTCTTCTCAGCGGCTTTGGGCTCCCCTCTCAGGATCCACAGAGAGGAAGTGGAGAGGCTTGAAACACTTTAAAGAAGGCCAAGGGGTTTTCCCTGGCAGCAATGTACGTAATTTGTCCTCATCCTGATGAAGCAAATCCTCCGCGAGAGGGGACAGGGATGGGGAGGGCAGAGGGATGCTGTGACTTCGGGACTCCCTAAGATCCAGTGCACTGTCATGAGCCGGCTCTTAACATGTTTTTCCCCCTGCTCCCTGTGATTTGGGTACTTTATCCCATTAATGCAGGTTCTGTTTTCTGTACATCACCTGCCTGTTCACTGCATGGCTTTGACATGGCACTGATGTTCTTGCTTTCAGGTTTTTGGTTGGTATCCTCAGCTTTATATGGTGGCTTTTGGCTCTTTGATGCCATTCATAAAAAGCCATCACATCGTAACTGCTCAGTTTTAAAAATGAGCTGTAATGTTTGATTTCTTTTAGATGTGTTTTATTTTCTAAGGAACATGTTTAGAGCAACTCTGAAAACAGCACAATACACTTTTAAAAACTAGAGGTATGTGAGTGAGCTGCTGAAAAACATGAACACTGGTGCCTTAAAATAATGTTCAGTTGTAATAAAAGTAACTTGTTAGTCTTATCTGAAGTTCCTGTCTTTCACATCAGTGTTTTTCAATTTGACACTGAATATCAGTTTTTTCTCCAGCATTGCTTTGGTAACTGCAAAACTTTCAGTATTTCCTGTGTCAGTCAATACAATCGTTTGACTCCTCCCCTTTCTGGGAAAAGGAAACTGACCCTTCATTTCAGTTTCATTCCAGCAACTTACCCTTTTTTTTAGAATATAAATAGGCAGATAAAGCTTTCTAATGAATACACTTTTAAAGGAGTTTAATCTTCAACTTTATTTTTAATAAGCATTAAGTTATTAAAATAACCACTTTTAAAATAAAAAAAATTCTCTGTACACATAGAAAGGGAAGGATATTTTGGGTGCAGTAGTTACCATACTGAAGGGAGGAGGCAGAGTTTTCCTTTTAAATGTTTTACACCATTCGAGGGCACGCTTTCAACTTTCTTTTGTGCATGGCTGGAGTTGACAAGTTGTAATAACTCCAGAACGTTCAGATTATTTTTGTTTGCATGTGTTTGTTCTTCAGGTATTTTTTTTTTCTTAGAGCAGCTCTGGATTGTGACAACTGTAAAGGCAAGGACCATTTTTTCACTCCAGTGAGTGGACTTTTCCAGCTTTGGCTTACAAAGAAGGATGTTGTTGCTGAGACTTGTGGCCCCTGGAATATTGTTCTGCATTTTTCAAGAGGAGCTCTTCCTTCAGGGATGGATGTGTAGTCACCTCTGTCTGACAGTGCCTGAAAAATTAAAAGGGCAGTGAGAATGAATGCTTAAAGAAACAGTCAGTCTTCCTCTATCCATTTATGCCTTTACAGCCTGTCAAAGACATGAATCAGTTTCCAAAACTAGTTCCCACTTCTGCTTATTTTACACTAATTCTCATTCTTCTCCCCTCAGTCTAGATGGTGTTCTTTCATTCTGAAACCACTGTCTTTTTTTGGTTGGCAGGTTAGAGGTTTTTATTATTATTTGCACTATGCATTTTCAAAACCAACTGAAAATTCTTCTTTTATCTTTGCATTTCACTTGTCTCTGCAAGTGCTCCATGCTCATGGTCTGAGGTTCCTGCAGGTGCTTTTTTCCAAGCTCTTTGGCGTTGCAGTGCCTTTAACTTTTGTGAGTGAGCTTTGAAAACTTGGAGGTTTGTGTTCATTTTAAAAAGTTCCCTCTAAGGCTTCTGGAGTTCATGTTTTAGTAACAAACCCTGTAGTTTTGCTTTCTCCTAATCTCCACCAACAACAGGTTTCAATCCCTCCTCTGGGATTCTGTTCTCTTTCTCATTCCTATGTCTTGTTCACAATCCATACCTTCTTTCATCCTTTTTGGTTCCAGCTGCTTTCCAGCTGTTTTCTAAGCCAAATCCTGTTTGTGTTCCCCTCTCCTGGCTGTGTTCTCTGCTTCCCTCCCTCTTTGCACAGAGATGCATGTTCTGCCTGATGTGGTCCAGGTTTGGAGGGTGAAACCCACTTAGATTTCCTGGCAGTGCTGTTAGACATAAAGGGAATTGATTTATATGTGCAAGTTTCAGCCTTGCTGTTCAGTTTGTATAAAACTTGGTTGTAATAATGCCAAGGTCATGAGTTCAATCCCCTGTGTGGACCATTGACTTGAGCTGGACTCGCTGATCCTTGTGGGTCCCTTCCAATTCAGAATAGTCTGTGATTCTGTGATTCTATTCCCAACCTGGAAAGAAAGGGAAGGTTCTGTTTCTGGGTGGCTTAGATGGAAGTTTATAGAGACACAGGAACAAAACCTACTTGGAGGACCCAAGCTGAGTTTTGCTCTGTTTGCTTCCCCATCTTCTTCTCTTTATTTCTGGGCTCCAGGATGCCTTTTCCTGGATCTGGCTTCTTTCTGGCCAAGACTTACAGCCTCTTGCACCGTGGCACTACATCTGTCTCTGTTGCTACATGGACTCTTCAGCAAACCAGTTACTTTTCAAAGTGGGAGCCAGTCTGCTCTTACCCTGTCCCACCTGACTGTGTTCAAGGATGTTATTTTAGAACCTTAAATGTAAAGAATATCTGGAAATGGATTATTTTGTAATTGGGAACAACATTTTAATTAATTCCACGTAAGAGTCAAGAGGGAAACGGAATGGATGATGTTATTACAATGAGGTGTTACAAAATGCAGACCAGTTCCAGCCTTAATAAATAATGAATGAACCAGTGCCCAGTGTTCATTAGGAAGTGGGTTTACTTTTCTCTGTACAAGTGAGGTTAAGAAATACCAAATGAGGTTACAAAATAACTTTGGGGAGGTTTTGCTGCTTCTTTCTTCTAACTTCCTTAAAATGCTTATTTTGCAAGAGTTTGCACATCTTATGCCCATTTCCCAACAATCTTGTTCTTGCTGTGAGCTGACATTGAACAATCTGACTGTGCTGTGCTTTGCTTTGGGGGCCCCTTTATTCATGAGCAATCTTGTTCATCTTGGTGGTTCTAAATTGACAGAACACTTTTAAGTGCTTTCATGGTTTGGGACAAGGTGATTCAGCACTCAGCAAGATTAAACCTGTCTGTGTTGCTTGTGAAGTGTAACAAAATTGCTTATCATTGAAGTAATCCACTGCAAAAATAGATAAGTAAAAATCTATATGCATATAATTTGCTTGAGACACATTTTAAACCAAGTCATACTTGCAACTTCTATTTCCACGAATTTCAGAGGAACAAATTAAGCTGCTCTTTTGTGATTTGGGTCTAAATGTGACACTTGAAATGAATCTAGCACATTTGTGTAGCGAGGAAAACCTGGCACCTATTTATGTGGCACCACAGCTTTTTCTCTGTAGCAATTTGAATTATGGATAAAATAAAGTGAATTCAGCTGTAACTGGGTAAATCTGTCACCTGGCAACTAATAGGGATCGTGTGAATCATTGCTGTGGGTATTCTCATTTCGTATCTATTTTTTCTTTTATTAGTGAAGTTTGGTTTCAAAATGTTCCAACTAAATGCTTTTTTTTGTAGGAGGCAAGTTCATGTTCACCAAGGATGTTTGGGAGCAGTTCTCAGGTACTCTTGACATAAAGTTTGGTTACATAGAAAGATGAGTAATAATTAAGATGATGACTGGAACCGAAGTCCAGTAAAATACATACATCATGTGGCCATGTGGCTCTATTATTGTTTGCTGTCTAGATCAGGATGGTGCTCCATCAACAAGGCTGATCTGGAACATAAAGCAAAGATGAAGAAAACTTTTTATTTCAGTAATGTCTACAGGGAATGAGAATCTTGAGTTCAAGGGATATTTCTGCATCTTAAATTCTACAATTTTAAAATCTGGCCTCTCTCTTCATTAGGGTTTATAGCAACTCAGAGACGTGTTGTTTTAAAACCTTTGAGTTAAGGAAAAAGAATGTCATTTTACTGTCTTGGATTTCCATCTAGTTCTGACTATTTCCATAGGCAAACCCAAGAGATGCAAGACTTGATATACACGATATGCATAAAAATGAAAACCTTGAGGGATAAGACTAGCAGGAAAAAGAAGTATTTCGGTGAAAGGAGAAGGTGTGAACTTCTCTTAGTCCAGAGTTTGTTCAGGAATGCAGAGCGACTACAACAATAACTGGCTGGCTTTGGAGTTACTGGGAGTGCAGAGTGCAGGGCACCTGTGTGAGAGATGCTGAATTCAGTCAGTGGGTGATTCTTTTTTTGCAGAAAATGGTTTTATTATGGATTTCTAATGTGTCTCTTGTCTCCAGTTTGGCAGGAGGCGCAACTGGACTGCGGCCAAAGACCTGCAGAGATACAGACACCGCTACCCAGTAGGTGCTCAGAGGGCTGCACCAGCTCCTCATCCCTCCTGCCTTTAGCAACACTTTCTAGATTTGGGAACACCCTTTTGCCTTTACATTTAAAGGCTCCAGACCTTTAAAGGATTCATTTGTGAGGGGGAAGGGATAATGTGCATGTGGGTGCATCAGAAACAAGCTGTTACTTCCCAAAACACATGTCAAGGATTTAGGTTGAAAACGTTTAGGAAATGCAAGGGAAAGCAGAAAGTGTTGAAGTGAATGTTGCCTTTTAAAAGGTTGCTGCTTGTTGATTTTTTTGTTCTCATCTCCAGGATTTGATAGAATCATTAAATGATGTGGAAGAAGAGATGTGGAACTTAAGTTTTTATAAAAATGAGATTGCTTTTAAGCCCCATGGTGAGTACCTTGTGTGATGGTTGGTTGATACAATCTGCTGCAGTTGCTTGAATTGGTGAAAGAGCAGCTTCATCCATGTGGGACAATAAATAAAACCAAACCAAACAAAACACAACCAAACCAAAACCTCCAGAAAAAACAAATGAAAACCCATCAAGGATTTCCATTTTAAAATGTTCTTGTTTCTGCTGTATTTTCCTAAATTTTCTCATTAGTGGTAGAAAACTAAGTTATTTTTCTGGCTTGCAAGGTTGTCTAGTTAGAGAAGTTAATGCCTGACCTTTTCCTTTTCCTTTCAGGTTTACATATTGAAGATCTGCTTTCACGTTGGTGGGACAACTATGAAATTCTGGAAGAAAACCATTCTTACATACAATGGTAAACTGCATGAACAGAGTGTGTCTCTTTAGTTGTGCCTCTTTTAAGTGTCAGGTGTTGCTGAATACACCTTCACAAAAGGCCCAGAATTACTCTTGAGTCAACCCTGTGTCCACTTGAGCTTTATTGAGTTGTATTCTTCTGGAAGCAGTGCAGTGGAAATCCAGAAGATGTGGGTTTCCAGTGGGGATGTGGCAATAAATCTCAGTCATGCTTGGCCTTTGAGCACCTGCAGATCAAAGTCAGGGCAGGGAGAGAAATTCAGATAAGCAGAATGTGGTGTTGTTATGGGTATAGACAATGCTTTTATGGGAGGAATTTATACTACTTCTATGTCCATAAGGGTGTGAGTTCTCCAGGAGGTGCCTGTGTGGTTGGGTGTCAGTTTTGCTCATCTGGGATGAACATTTCTTTCCTTTCAGGCTGTTCCCTTTACGTGAATATGGCATGAACCGGAGTGCCTACCCTCTCACCTCCCAGGAGATTGAGGTATTGAGTGAAAGCTTTTGGCTCCTTTTTTTTTTTTTGACACCTGAAGGATGTTGTCATTTACCCTAAATGCCTTATATTTGAAGTCTAGTAGGTTTTTTTGCTTCCTTGGTCCCTGGCATGCACAGAGCTCACTGGGAAGCTTTTGTCTGTCTTGTGGCTGCCAGAAGCTCCACCAGCACATGAAATAATGCCCAGTGATACAATCAAGCCTTGTTTATAATTCAGATGCCACTTAAACTGGTGCAGGTAATTAGGGAGTTTCACGTTTTACTAATTGCTCTGTCATGTTTCCAGGCCTTTAGGAGGTCCGAGCAAGTTATGGAAAGGTTTGTCCGTGCTTATGAGCTCATGCTGAGGTTTTATGGAATCATTCTGGTCAACAAAAAAACTGGAGAGCTTAAGAGAGCAGAGAACTGGGCTGAAAGATTTGATAACTTGGACAGGTGAGTCTAAGTTTATGCTGTCAATCATTTACTGCAGCCAGCCACTTCTCTGAGGGGAAAAGATTAAGTCAAGGAAATCCTCAGCCCTCGAGGAATGGAGACTTCTGTTGATAAACCTGATATCCAGTGAAAGTATTTTTAATTTTTTCTGTTAAGATACAAAATAGAAATGTTTCCATATGGTTTCCTGATTGTTTATAAAGCTGCCTTAATGTCTGTAAAATACTTTGAGTACTTCTTTGAAAAGTGCTCTACAAATTGATGGTGATATTTTTTTATTATTGCAGGGTTTTGGGGAATAATCTGATTCTCATACCCCTGATATTAACAAGGGCTCTTAAAGGGACTGGGCATACTCAGAAAAGAAAAAACAACTTGAAGACTGTCAAGTATTAAAATAGAAAAGGCTGTGTCCTAGCTTAAGTCATGACTTTGGCAGCATCCCTGTGTGCTTGTATTAACACTGCAAAGGCAGGGACAGCATGTGCTGCATGGACTTGTGTGCCTGATCCACGAGGTTGTCTACTGGTGGGTGATTCAGAAAGCCAGAACCTTTCCAAGCAGTGAGATGATGAATTTTAGCAGCCCAAGAGGGGCTGGGAAGGGGCTGGGAAGGTGCTGCTGAAGGCAGACAGCAGCTGTAGCTACTGTAAAATCAAGCCCACCTGTACTCCCCTTTGCATTGTCAAATAGTCTTTAATAGGTGACAGTCAGTAAATGACAAAACCTTTTGCAGATGCCCCAGAGGTTCCCAGTGGCTGGTAAGAGTTCCCCTTAACAGCTTTGCTTCTCTGTTCTGTTCAGTTTCAGCCACAACAACCTGCGGATCACTCGCATCCTCAAGTGCCTGGGGGAGATGGGATATGAAGACTATCAAGCGCACTTGGTAAAGTTTTTCCTAACAGAAACTCTTGTTGAGAAGAAATTACCAAATGTCACGAGAAGTGCCTTGGATTATTTCCTGTTCACCATCAGAAGCAAAGAGAAGAGAAGGGAACTAGTGCACTATGCCTGGCAGCACTTTAAACCTCGGGACAGCTTCGTGTGGGGGCCACGTGACAAACTGCTGAAGTACAAACCCCGCTCTGCCAAGCCACAGCTGCACCAAAAGGCTGAAGATAGCCAGGAAACTCCTGGTGAAAAATGTGGTGGTCCTGTGGAAGAGGATCAGCACCAGGCTCCAGAGGTGGAACAGGAAGCTGGAGATGCTGCCAACTTGCAGCCTGAAGTGAGTGATGAAGGTGTAAAAGAGAAGACAAGCAAATGTGTTTTGAAGGGAGGAGATGAGGAGGAGGAAGAGGAGAAAGAAGCTTCATTTTCCCAGCCAGAGGAGAAGGATTTAAACAGCAAGGCTGAAGAAGAAGTGCAGGGTACAGCAGAGAATGACTGCACAAAGGAGAGCAAGAAGAGGAAACTGGAGGCTCAAAAGGTTGGACCATTGAAAAGCTCTACTGATATTGAAAACATTTCCCATAATCTGGGAGAATGTGCTATTGATGCAGAAATTCCCTCCTCAGGTCCACTGTCACAAGCAGAAGAGGACCAGGAGGCACTGAAAGAAGATGATACAAACAGCAAAGAGACAGCAGTGGCAGAGGCCACTGATGCAGCTGTGAAACGGAGGAAAGTGGATAAAAAACCATCAAAAACCAGACAAGTCAGGTTGGCCATAAACCTGAACAAGAGGCCCTCAGACTGTAGTGCCAAGGTAAATCCATCTGCTGCAAACTCTGAGGATGAAAAGGAAAATGTCAGTGAGAAAAATGCAGCTGTGGAATTGGCAAGTGAGAAGGGGGGTGGTGGTGATGCAGACGGGGAGGCTGAGAGACCCTCAGCTGGTTCCAGGCTCCCCAGGACTGGCTCTGCTTCTCCAGTGAGTGATGGCTGTGAGTTAAGTGGAGATCAAGGCTCACCAAGGAGTGATCAGCACCACTGCAACAGCACCCTCCTGGGGGGTGGAAGTGAGGCAGATGGGGTAGAACAGCAGAAAAAGGCAGAAAATGCAGGTGAAAAAGGGCAAACAGAACTCACAGACAAAAAACAAGCTCCAGAGAGTCCTGAGCAGAGCATGATACCCACTTGCCCTGAAGAAGAAGGTGCTGAGGTTGCAACACAAACAGCTGAAGGCTCTGAGCATGCAGCAGAGCCTGGTGCAGAGCAGGGAGCAGCAGAGTGAGAGCAGCACAGCGAGTTCTCAAGCAAGCAGAGATGACACTGCCCCAACTGCTGGGAGCCACCTTGGATAACAGCAAATGGCAAAATAAACTTCCTTTGGGATGATTCAGGCTGGCCCCTGTCTCACTTTCACTCTGTCCTACTTTTTTAACCATCTGAGTAATGTCACTGAGATCCAGCTCTTGGTTATCCTAAAGAGGAAAACTTTAATTTAGTCATCTTTATGGAACAGGCCTTGTCCTGTTCCTGGTTTTTATGGGATGTTCAGGGCTATCTTGGAGCAACGGGGATTTTTGCACTTGGCTTTGATTCTGGTATATCCCTTCTGAAAGAGAATAGGAAAAATTACCTCTTTCCTTTTTTGAAGTAGTTATTTATTAAATACATGGTATTATTAATGTAAGACAGCATGACTTAGTTTACCAGGCCTTTCTATTACTGTGTAACTTCTGTTTGTTATGTTGAAAGGCTGTACCTTACCAGGAGTTTTTCCCTGGCAAAAGTGCTGTTTCCCTGAAAGAGATGAGTATGTGGATTTCACATGATGTCAGAGTGTAGTTGCCTCTCCTCCTATAAAGACAGTAAGTGTGACTTTAGACTGGGATAAAATGCACAGCCAAACATATCTCTGACCAGGATGAACCTGTGTAGATACTGTTCTGAGGTGGAAAGTGCTGAGGAATTTGTTCTCTTCATCCCCATAGAGTTCCTGTTAGAATTAAGAATATGACTTGTCTACTGGTTTCTAAGAGAAAAAACCTTAAGATTTTGCATAAAACTGTCTAGAGCTGCTCTTGCCCAGGTTTTCCCACCCCTTTTAGACCCTTTATTGTCTTCCACAGATACTCGTGTCCATGACTGGTTCAAAGACCTTCCTTTCTCAGTTGCCAAAATAGCACAAATATTTCCCACCGTATTTTTTCAGCCTTTGCTGGTAATTTGCAGTGGCCCATGGGGCTCTTTTCTGCAGGGCCATTGTGTGAGGTTGGATGTGTCAGATCCAACCCATTCCCTGGCTGGGACAGGATTGGTTTGCCATTAGTGGTCAGCATGTCAGACAGGGCATGTTTGAGTGCAGCATGTCTGGAAACCACTGGGCTTGTGGGGCAGTTAATTGAAACTTTAATTGGAGGGGCTATGCTTGTCTGGTTCGTTTATTTACAGCCCTCAAGAATTCACTTTCAGACTTCACTTTCAGACCTTGCCAGCTCTTTGCCTGTATTAGTGTTCCTGACCCCCCTGTCAGCTGCTCTGCCTGACTTCCACAATATTCCACCGAGTCTGAGAGAGAATTAAACCATTTAGCACCTTCACTCCTAAAAATTGACAACAGTAACCTGTTTCATGAAGCAGAGGAAACAGTTCCCAACAGGCAGAATGTGCTGACTTGCTGTTTGCTCAGATTGTTTGGTTTGGTTTGGGGGTTCTTTGGTGCTGTTTGGTTTGTGTAGGAGATGGCCTGCCTTGCCAGAGAGCAGATGTAGCAGCCTGTGCATCTGTTAAATGTTTTTCCTCTCTCTGCTGCAGTTCTTAAGAAGCTTCATGTTTCAAGGGATTGGATGGGGGACTTGCCTTCCCAGAGTGTAGGTCCTGATCCAGCATGCTAAATATATGTGTGTGGGAATAAAACTCTGCAAGCTTAACATCTGATGTTCATGGTCACACATGCTGAAAAAGGCTTTAATGTTTTAAAATTACTTTTTTTCTTCTTATGAACAAGTGGAGTTAAATAGCCAATAAGAATACACTTAACAAATATACAAATACTTGAAGATGTTGAGTGAAAATTCTTTCCTAAGAGGTTCCTGAGAATTGTTAATTGTGGCTTTTGTACAGATTTGTAGTAATTTTCTTATTTAATGATGTTTTCATTGTGAATATGTACTCAGTTGGGGCATAAATCATGTATCTTGTTATGGTGAGGTTTGGTTTTGTGTTTAATGGGATTTCACTGTGAGCCCCAGCCTGGAGTGTGTGCTCAAACCAAACCCTGCCCTGTGGTACCAGGTTTAGAGTTTTGGCTCAGGTGTGTGTGGTGAGTTCTCAAGGTGTTTCCCAGCCCTGAGCTGTATCACAGAGTCTGTTATGTTCATTTCCCCTATTAAAGCATGACTTGGATGCATACCTGTTTCCACTTCCATTTTTTCTCCTCTTTGAGTGCAGGATGTGACCATGTGTGTAAACCCCTCCACCCACTCCTCCTATAGCCATTGGCTGTTCCTTGGTCCCCTCCAATGAGTGGGTGCAGGGAGCTGCCCAGCATTCCCAAGCAGAGCTCTGCTGGGCTCACCATGAGACACTCATGCTGCTTGTGCCACATGGAGATGATGCCCAGTCTCCCTCCACCTCCAAAAGGTGCCCAGTGAATGTTTGTGGGATAAAGATCCCCCCCCCCTCCAATACTTCTTGTTTAATGATGTGCTTAGAAATCACAGAATCACAGAGTGGTTTGGGTTGGAAGAGACCTTAAAGCTTACCCTGGTCCAACCCCCCTGCCATGGGCAGAGACATCTTCTGCTGGACCAGGCTGCTCAGAGCCCCACCAGCCTGGCACTCCCAGGGATGGGGTATCCCCATGTTTCAGTATGTTTTGTATGTCCTGACTTTGCCTTTGTGCTGCCATCCACCCATGGGTGTTGTGGTGCTCTGCAGAGCAAACAAGGCCTTCAGTTCAGTCATGCCCTGGGGCTCCAGGCAGGAGGGCACCTGCCAAGCCTGGCCATGAGGGCTTCAGTCCAGTGGGTCTTTCCAGGACCCAAGTACAGGGGTGTCTGTGGTAATGGTTTCTGTAAGTCACTGTGTCCCGTCAGCTGTGGTGCCTCTACCTGGGGACGTGGAATGAGAGGATAGCTGGGTGTCTGTTTGTCCCATGGGATGGGCTTGAAGGTGAGTACTCCCAGGATTCTTCCCATGCTGGTCAGCAGGCTCCATGTGCAGCAGCCCCCCAAGCCCAGGCTTGCTCCAAGCAAAGTGTGGCCGAGGAATTTGGATCTCCTTTGCCTTCTCTCCTGCCATCAGTTGGCCTCGGTGTTAAGGAGCAGGGACTCCACTGCTCTCCCTCTTTGTGGTTTGTGGTGTTTAATAAAGCATTCCAGTTGCTTTGAAGCCATCAGAAGACATACAGACACATGGTCCCTTTCTGTTCCCAGCTGCCTGTTCCACAAAATCTCGTAGGAACCTTGTCCTTCATCCCCCCATCAAGGTTCATGGAATATTGGCTAATGGGGACCTGGACAGACACACACTGTGCTCATACAAACCTTCTGGCAAGGGATGCCAAGCTGAAACCTGGTATATCTTAAGCTTTGCTTTTCTATTCTGCTCGTGTTTTCCTAACCAGCTGAGCTGTGTCATTTCAGTCCTGATGAATCTTGCCACTGTTCCTCTCCACTTCCAAGCCCTACTTTGGATTAAATTGTCTTTAATCAATAAAGGGAAGCATGGAGCTATTTACAGAAGATGCATCATTGTGAATAAATTGGCATTTGGGATCACCTGTCTGGGAGCTGTCCTGTTCCTTCCTTGCAATATTTCAAATAATTTTTGTGGCTTTGAGAGTGTTCTTTTTCCTTCTTCCTTGTATCTGTGTTCATCTGTTCTCTGATCAGGATTCATCACTTTGCTGAGGAATCATTTGTTGTTCTTCAGATCACCCTAAGAAAACTAAACCAGATGTGAATAATCTCCAGTGCCAGCAAAGCCTCTTGCAAAACAGTAAGTGCATTTCTCTGTGGTGATCTTGCACTTGTTACAGGTATATTAATGCCTCAGGCACTAACTAACTCACTCTGTGTTGCTTTTTTGCTGTCCAGCACAGAAGTGGTGATGGGTTTTGAGAAATGCCCTGGGTGAGTCCTAAGGAACAGCTTTTATCTTCAGCTGGAGCAGCCCAGTTTTGCTCCTGTGTCATGTCTTCCAATCCAGCCCTTCCGTGGGCTCCTCTCGGTTTGCTGGGGCTGCCCACCAGGGCAGGAATGGGAGCTGCTCTGCCTGCCTGCTGCTCCCCCTCCTTCTCCCACCTCCTCTGAAACCTCCTCTCCTCCAAGCTCAGCCCCTCTTGCCAGCTCTGCTCCTCCAGCTGGAGCCACAGGTTTATCTGGAGGCGAGGAGTCTGCTCTGTAAGCTGAGACCCGGGAGGAGGAGGAGGGATCTGCTGGACCCTGGAGCAGAAAGGGTTTAGCTGCCCAGGAGGAAGGAGAGAGGCAGAGCCTGGTCACCATGGCTGGATTCTCCATTCTTGGGCTCCTCTCCCTGTGTCAGTTTTTAGCCACAGCATCAGCTCAGGTGAGAAACCTCCTTTGTGTCTTACGCTTGAGAAAAAAAACCTGTAAGGGTAAAAGAGGGTGATCTGTGTACGTTGTTACCTGTGGGATGAAATGTGGCAATAGGCAGGTTAGTAGTCTGAAGTTGATTAGAAATGTTCATCTGGGTTTGTAACTGTGTGGGTTGGCGTTAAAACTCCTGGTTTATACTTCCACAACAGTGTTGTCTCCCCATTGAGGACTGTAGTAATGAGAGATAAAGCCTTGGGAGAGGGGAGACCTGTGGTTGGAAGAGAAACAGTTTTACTTTACACTGAAGTAACAGCTTGACAGACTGATCTGATCTGGGTCCTTATTTGAATCAGAATTTCTTATTCATTCCTTCAATCAATTTTCAAATTTTACACTTATAAAACAGCAATTTAACTGTTCACTTCAGACATTAAGCTGTATTAAACTTCCCTGTCTGGTGTTAATATTATTGTCTTGGGAAGTGACTCCTCAGTGAAGGTTTTCATTGTTAGTGAGGAATTTTTGCAGCCTGGCTTGGGAATTCAGAGTTACCCTCATCTGCTTCGAGCAGTGTTGCTTCTACAATGAAACCTTTGTTCCCTGAAGCTACAGCAAGTTGCTCTCTGGAGCCCTCTCCATACAGAAGTCACTTATTGGACCTTTTTTTCCTTTTCCCCCCACCTCAGACCTCTGCAAAATCCCAGATTTTCAAATGGCATCCAACTCAGAGAGGAGACTTTCCCTTTCTCCTCCTGTCATCATTGGTGTCTGCCTGGCTTTTCCATTACCCCATCAGACTGAGACTATAAATTAATTATTGCTTGACAAGCACTTGCCCTCTGTTTTCTGTGGGCTCTGCATTTCCTCCTCTGCCCAAAACAAAACTGCCTGTAGGCAGTGAGAACCCTTTCCTATGCAACCAAACCCATTTGCTGCCCAGTGCCCAGTTTTGATTCCCAGTATAAGCCACCAGTTAAACAACTGGGGAGCCCTGAGGATGTGCCCAGTCAAAAGGGTTTTCCAAAGAGCCTTGTACTGGTCTGGAGCAACTCTGAGCCCACCCAGCCTGGCAGGGGGGCCCTGAGGAAGGGAGGGAGGGTCAGTGCAGATTTAGAGTTAAGCTGCAGGATTTGGCCATTGCTTTCTGATCTAGCCCATGCAAAAATAAACTCTTGTCTCTCACTTTCCCCCAGTCCATCCAGAGAGTAGGACCACAAGGGCCTCCTGGACCACGAGGACCCCCTGGACCATCTGGCAAGGACGGCATTGATGTGAGTGACGCACGGCAGGGGCAGGCTCAGGGGGAGGGGTGGAGCAGAGGCAGAGCCAAGGGATCAGAGAAGCTGCTCTTGTTCTTCTCTGGCCATCCTTCAGGTGTGGACAGACCTGGAGAACCAGCCTCCCCTCAAGAGGCCACGTTCTGCAAGAGCCAGAACAGGGAGTGGAGACGTTGAGTGGCCTCAGGTTGTTTCTGTCTAAAGGGAGAGCTCATGGGTTTGTGACCCTGCTTGCAAAGTGGAACATTTCCCTTTAGCTGTCTGGGGTCTGTGTAAGGTTGAGTGCAAGGGTACAATGTGTGCCAGGGTCATTGCACATTAGGTAGTTCAAAGGGAGGTTTATGTGATGCTTCAGAGCATCCACATTTCTAAAGAGGCTACAAGAAACTCAAATATGCAGGAATTGACACTGCTCTTACTTTTATTAGTTTTATTTCAATATTTTTAGCACGGTTATCCCCAACTTTGGCATATGAGATGTCAGGATCTGGTTCATATCTTGCCAGACATAAGTTTGTACTGGCCAGAAAGGCAAATGAACAACCTTTGTTTCATCAGGCAGCTCCTTGCACATTCAGCTCCTGCAGGGGTAGAAGACCACATACCCCAGGACTTAACAGAGAAACAAATCTTATTCTGTTATTTTATTCAAGGTTTCCCTAGAAATTAAAAATATTGCTTCTATACATCTGTTGGATAAGGACTGAATTGTGTCCTGTAGTTGGCAGTGGATAACATGAGCATTAGATGGTCCTTCAACAAGATGACATCAAACGCAAAAGTCTGGGTTACTCCTTTGATTTCCAGTTTGAGTAGTGCTTGTCTCTCTGAGCTGCTTATGGATTAGTTCAGGGGTTTTTAAAGCTGGTCTGAAGTACATATATTGAGTTTGGGCCTTTAAGCAACCTTGAAAAAAATCTATTCATTGCATGCAGGTCATGTTCTTTTGGATAAGGTCAAAAAAGAGGTGTATGAGTTCCCCGGTACATGGGGAACAAGGAGTGTTTGTGTGTGCAGTGCTGAGCTTTCCCAGCAGCTCCCTGAGCCACGCTGGTCTGAAGAGAGAACCTCATTGATTTCCAGCTGGTCCCTCCAGTGTCCTTTTGGCTCACAGAGGGTGTTTTACTGGGAATCTCGCTCTGATTTGTAGCGTGAGAAGTTCAGAGCTGGTACCTTGACAGCTTCCACTGTTTTTCTTGATGTGACAAAAGGCTTCAGGGGACACCCTGGAAGAGGGCAAAGGACACACATTCCTGTTCACAGCAGAGAGCCTGTGGAGTCCCTGCAGCAGGACATCCATGTGGGCTTTGAGAAAGGCTGGCTGTGGTTCTGTACTGAGGGAAAAACAAGAGTATGGGAAGGATAAAGCCCTTCAGACTTCAAGGTTCAGGTTTTGCAGAGAGGCAGTTGGAAGGAGACCTCTAGTCATTCAGTTCCTGCTTTCTACAGGATATTTTGCACTTCAGCTCTGGAACGGCACCAGCATCACTTCCAACGGCTCTTGGAAACAGGAGCCCTGGGAAATGGCCATCATATGAACCTACACCCTTTAATCCACAGCTAAAAGCTTTGGAAGGCTCCCTGTGGGACAGAACCACATAATATCTAATTAATATGAAGAACTTAGTCCGAATAAATCGAACAGCTGAGTAAAGTATTTAAGGTGCAAAGCTTCAGCCTGGAGTTTTGGCTATGCAGGAATAGTTTCTCCTTTGTACAGACTTGAACTCCATCCCTCCTCCCATGGGTGTAGGATGCCACAGGCCCTGTTCATGTGAGATGGTCTGACTGTCTGGGGACAGACTCCAGGAGGGTTCCTGTTATTCAATAGGACATTGAGTCCTTTCAGGAGTTGCATAGAAGAGATACAGGGCTGTGGATGGTGCTGAGCACAATCACACAGCCTGCCCATTTAAGGGTTGCCCTTTTTTTTCCCCAGTACCATCCAAAAAATGATGGGATATAAAATCCAGCATTGCTCTGTATTTTTCTGGTTCTGTGTGGATAGGATCGTGTGGATCCTGAGTGGAAGTGTCAAATCTGCCACTGCAGAGTGAAACCATTATTTTACTTCTTTTCTTTTGGTGATAAGACTTTTTAAAAATCGCAATCAGAAATTTTCTGGACTGTATCTGTGCAAGTTTCCTGAACTCTGTAAGCCACTCCAGCCAGGCCATCCTCACAGAAGGCTTTGGATGAAAGCAGTGTGGGAAGTGTTGCTGGGTGTCTCTGAGCTGGATGAGTGTTGCTGAGGTGTTCAGCCATCCCTTACCATCAGCTGTGAGCAGAGAGAGATGCAGAACATGCAGCTGAATTATTCAGGACATTTCCCTGGATGAACCCCATCAGCACAATTTCTCGAAGGTGCTGCTTTCATTCCTGCCTTTCAGAGGGAGCTGCAACATTAAGTCCTTCTGAAGTATTTCATAATTGAAGCCTTTAACAGGCTTCACATTTCAGACTCAGTAACAAGCAAAATCTCTCTCCCAAGACTAGAACCAGCATGTTATGATGGAAAGAATTAGTGACAAGTTCCTGTGAATTATTTCTGGGGATGTAATTCCCCAAATTGCTAATAAGCAATTGTCACTTTTCAAAAATCAAGTAAATCAATCTTTTTTTTTTTTTCCTCAGCTTTCTTTCTCCTGGCTAGACTTGCTGAGAAACTGAACTTCCTTCTCTCTCACGTAGCACCAGGAGAGCATTTCCTTTTTCTGACAGCCCTTGCCTCTAATTCCCAGTGAGCTGGCATTAGGGGTATAAACACTGATTAGGCTTTTGATTCAGCTCTCTGAAGTTCTAGTGCTCCTGCAGAGTCCCTGCAGGGGCCCACGATGGCAGGATCAAGGTTTAAGATGGTCCCCAACAGCCTCTGCTGATGCTGTGACTTTGCTGTGCAGATTGCAAGGACCTGGCAACCTCAGGTGATGGAGAAGGGAGAAAAACCACCTCTACTGCCTTTTCCAGATGCCTTTTCATTTCCAGAGAAGTTGTTCTTTCATTTCCTTGGCAAAGGAACTTCCCCACCTATGATGCTGATAACTATTTATGGAAAAGCTGTGGGCAAAGGAGAGTGAAGGGGTTGCTTCAGCAGGACAGAGCATAAAGATCCCTCTGTTCAGGGACCCTCTGGTCAGGCCCACTTTGCAGGACATAAATCCTCATCTGAGCCACTCAAGGCAGCCAGTCTGGAGAGATCTGCCCACAGACTTCACAGTAAATATAGAAACATGCTATAAATTCCACAACTTTGCATCCTGGCTCCTAATTCCCAGCTCACAGTAGGATGGTGTTATTTCCAGCCTTGCTCTGTTAATAACCACTTGTTTTCCATACAGATTTTCTTCTTGCAGGGTATCACCATGTCCCTTCCCCTCTGCTCACCCTCAGTACCTGAGCCTCTCACAAGACTCAGCGCACTCATCCTGAAGCCAGGAGGGCAGGGGACCATGTGGCCTGGGGCACAAAGGGATTTTCTGTGGGATGAGTTGGGAAACCATTCTCTGGTGAATCTCCTGCTGTTCACAAATCTTTGTTTCTTCATGGGACTAACAATTAAATCAGATATCTTGTTATCTGGGGTCCACATGCTCTCATGAATGATGTTACAGCTGGCTGAGCTAGGAGTCATTAAAGACTTTTAAAATATCATCTCCCAAACACTTCTAATGTTGTTCTTAAAAGTAGCTTTCCATTATAATAGGAAAAAAAATGAGTGCTTTTGAAATATTTTATGAGAATTCTATTTAATCAAGACTGTGCAATTGGATTAGGTGGAAATCAGTTGGGGGCTTTGTTCCTTTGCTTTTCCTGTCCAAGTTTAGTCATATGAGGCAAATCATTGTAGACAGTTTGTTCATTCTTCACTTTCTGGTAGTCCCCAGCTCCTGGCAGTGCCACAGTTTCATACTGTGCCTGGGATACCTGGAGCTTATCCCTGTATCCCTCTGTTTCATCAGGGAGGTGTTTGGAAGCCCTGATAGCTTCCAGCTTCCCCTCTGCCCTGCTTGCAGACAACCCCAAGAGCAAATAAATTCTAGCTGTGTCTGGAAGAAGTTGCAGATGCTGGCACTGTTCTGGAGCACTGGTGCTCTCTGGAAGGCTGAGGATGCAGCTTGCACTAAATCTGCTGTTGTGGGTGTGGAAAAGGATATCCAGGCTCATCCTGCCTAGTGGGGAGGAGGATTTAAAGCATCAGCTCCATAAGACTGAGTGTAATAAATCTTGGAGTGGGTGTGAAGGGAGATGTGAGAGCTGTGACAATTGGGAGGAATGTTTTTGGAAAAAAGCAACAAAGAGGCTCAGCACTAACACTGACGTCTTTTCTCTTTCTTTTAGGGAGAGCCAGGCCCTCCTGGTTTGCCAGGCCCACCAGTAAGTATTTTCTGGTTCATATGGACTTGTTCATCCCTTTCAGAGGGACACAGGTCATGAGCTGACACTTCTGCCTCACTTTCCTCTTCATCTGCTGCAGAACTACCAGAGGGAGTACTCAGGAGTGGAGATGTTCAGCACTGGTCCAGGGGTCTAACACATTCTTCTGTTCATTGCTGGCTATCAATGAAATAAAATGAAAATTAAATAAATTCAGTAAATAAATAAATGAAATAAAGTTGTGCAGCGCCAGTATAATGAAAATGGCACCAAGCCAGGTATACATGGTTATTTCTGGCATTGGTCTGAGCCTGCTTCAGCCCCTCAGTCTGGCAAGAGATGCTCAAGATTGTACCTGGTGGCACAGCTCTTTGCTGTGGCCACTTAATACATCCCTTTCTACCCTCTACTAAGAACAGCTTATGAGTATGTGGAACTGAGCCAAAGCACTGAAATGAATTTATGATTTGGATATGGATTCATAGCAAGATTCATCTCTCTTTATGGAATTCTTCTATGTTGCACGGTGTAAGATTAACACATCAAGAAATGAGCTTCCCTCTTGTAGCCTGTATCAATACATGCCACATTGCTCTTGTTATTGTGTAGAAAATAATTGCCTGTTTATCTGATGCAGGGGCCAAAAGGTGCACCAGGGAAGCCTGGAGCAGCTGGTGAAGCTGGATTGCCTGGGCTTCCTGGAGTGGATGTGAGTATTTTGGCATCTTCTCTTGGGTCCTGGAAGTATTTCACATAGGCACAAGTGTTTTCCTGAAGTGTCTCATCAACTCTTCTGTTTCTGTTGGAGAAGCAAAATTGGTTCTGGATCTACATACAGGTGTTGCATATCAGGAGAAATGTTAAGAGTTGAAAGCATCTCTTGATTGAATTGAGTAATGTGAGAACAATTTTGAGCCAGGTACCTGACACTGCTTTGATCTTTTTTGTTTTGCAGGGTTTACCAGGAACTGATGGCCCACCTGGCCTGAATGGGCCTCCAGGAGACCGTGTGAGTACCACATCACATCCTGAGCCCCTTTAAATGAACATTGTCCCTGATTGTGTTGATGATTTTCTCATTCCTATGTAAACTGGGGCATTCAAGTGTAGATTCTGATCTAAACCCTTGCAGTAAACTTGGACCCTTGAACTGAAATCCCAGGTGGCTTTTCTTTAGGCAGGACATGAAATCCATCTTTCTTTCACATGATCTTGAAGAGCCTTGGGTCACCTCAGTGGTGGCAGTACCAGTGCAGAACAGCTCTGGTGATATTTCAACTATCCAAAAAGTTTCTTGAAGCAGTCAAGAGATTTAATTACGAAGTTTATCATAAAGTGAAGCTATTCTGGCCTTTATTTGCAGTCTGAGTAGGCAGCTCTGTTATAATTACTGTTACTGTGTATTAATTATTTAAACTTTTGCCTTTTATTACTGCTGGAGCTGTCCATATGGTTGCATTATTAGTTGCTTTGTCATAATGTTCCCCAGCCAGCCTAGCAAGAAATAAGAGTTCTTTCTGCTTCCTGTATATTGCAGCTCTGCTAAGGGGCACCACAGGGACAGAGAAATCACTGCCAGAGATGGTATAGATGTCCTTCAGATCATCTACAGGGAGGCCAGAAAGGCATTTTGGCCTTCTTGTGACATAAAGGACTAAACATTTATGAGCCACTCAGCACAGATTGTGATCCAGCATGGCTATTCTCCTGTCCCAGCTGGGAAGATAAGGCTTATTCGCAGCTGGCTCACTGGCCTCTGGAACTCAGGGCTGCAGTGAAGGGCTGGATGCACATCACAGCACACAGGTTAAAAAAAGATGGATTTTTGTAATATGTATATCTCAATATCTGTTTGTTGCCTCACGATGTTACTCAAAAATCTGTGGGTTGTCTCATTTAGTTAAAGGGATGAGTGATATAACCGTATGTATTTGATGTGCTCTTCTTCCTTTCCCATGTGAAGGCAACATTAGTGTGGCCACTGGGAAAGTTGAGTGGCAGGACCCAAACATCTTGGTCACAGTTCCAAATATTTGGGTCACACCTCCAAATTTTGAGCCAGGTACTCCCAATGCCTTGGTCACAGCTCCCAATGTCCTGGTCACAGTTCCCACTGTCTTGGTCACAACTCCCAGTATGCTGATCACATCTCCAAGCCTCTGTCCGTCCCCACTGTATTAAATCCCACTCCTTTGCTGTCCCTTGTGCCCACTTCCTCCCCAGAGATCCAGAGCTGCAAAATCCTGGCCGCTCTCAGGCAGCCTGTGGCAGGAATCCAACCCCTTTGGGGAACCAATCCCTGATTTCTAAATAGAGAATCTCAGGGCCACACACAGTGGGCAGTTCTGTGCCCCTGTTCATGCTGGGTGGCCGTGTTTGCCCATGCCCATGCCAGCACACAGCTCCTGGCCTGCAGGGTAATGGAGCAGATAATTCTGGGCAGCAGAACTTCCTCTTCAGCTGTTTGATTGGAGCACCGAGACAGAGCTGCCCTCGCTCCATGCTCAGGTTTGATGTGTTTCCCATGTCTCATAAATCCATCTGTCAGCATGGGGCAAACCTGGGACCTGCCATCGTGCATGGGAGCTTGTCAATGTCAGTGGTCCATCTGGAAAATTGTTTTAATTGGTTCAATAAAAACCCAGATAAAAGAAGAACCTCTAAAAGCTTTAGCAATCTAAATGGACAGCATTGTTACCCCGACTTTCTTTTTAATCCCTGTCTTTTAGAACATATTTCAGTCTTGCAGGACTTACTGAAATAAGATGTCTTCTTACTGCTGTGGGTTTGAATTCATGCCTAACTCTGTGGTTTTTTCTAAATGAGCTTATTTTTCTGGACTGGCATGTCTGAGAGTGAAGCTGTTTAGGGAAGGGGCTCATGGAAACCGGTTTTCAGTAATACATTATTGCCAAACCTTTCTTTTCCTTTCTATGTCACGTGCCATCAGTCCAACAGTGATTCACATCAGACCAGGGACACAGAGCAGCACAGGCAGCACACCAAAAGGTTTTTATCTTAAATACCTCCTGTTGCTCTCAGCATCCATGAGCTTTTCTTGTGGTTCTGCTTACAGACTGATTAGATCAAGCCTACTTGTTTTTACAGTTTCAAAAATCCTTTATTTTCAGCTGGGAATGAGCTGGGTTCTGACCTCCATGCCAGATACTGGTGTTCTTCTTTGAAAAGTTTTCAAAGGCCATTTTGAAGTTTGTTGGGTTTTTGCACTGTAAGCAATCAGGAAAATTTAATTATTAATTTTTATTTATGAATGTCATAATAATCAAGTATTTTCTATGCTCCATAGTTGTATACTCACAAAAGATATTATTATAAAGTGAAAAATTATGGTGATTTTTTTTCTAATCAAAAGAGAAGGAACATTGTTACCAGGAGAGTGAGTTGAGTCAGACAATGTTATTAAAATTGAGATGTACATTAGAGTATTTCCTTTGAACTTGATGCAGTTGCATGAGCTCACTCAGGGACTTGATGATCTCTTATTGCACCAGGAATGTTCACTGCTGGATGCTGTGCTTTCCACCCTCCAAAATATCAGAATTAGGGAGTGTAAAGTGCCAAGGTTTGGCATTTTGGGTGCTCTGCCAACCTTTTGGTGCACTGGCCAAAGGAGAAAGGGGTGATGCAGCTGGATTCAGAATTAGGGTGTAAGGCAGGAGGTCCCAGGATTGGTGTTTCCTTTGCAGGAGGAAGTCACAGCTTGTCCCTGCCAACCATCACTGGTTGCAAGGACTTTCTGCCTAAAGATAAAAGTGACTGGAGGAAAAGCAAAGTAACCTGGAGCAGGAGAAGTGAATGAGCTGACATTCCCAGCCAGGCTGATTTTTATTGGATTACAGTCCTCTGCTCACAACACCACTCCTAATGAGGCTTTAGGTCCTCTTTCTCCTTAAGCTTAACAAGGGAAAGTATTTCTAATCTCCTTTGGTACGCAGAGCATTAGGAGAGGGCAGGTGGCATTCCTGGCATCACAAGCAGCAGGGTGTGGGATATTTGAGTTGGGATATTTTCCAGGTCTGCCCATCCACCTCATTCTCCTGGTCCTAGAGATAGACACCATTTAATTCTGACTCAGGACATCGTTCTTAAGATGCTTCTGTGAAGCGTTTTGAGGATGTTTGGAAAACATATTTGGGCTGGTGAGAGGCCATGGCAGCCTCGTGCTCTGTCCCTGGACAAGGAGAGGTCCCTGCTCTGTCCCTCCACCCCTCTATCACTTCTTTCAGCATCAGTCAGCGACACACACAGGATCTCTTGGCCAGGCCAACCCACCACACTGTGGTTTTAGTGGTTTTTTGGTTAATTTTGTTCATTTTTATATTTCCATCCCCTGGGGATGGATGAGGAGCTGACTGAGAGCTTTTAGGTCAGAACTAAAAGAAGGGACAGGCTGGATGGAGCTCTGAGCAACCTGGTCTCATGGAAGGTGTCCCTGCCCAGGGCAAGGGGTTGGAACAAGATGATCTTTAAGGTTCCTTCCAACTGAAATCATTCTGGGATTCTGTTTCAGAATTACTACCTCTAATTAATTTTGCAGCCTGCCAGCCAGTTGGCAACTTTGCAGTGCAAGAAAGGGGCTAAGGAGGTCTCTGTCGTCTTGTCTTTAGTCAAACAGGAATTTAACATCTTCAAGAGTGACTTAGTTCTAATCTAAGATCACCAAGCTCTGGTCAGGCCTAGGAGTGGGAATGCAAATTGGGAAAAGGACATTGGGGATTTGCCCAGGCAGCTCATGAAGAAGCAGAAGCTGCCAAATCTTTGCCTTTGTTTCAAGGGAAAATGTATGAATTAATAAAATTCACTAGAATGAGTCCTGTTTTTGTTAATAGCTTCAGATAATTTAATCATTGGATCAACAATATGAATGTATTATGAACGAGAATATTTCAAATGGATATAATTCAATTTATGAATGTTTAGATGTTCATGGAGAGTAATCTGAGACCAACTGGGGAGTGTCTGTTTAGTCTTTTAGGAGCAGCTCATGTTTTAGTCTCTACTCTGTCTTGACCAGCAAGTGGTGAAGAAAGTTGCTGGGGCCAGTTCTAAACACCCATCCCCACTGTCTTAAAATGTTCTTTGATCAAACAATTAATCAGGAATGGCGGAGTCATTATCCACAAATTTCTGTCCTTATATTTGTGAATTCAGCAGAGCATCTCCAGTTGCATCTGCAAGACACTGCTGGAGTTTCCAATCAAAGATTGGTGTCAAGGAGAGCAGGCATTGGTGACTCCACACGTGGAGCTTTCTCTTTTATCCCTGCTAATTTGTATCCTGGTTTATTCCCACAGGGTGCATTAGGACCTGCTGGGCCACCTGGACCAGCTGTGAGTACCTCATGAAATGAAAGTGTGTAATATTATGCCAAGGAGAAGATGGGAAGCTTTGTATCCCAAACTAAGGGATCAAAGCCTGAATGAGTGAATATATTATTTCAAGTGTTTAAATATGTATGTCTGACCTGTTCTGGTAACACAGGACATGTTTTTAGTCTCTGAGATGCTACAAAGCAAACCAGCTTGGGATGCAGGCTAACATATAAAATGCTATCAAAACTACTAGACACTGCCTAATGGCTAATGAAAATTAAGAAGTAATAAAAGGAGAAGCAGATAAACCAGAATGTCTCCCTAACTCTCTGTGTCCCACTATCATGTCACTGTACGTTGCTTTTTTTAGAGATGTCTCACAGGTAACAGCAATGTAAAGGGAATACAAATTATTAGAGGCAACAAAAGGATTCATCAAGACATGAGCTCTGCTCTGATTGCAATTTATAAGAATTAGGGACAGGGGAGTGCTAAGAAAACTTTAAATGAAAAAAAAAATAAGCAGCATTTTTTGAGATTTTCTCTTCTTCCTGTATATTCAGCTTCTGAGTGTTCTTTTACTCTTTTAAATGTTGTTTCCAGGGCAAAGGACTCCCAGGACCTCCAGTAAGTAATAGGAATATTTTTTTTTTCAAAAAAGAGTTTTGAATTATTATTCTGGCTTTATTGGATATCCTGAGTGTTACAAACCCACTCCCCAGGTCTTGGGTCCCTCTCCTGTGCCAGGCTGAGGGATGTGGAGCCCTGCAGGTCATCAGCCTTGTGGGCTTTCTATCCTTGCCCTTACCCAGGGAAAACTGGTCAATTCGAGACACAACAGCCTTGTAATCACTGGAAGTGGCCAGTTCTGGGGTAGCTTTTCTCTGGTGGGTTCCTGGGGCACCCCAGAGCTGCCCTGTGTCTGAGGGATGCAGGGTGGCAATGCACAGTGATGCCAGGAGTGTGTTCTGGGGGGAGGAGGAGCAAAAAGCCAGATGTGCATTGGTAGAGTATGGGGTTCCTTATGGGATCTGGACAATGGGAACAGCCAGACTGTTTGCTTGCTGGGATTTGGGGTGTCAAGGTCGCTGTGGGTGTAAAAGCTCTTCTCTCTGTTCCACAGGGGCCTCCAGGACCCAGTGGGCTCCCAGGTGGAAGTGGATTTCGGGGTCCTTCTGTGAGTTTCTCCTACCACTTAATCCTCATTTACTGAATGTGCCACAACCACAGAAGGGTGAGGGTCACTTCTGGTCTCCTTCTGCACTCCAGGGTGTGATGCACAAGACACTGAGCCCCACAAACACCCATGAGCTGCTATTCTTGAATCAGCTTGTGCAGGAATACCCCTGCCAGCCAGGGCAGTGCCAGGGATGTGCAGCCATGTCTTCCTTTCCCCAGCTATGAGCAAGGACAGAAGGGCAGCCAGTGGCACCAGAAAAGGGAGTGCTTGCCAGCTGGTGTGTACTTCCAGCATCCTCAAGGAAGGCACTTCCCAGAACAGGGCTGGGCTGGGGGACTCCATTCTGCAGAAGGGTAGCATCATTTTTGGGTGCCCACAGCTCCACTGGAGAGGTGCAGAGCCAGTGGTAGCAGGGATGCAGGTGCAGGGATATGCCCTTCTGTCCTAATCCCTGTTCTAGATGCATCTGCTGCTCTCTCTGCAGCCACAGAAGTCTCTGCAGAAGGAAGAGTGCAGTTTAGCAGTTGAGAAATCTTGCCCCACATCCAAAAATATGCACTGGTATTTGGTTGTGACCATTCACAACCCTTTGCATTTCCATTAAAGGGCAATTCTTATTATTCTTCTCTCTTTTTAGGGACCTTTTGGTCTGCCTGGATTCCCAGGGCCTCCTGGACCACCTGGACCTCCAGTAAGTTAAGACTTACAAATAAATGTGAGAAAATTCCCAGGGGGAGTCTAGAATCTTCTCCTTGCTGCCAGAACATCTACTTTTTATTTGCTGCCATTGCCATGAGCATTCAGCAGGCCATAAACACTGTGCCCCAAGGAGAGCAGTGACTTTTCCCTGGCTGCACTGGGATATGTTGATGATCTCCTGTTTATTATTTGTGCTCTGTGAGTGGAGGAACCCAATGACAGCCTGGCTTTATCTCACGCAAAGCACAGGGTGGGCTTGCTGTTCTCTCAAGGAAGGTTTATGTGGTTGTCTGGATCGTGATCTATTCTTGTGAGCCACAAGTGGGGCTTGCAATGAGCAAGTCTCTGTTTTGGCTTTGCTGTGGCCTCTCAAGGATGTTGAACAGTGGGATTAGAAGGTCTTTCCCAAGGAGCTTCCCCCAGGCCAGGAGGAAGCCAAGTGCTGCTCTTTAGTTGCTGCCTTCATCACCTAAGGCTCAAGGCTCTTCCCAAGCCCTGCTGTGCATCTCCAGAGAACGGTTACACCCCTGATGTGTCTGGTTTTGAGCTCATAATGCTCCAGGTTCAGGGGCTGCATTTTAGGCTGTGTGGCTGGGTATGTGCCTTGTGCTGACCCAGCTGAGCTGGGTCTATAAAGTGCATTTCCTAGAAATTATCTTTCCTCCTGTTATTAGTCTTGAATTGAAAACATTTCCTGACTTGCAGGGTCTTCCAGGCACCCTTCCTGATGGTGGTGGGGACCTTCAGGTAGGTTTTTATTTATGGAGCATGAAGATATGTTTTCAGTTAATCCCTCATGTGACTTTTGGTCATCATACCTGGATGAGTCTCAGACCATTTCACATGCACCAGTTAGACCTGCAGATGTGGGTCTGAACTACCTCAGCACAGAATGCACAAGAAGTGGGTGTGTGGGGGTGTGTGTGGGTGTGTGTGGGTGTGTGTGTGTGTGTTTGTAAGATTTAAGTGTTTTTTCAAGGAGGTAGATATGCACTGCAATAGGTTTCCCAAAAAAACTTTGGCTGACCCATCCCTGGAATTGTTCAAGGCCAAGTTGGACAGGGCTCAGAGCAACCTGGTCTAGTGGAAGGTGTCCCTGTCCATGGCAGGGGGTTGGAACACACTGAGATTTAAGGTCCCTTCCAACTCAAACCATTCCATGATTCTACTGCTGATTTTTTCCTTGATTTTTTGCCTTCCAAAATTTTAAGGTCCCTTCCAACCTTCATTTATAGAACAACTTAAGCACTTGGTAAATGACAACAGCTTTCCCTGCGAGTTTCCAATGCTGCTTTGCAGCAGAGAAGGTTGTGTGTGCAGCACTGTGTATCTCCATGGATGGTGGCACTGGGTTCCTCTGGGCATATGCTTTGTTTAGGTTTTCTTCCTCAGGAGAAAGTCTTCATTCTCTCCTTTCAGGGGAATGAAAGGAGTGTTAAGTCCATGAGCAATGGCAGTGACATTTTCAGATTTCACAGCTGCTGTTGTGACAGCTTCTTTGGTTTTCTAACTGATGTGCCCCAAAAAGCTCAGACTCAGTTCAGATTGCCTTATGGCACATCACGTGGAAGTTAATAGAGAATGATGCTATTTCTGCAAGTTTAATTTAAGTTACTCTGTAGAATCTACTAGAAAATGAAATTTCTGCTACAGAGGTGTTGCCTGAGGTTTTATTAAAAGAAAAAACAAAACCACAAACCAACAAACAAATGAAAGAAAAGCTGCAGAAGAAAATCACATTCCCTATTTATGAAGTTTTTAGAATATGGCCTTTTTTCCATTAAATTGCCATGTATGTTATTATTTTTATACAGTCAAACTAGAGTTCCCACCAGAGACTCACCCACCCCTAGATACCTGCAGATACCATCTTATAGGTATTAAGATTTGTTTGGGATGTTTTGGTCCCCTTCCAATAATCTCTAATGCTTGTCCTTGTTTCACTTGGGGAGTTGGCTAAAGGAAATCAATAAGGGTCAATAAATGCAGAGGATTAAAGATGTTCCTAATGATTTACAAGATACCAATCCAGACTCACTGGGGAACTCAGATTCTTCAGCATTTTGAACTGTGGACAGTGTGAACCTTCAGAATTTCTTACAGTACATGCTCAGAGTGGATCAGTCCATTCATAATTATTTTGTGGCTTATTGGGGGCCTGAGGATCTCTAGGATCCCTTTCCACTGGGAAATGCTGGTCAATACATGATGCTCTGATTCCATTTGATTTAGTGGATTTACAGCCCAAACCCACATGACCTTTGAACGAATGAATGCAACCAGCCTCCCTGGATGTGCTGTGTGTGTTTGCCCAACCAAAGTGTTTCTGCTCCTTGCAGTGCCCAGCTCTGTGCCCACCAGGTCCCCCAGGTCCCCCAGGAATGCCAGGCTTCAAGGTAAGGAAATACCACCTGTGCAAGGATCTGTCTCCCCAAATAAACACCACTATGGGCTCCTGGGATTAAACTGTTGCATCTACAGTCCATGTCTCTACACCTCCCAAACCAGCCATGCATTTGCCTGGTTTATTCCTACAAACAAAATGTAATGCTTGGCATGGGCTGAGCACAGATGAAAACACCCTGCAAGGTTTGTGGAGGGAGGCTGATGGACAGGGGCAAGCAGAGGCAGCATCAGAGCTGCCTCAAGAACCACATGTTGCCTTTCCAGACCCTGCAAAAATCTCACCAGTTCTTAAATTGTGCTCACAGAGGAACAGATTTTACTGAAGCAAAACATAGCTTATAGAATTAAACACATTTTAATTGTTTTTATGGCCAGTGTAGCACCAGGCTGCTTTCTGTTTATGTTGTTGGGTCCTGGTACATAAATTCAAGGTTTCAACCCTCAGGAAATCTCCCTCAGCAATTAAACATCTCCTGTGTCCCCTCTTCACATGAAATGTGTGCAGGGGGTTTCACTCCAGCAGTGAGACAAAGTAATAAGTGACTCCAGTTCTTTTAGAAGGATTTAGAAGTTGGTAAGGAATGAGACCACTCCTGAGAAATTCTCCCCATTCCTCTGGAACTGACCTTTCTTGGGTCTGTTTGGGCTCTGCACTGAGTGACAAATATCATTACACATGCACAATGTTTAGGGCATAACCACTCACCATTCATGGCTCATGGAATGGAAAAGCCTGAGAAGCTCTCCAGTGATGATGCAAATGATGCACAGGAGCTTTTTTGTGGTGAGGAATAACATCTGCCATGGCTGAAATTAGTCTGGGTCTCTCCCACAATGATGGGAAGGGAGCCAAGAAACAAACTGGAGCTGAGTTTATATAAAAAATTTCAGTGAGACTTGCATTTCTTTGCAAGCTTGATGATGCAGATATTAGAGACGACTTCAAAAAGGAGGTTAAAGATGCAGAATGGGCTTTTCAGAAGCAACTCAGCCCCATTTTCAGAGGTGATGGGAGCTGAGTTCTGGTCCCTGATCTGTATTTGAGAATTTCATCTGGATACCTATAGCCAAGTTCACTGCAAGCCACCCTGGAAAACCAAATCTGGGCATTTCCTGGAACTACATCAATTCTGACCCTGGTACCTAACAGGAGTACAGGGATAACCAGCCCCAGAAATGAGCTCCATTCACACAATTACAGCACACCTATCGATTATTTACCCTGTAAGTCATTTGGGATGTGTGGGTTTAGATTAGGATTGTCTCCCAAAATTTAAATCTTAAAGCAAGAGTGTACTGAAATGTGAATAATTTTACTTTTCATTTCTAGGGGCACACTGGTCACAAAGGGGAACCTGGTGAAATAGGAAAACAAGGAGAGAAGGTAAACTTCTATTTAAAGGTGGGGGGGAGGATTTTTTTTAAAGGACTAAAATAAGTGATTTCTTCTAGAAGGCAGGGAGAAATGAGGCAATTGGCTGAACAAGAAGTTACTGTGACTGAAGTGCATTGACTTCCATTGCTCTGCCACGGGACCATGTGCTATCATGATGTTAAGAGCAGTTTGAGTTAATTCCTATTATTTCCATGCAGGGATGTCAGCTCAGGGAAAGCCCTACATTAATCACTTGAATAAATTCCTGACTTATTCAAATGTTCTCCACATAGAAGAAATTACCTATAACATCAAAGGAAATTCTAAAGAGAAATCTGGGAGGGAGGAGCTCGAGGAGAATCAGGCAGGGATGTCCCTGGCTGTGTGTTGAGCCTCTCTCACCCCTTGTCTAATTGATTTTTCTCTCCCAGGGTAACCCTGGCCCTCCTGGTCCTCCAGGCATCCCTGGCAGTGTTGGCCTGCAGGTAACACCTCCTCTTTGACCAGTTCCCTTGACCTTTCCTCTGTGGAGCTCAGTGGAGCCATCAATCACCTTGGTTACACCACCAGCTCTTGCCTCTGCAGAATTACTGATGTGAAAACTGGTGCTGGTGGAAAACCAAATTGTTCTGCTTTCACTGAGCTTTAATTTAGGTCCTGCTTTTGGTACCTCACATTGGAGGAGACCTGAGTTGCCAGTAGAGCCCTGGGCACCTTTTGGGTGGCTCTGGGCTGGCTGGGGGTGGGCTGGAGAGCACAGGGGTGCTGGATGTCCTGGGTGGGCTGTCAGCACAGGGTCACTGCTCAGGGGACATCACCAAAAGGGAAAATGTCCTGTTTGTGCATCACAAAGTTGAACTTTCTGCTGCTCCTCACTATTTCTGAATGTTTTCTGTGTTGACAAGCCTACCTCATGCTGTTCTGCTGGTTTGTCTTGAACAGTGGCTGAGTTTTAACTGATTTGTGTTCTTAATTAGGGTCCAAGGGGACTAAGAGGCCTCCCTGGTCCGATGGGTCCAGCTGGTGACAGAGTAAGAAAAACCTTCTGATTTTTTTTCCTTTCCACCACCAGTGTGTCTTGTGAGAGGTGCCAGTGGAACTTATTCCCACTGAATTCCACTGGGAAACTTGTACAGGTATAAAGTTTGGGCTGTGCACCCCCACATCAAAACAACCCTCCAAAGTCAGGAGAATCCACATCCCCAGGGGACTGGCAGGGTCAGGCCCAGCCAGACTGAAACATTCCAACCAGAAGGACAAAGTGCTGTCCCTGCAAGTCTGACAGTGCTAAAGAATCCTGGGGGAAAAAAAAAAAGGTTTCATTTCACTTTCTGTTCTGTCTCTTTACAAGGATAAAAGCAAAAAACACTGATGGACAGAGATTTTCAGGACATGAGAAGTCTCCTCAGTGAGAACAGAGTCAATCTCCAGCTCATTGTGGCGTGGGACTCATGTCACGGTCCCTTGACCTGCAGCCCAGAGACTGAATGGTTTTGAATTGGATGAAGCCATGCATTTATTTAGGAAAAAGTGTGTTATCAAGACAGAAAGGCCATGAATGATATCAGTGTATCAGAGAGATAAAGGTGGGGAGATCCAGAGTTAAAACCTGTTGTTAGAGGGGGATCTTTTGCAAGGCTGTTCTGCAAACTAGGAAGAAATAGGGAGTGTCTTTGTGCTTTGTCAGACTGAGGTACGAGGTGGGGATACTGTTACTCCATCCTCTGCCAACCACAGTGTCACAGTGATGTCTGTTCTTTGCAGGGTGACATCGGTTTCAGAGGCCCACCTGGAATCCCAGGACCTCCAGGGAAAGCTGTATGTATCCACTTCCCAGGCTCTCCATGGCCCTGCCTTTCACCACCACAGCCTTCTTCCCCCTCCTTTAGTGAAAGAATTTCTTTAAATAGAAATAGTGGAAGAAAAAATTTAAATATTTACTGTCTAGATACTGCTTGGCAAAATGAAAGTTTTGGTGAGAAAATATTTTGTTTTAGTTTGGATTAATTTAATGTGTAATTACAAGGACTAGGGAGAGATTGTGGGCAAAGTCCCTGCTGCAAAAAGTGGGTCAGGAATTACAGAGTGTAACTGAGAAAGTACAGCTGAGCTGCCGGGGCAATGTGTGTGCTCACACCTCTGTTAACACCCACAAACAGCACAGAACCCTCCTCGTCCCACCCTCGAAGCCTCAGTCCTGTCACTGTATGGTGAAGATGCTTCATGGCTTTTCTTCCTCTGCCACAGGGAGAACAAGGAATCAAAGGACCTCAGGGATTCCGGGGGCCCAAAGGAGACACTGTAAGTGCACTCAAACACTTGTCTGTTCCAGTCTGGGACATACATGACATTCCAAGGACTTTGTTCACAGGTTTATTATGGCTTGTGCCCCCTTGGTTTGCTCAAAAGGGAGGTGAAAGGGATGAAAGTATCCTCTCAAAAATGAGATGTTTAATTAAAGATGCCTGAGTAATAAGGTGTCAAATTGCTGCTACAGCCTGGAGCACAGGGATCAGATCCTACATTCCCATCCCTTGAAATGATCAAGAATTTTCCCAGATGCTGCAGCCAACTGTGGGCCAGTTTCCTAGTGTGTCCCAAAAGAACCCCCACACCCATGTGAACACAAGAGGAGCCAGCCCAAACTGAATGAAATGTCCCTACAGAGTCTGAGTATTATCTTTGTTGACATTATTTTCAAGGGTTGTGTCCTGGCTAATGCAGGGTTTATTGCTGGTTTCTAGGGTAAACCTGGACCAAAAGGAAACCCAGGAGCTCGTGGACTCATAGGAGAACCTGTAAGTCAATTAAATAGGATGCAGGTCTCACTGCTGTCTTGCTTGCAGATCAGGAAATAAAACACATTAGGAAAAAATCTGCTTCTCACCATCTTTGCTGTCAAACTTGTGCTCTGTGTCTCTGTAACCTTCAGTGCAGTCCCAGCGGGACTGAACCCCGGTTGTATTGCTGGTGGTGAGAAATCTCCCAGCACACCTGGAGCTGGACCCATTGCCAAAAGGTCCTTTGATGTGAATGTGTTTTGCAAAGCCCAAAATGTCCTCCTGACCTTTACCATGTGCTGTGCATGGTTGCAGGGCATGCCTGGCAAGGACGGGCGGGATGGAGCTCCTGGACTCGATGGTGAGAAGGTTTGTAAAGTCCTCCTTAAACACTGCAGGAAAGATTCCTGTGACTGTCCCATGAGTGCTGCAAAGCTACTGATCAAGAAAAGCATGGCTGGAAAGCTTTTGCTTCTAAAAGGTTTTCTGATAATGTCAATAGTGAAAGAGAGTGAAGTTACTTCTGTTAATTGATCCCAAGGAAATTCCCTAAGTAAGGCAGACATACATCTGGTGTGAGCTCAGCTGTGTCCCTGTGCTTAGTGGTTCCTGCTGGCTGACTTGGGCCCTTCAGAGATGCCTTTCCAGAGCTGCTGACAGTCAGCTGTTTATTTTAATTGTCTGTCAGGTACTAGTTGCCTGGTTTTTGAGCAGTGATCCCTCAGGAACATGGAGCATGTGCTGCCAGGGAAGGCTGGGGGTTGCAGGGGAGTAGGGAAGTGCCTGGGAGCTCATGTCCTGTGGGTGCTCACCTTCTGTAGGCACTGCAGCTCTTGGTCCTGCCCATATGGGGAGGGAGAAGAGTACCAATGGCCATTTGGGAATGTGTCCCCTGCCTGTGTCAGACCATCTCCCAGTGCTGGAGGATCCCTCCTAACCTCTCACTATCCACAGGGTGATGCAGCTCCTATGGGTGCTCCTGGAGAGAAGGGGCCAAATGGACTTCCTGTGAGTATGGAGCAGGACCTGCTGCCTTTGGGGGCTACAGCAGCTCAATCTACCTGCAGAGCTCCCTCCTGGGGACAGGGAGGGTCATTCTGTGCATTGTTTCACAAGAGGCCCCTGTTAAGCCAAGGGGAAATGCTCATTGTCCACCATACAAACAGGGAAGCAACATCCAGGACAGAAAGGAGGAGACCTGGAGTAGCACCATATGCTGACACAGTAATTCCAAGGCCTCTCTGACTCAGTTTAAAATTTAAATTTGAGACAGATTGTCTCTTTCTCATCCCAGTGATGTGCATCTCTTATGCAGGGAGGTAAAATCTGGGATATAATATCCTGAGCTCTGTCCTTGGCTTACTACTGTTTATGGACAAAATATTTCATTTCTCCAGTCTTTCAACTATTTAAAAGAGCTAAAGTATTCCTTTCTTCCTCTATTACATAATATTTTGAACAACCCTGGAGAGGGGTTTCTGCTGTGCAAAATGTTGCTGCTGTTGTTGTTTGTATATCCTTCCTCTTTGCTCTAATGCCAAGGACTAGAGTTTGTAGAGCTGCAAGGGCAGTGAGCAGGAGAGAAACTAAAGTTGTAATTTTCACTGTGAAAGCTTCAGAAATCTAAATCCTCCATTGCTTCAAGCAAAGGTTGCTCCTTCTGTGTCAAACCAGACCAGAATAATAAATTCAATAACTTCACTTCTTCTGACATTCCTTTAATATAATTTTTTTTCAGGGACTGCCTGGAAGAGCAGGTATTAAAGGCTCAAAGGGTGAACCAGTAAGTGTCTCTCTCTGATGATGGGCTCTGGTGGGGAAGCTGGTCACAACAGGGCTGTTTGGGGGGTGGGAAGGACTTACATCAAAGTGACAGTGTCAGCATTTCTGCTGGGCCTAAGCTCCCCTCACAGTGAGGAGCAGGGATTAGGTACAAGTCAGCTGGCCTTGCTCTTGCTCCTCATTCAGTGAGAAGGTCTCATAGCAGGTGCACAGGAGAGTCATCAGTGGCACAGTAAACCTCACCCTTTTATCAAAGTCCCAGGAGGAGGCTTCGTCTTTGGGAATCAAAAGCCTGAGCACTGCAAGCAGGAACAGGATTATCTCATCTTGCCTTCTGAAGACTTTCCCCCAACCTCAGAAGAAAAGCTCCTGTGGAGCTTTAGATTGGCACCTACCTGTGAGATAAAAGAAACCCTCAGACAGACCAAAGCAGTCCAGGACAAAGCGGTTCTGAATAGCGTCTTTTTTCCTGTGCCTCCTCTTCTTTCTGAATTTTCCCCTCTGCACCTGCATCATTATTCCTGCTAAGCCTCATGCAGAAGAGCATACTACAGGAAAGCATTTGTCCTGATAGGAAGTTAATGCAGGAGTGAATGTGATGGGATGTCCTGGGCACACCTCCAAAAGAGCATCCCTGTCCCACTGGTCCCCTTCAGTTCCATGTGGGAGTGGTGATGCTGCCCTGGAGCTGGCAGCCCTTCCTGGTCACTGGTGCCAGGACAGGATGTGCAGCTCAGCTCTTCTTCATATGTTGACAGTTTTGTCTTGAAACTGTAAAAGTTAAAAGCTGTGTTTACTTCCTGATTCAGATTTTAACTCCCTCCTCTTTTTGTTGCTTCAGGTCAGACAGAAATGACCCTATGAAGTGATGCCTTAACTGACTGTTTGCTTTCTCCTCTGCAGGGCAGTCCTGGAGAGATGGGAGAGGCAGGTCCCTCAGGAGAGCCAGGCATCCCTGTGAGTATTCCATCATTCCCACTGAGCCTGAGCTCAGCTGAGGGAGTTCTAAACCCAACTGTGAAGGTGGAGCTCATGTGCTGCTTCCCTGCACAAACACAGCTCTCAGTGATGCCAGAGCCTGCAAGATGTGCCATCCTGTGGCACTGAGCACTCCACACTGGTGGGCAACTCCCCAGGGAGCACAACGTGAGCTGGACAGGCAGAAACCTCCATGCACAGCAGAGGTCAAAAGCCACCTGGTGTGGGTTAGTAAATGAGCCAACAGGGCAAGGAGTTTGGGACTGAAACAGCCTGGGATCCAGGAATGCCTTTGACTCTGCAGTGGGGAGGGAAGGGCAGATTTGTGGCTTTCAAACATCACAGTTGACTTTGGTGTTCTTGCCAGGGCGATGTTGGTGTTCCTGGTGAGAGAGGCCTGCCAGGACCCAGAGGAGCAACTGTAAGTACAGCACTGCCTGTGAGTCAGACAGACACCAAACCAGAGTCTGTGGCTGGGGTTCCTCTCTGGCTGCAGGAAAAGGCCATGCTCTCTCCAGGGAGTTTTGGCAGCAGAGGAATTTGTCCCCTGTGAGTGAGTCAGATCCTGTTCTCACTGACAGCTCCGTGCAATGCCAAGTGATCCCTCCCATTTCACTTGGCAAAGCAACCTGCAGTTGTCCAAGAGTTTGGGGAGCTGCTACAGCCTGACAGGAGAGACTGGGCAGTCAGCAAACTGCTCATTAAACAGGAATAATGAGGTTCTGCTTGTGCTGAAGTGAGTCATTAAAGAAACAAAGCTGTAGATGTGCACACTGAAACCCTCCCCATTCCTGTATCGCTGTCCTTGGGGCAGTGGGAGGGATTCACTGCAAAACCTGAAGCCACACACACAACAAAACTGCAAACAAGTGCATGTCACCCTGCCGTGTCCCTGCTCAAGAGCAGAGATGATAATCAGTAATATCAGGATGACAAAACCCTGATTTTGATCACACAGCTAAACCCACTTGGGTACCTTTTTATCTTCTGCTCCCCAGTTAGTGCTGCCATTGGAATTGCACCTGACATTCCAGTGGTTCTGCTGGGCTTTTATTCATTTCTTTGTTTTCTCATCTTAATCTCATTTTTAAAACCAGGAGCCTACAGCAAGTCTAATAAGATTTCTGGTATGTGCCACTTGGAAGAAATTGAACTGTATGATTTATTGTTTGTGAGCAGCTGCTCCTGAAACTTCCAAGGAGAGGGAAATCAGCCTTAGAAATCAACTATATTAATAATGTTTGCTTTTATGTCTACAGTTTTTCATCAAAATAGCTGGCCCCACAAAAGTTATTATAGCCAAAAAGCAAAAGTAGTTGAGCTAATTGTGTTGGTGCAGAGTTCTGACAGGGGTGCAATAACAGCTGAACCCATGGTTATGTGTAACCCGAGCTCCTAATTTCTGATTTGTGTTATTGGAATACTAATTTATTAGTTAAGACTGGGCTATTCTAAGAGATTTGCAAGATTTTTCTCGTTTTAAGGCTGTTTGGCTCAAAACAATTTGGGTTTATTTAGCTCAGTGTACCAAGGGTTTCTCCCCATTCAAAGCCTTTCAGGTCCCACCACATTTAAAGGTACCAGCACAGCAGAGTCGGTTTTGTTGCAGTTTAATTTCTTAGAGCTCTGTATTTATAATAAACTTCCTTGACTGAAATTAAAGTTCCTTACTAAATTACAAGCAGAAAACAGAAGTGAAAACAGTAACCACAAAAGTACCTGAGCAGTTCTTTAGCCTTTTGAGGACAGAGCTGCTTTATTTCAGTGGCCACTTTGAAGCTTCTTTGTGTCCCTGAACACTTCACCCATTAGGAGTGGCTGTTAAAGGAGGCAAAGCTGCAGTCCCACCTCGTGACAGAAGCTTGCTGAAGGCATCTATTTCAAGAAGACAGTTTACAGAATGGGATTTAGATGCCTAAATTACTTGAGGCTTTTTTTTTTCATCCCAGATCTTTATTGGATATGTGATTTTTCTCAGAAGAAAGCAATAGAGACTCCTAATGGTAACACTCATGTTCTGTCTGGTGAGCTCCTAAAAGCCTCTGCATTAACAGCATTAGCTGCTGCCTCTTTTTATTTTGCAGGTACCAAGTATGTCCAAGCAAATGGATGCAATTGCCATTTTTCTTTTCCAGTACATGTTTTGAAGTAGTTTCTTCCAATCAATTAAAAGCACAGTATTAAGACAGCAGATCCCCTTTAATGGGTATTGTCTCTGCTCTACCATCCTGCCACTTTTTGCTGTCATTGATCTTTCCTACTCATGAATGTGGTATATTATGAAGCATTAATTATACAAATAAGGATTTCTTTTAATAATTATAAAAATAATATTAAGAAAGCTCAGTAAACACCAAACTCCACAGTCATCAGCAACACCACGGGGCAAAGTGCTGCAGCACAGAGCAGCACCCTCTCTCTCTGCCAATGTAATTACACAAGTGCCTTCCCTGCCCTGAATTTGCTCCTCACCAAAGCTGCTCCTTCTCTCCTCAGGGTCCACTGGGTCTCCAAGGCCCCCCGGGAGCCCGAGGTGTCCGAGGTTTCCAGGTCAGTGTGCTCACAGGGTGATGTACTGGGCAGCATGGTTTGGCAGGGCACTGCTTCCTGCAAACCTCTGGCCAGGCAATTGTGTGATGGCAAATGAGGGATAGGAAGAAACGTCTTTCCGTTTGCCAGAACCAGTCTGACACCTTTAGAAAGAACACCGGGCCAGATAAGCTGCCTGCCAGAACAATTTATGGTTAGTATTTGTTTGCAAAGGAAGGGTTGGAGTTTTGAGCCCGTTCTCTGGTACAGGTTGCCCAGAGAAGCTGTGGCTGTCCCATCCCTGGAAGTGTTGAAGGCCAGGTTGGAGTGGGCTTGGAGCAACCTGGGCTGGTGGGAGGTGTCCCTGCCCATGGCAGGGGGTGGAACAAGCTAAGCTTTAAGGTCCCTTCCAACCTAAATTGTTTCATGATTTTTTGAGTTTGACCTACATAAAGACACCTCAATTTCCCCTTGATCTGGACCCCTCTCAGCCTGTATTTCTTCAGTGAACTGCTCCTCCTCTCTACTGCACTGAGGACTCCCATATTTCTCCCTGCTCTGTCCAGGGGAGTGGGACCTCCACTCTCCATTCCCCACTGACACTGGCAGAGGAGCAGTCTGTGGTGCTGCCCTCAGGTGGGATCACAGCTGTGATTTATCAATGAAAGGCCCAGGCCAAAGCCTGGAGCACCTTGGCAGGTGGATGGCTGTGGGCTGGGACAGAAGCTGGAGTGAGCAACTCCAACCAGCACAGTGGTCCCTGGATCCTGTGGGAAAGGGACAAATAACCTTTTTGAACATGTTATGGAGAATGGGGAACTTCTGGGGTGTTGAAGCACACAGGGTTTCCTGGCACTGTAAGCTGTAGCTTGGTTTTTGTTGTTTTCCTCACAGGGTCCCAAAGGTGCCAGTGGTGAGCCTGGTCTTCCTGGTCCGACTGGGATCCGTGGAGAGACAGGGGACAGGGTAAGGAGGAGATATCTGTAACTAATTCCTGGTTGGGATATGAAATCAGAGCATAACAGGGGCCCAAACTTGGTGTAGCTGATGTCAGCCCAGCAGACACAGCCAGGTTTGCACATTTGGTGTCCCAGTCCCTTCTCTGAGGCTGCTGTGAGCCCCATGGCAGGCAGCAGGATTTGTGCATCCTGGCTCTTCCCTTCCTCTCCTTGTTTCTGTTTCACTTCAGAAGCTCCCACTATTTTTAGACAGGACTTTCAGGTCCCATCCTGGCCAGAAAGGATTTGTTTGGGATTTTTCCCTGCTCTGTATGCTCATTCCACCAAAGCCTCACTCCCCATGAGGACAGGAGAGTTGATTTGTGCATTTTTGTTACTCAGATGCTTGATTAGACTTTCTGGTGGTTGTTTTTTGGTTTGGTTTTTGGTGTTTTTTTTTTTTAATTACAGTTTGCTGAGTGACTTTTCTTTCTGATCAGCAACACACTTGGCCATCTCACCTCTGAATAAATGAGACTTTTTATTTAAATGAATTCATTCCCATTTCAAAGCAGCCAGCAGGGCAAAGTGAACAGCATTTGCTGGGGGTTGCAGGAGAACAGTGGCTGTGTGTTCACCAGCTCCCTCCTCTCCAGCCTTAAGGTGAAGCTTCTGGGTAAGCAATCACAGCAGGACCACGGGGGTTCCACAATGGCCCTTCTGTGCTGGCTCCAGGAAGGTTTCAAAAAGCGTCTTGGACTGAGTGTGAGCTGGAAGTGTGAAACAGGAGGCTTATTGTGGAGCTGTGGGGCTCTGACTGCATTCAGGACTTCTCTGTGGTGCAAAATGTATGTTCAGAGGGGAAGAGGCCCCTGCATGGAGCACCCAGGGAGCTGCTCTGAGCAGAGAAGGGGGAAATGTTGTGCTTAAAGCAATAACAAATGATCTAGTTTTTATTTCTGGCTCTAAAGTTCAGTGTAGTTACTCTAAGATGTAATTGTTGATTGTTCAAAATGAGAGGAAATGGCCTCAAGTTGCACCATGGGAGGTTTAGATTAGATACCAGGCAAATTTCTTCACAGAAAGGGTTGTAAAGCATTGGAACTGACTGTCCAGGGAAGTGGTGGAATCACCATCCCTGGAAGTGTTCAAACAATGTGTGGATGTGGCATTTGAGGACATGATTTAGTGGAGAACATGGAGGTGGTGCTGGGCTGATCCTTGAATGTGATGATCTTCAAGATCTTTTCCAACCCTGATGATTCTGTGATTGTCTCTTGTGACTTCAGCTCTTCAGGAGCTTTCAGGAAAGTGGGTGTAGCAGGTTTGGACAACACTGGAGACTTCCCACCTCCATGTGTGTGATGGTGCTCAGAGTAACTTCCATCTGCCCCCCAGTCCCACTGGTGTGGGTGACAGCAGTGAGGGCTGTGCCAGCACTCACCACAACAAAGCTGTGGAGATCCCAAAATCTCAGCATGTGTTTTTATAGCCTAAAAAAATGGCCTTGGCTGCTGGGATTGATGGCACTGCTGGGGACACACACCAAGAACCCAGCAGATCTGCCCTGGGTTTGTCTTCTTGCTGGTCCTGACATGTATAAAGAGGAGAACTGCAAACACAGAATCAATACAATTACACCTCCCCTCTCTCCTGAAATCAGTTGTGGCTTTTCTGTAAAAATTTCCCTTCAAGCCTAAGCTAACAGGTACTGACAGGCTTTTCCACAGTCCTTGGGCTGACTGTGGCCAGGGATATAAAGCTGCATTTCAGTAAGTGTGTTTGCTGGCATGAGAAATACAAGCCATTCAGTGCATTCAACTGTGAGACATAAAATAGCATTGAGATTAAATATATAAACCATCTTCTTGGAGTGGGATGTGGGGAGGAGAAGGATTTGACTGTTGCTGCTGACTGAGGTAACAGTAGACAAATATTTTTCCTAAGGATTTTTATTATCCATTTCCTGAGGATCCTGCATGCCAGCAGGCACCTGGGGCAGTGCCTCTCACAGCTCTGAACTGGCATCACTTGCTGCTGATGATAGAGATAATTCAGTGATACTTGGCCAAAAACATTGGTTATGTTTAACTGATCCAATGACACACACATGAGGGTGTGGACCTGGCAGTCCTAAACTCCTGCCACTCGTTCCTGCTCCAAGGAATTACTACTGCAGGAAATTACAGTTGTGAATGAAAATCCTTTGGGAGAGTTCCTCGCAGCGTTTTGTGACTGTGTTTTATTCCCATAAACTTTCATGGAGCCTTGGGACTCTGTATATATCTATATAAGAGATAAATCTAGATGATAACATTCAGAAAAGAATATATTGCCTTTGCCATCAGCAAATATAAAATGGGAGTTATAAATAGCTGTAGCCACTCCTGCATTTCTCCATTCCATTGTCTGTTTTGCTGAGAGTTATTTTTCTTTAATAGAAATCCCCCCCTTTTTTAAGTTAGTGCTTGGCTTGAGCAAAATGACATGCCCTTGTTCTATGTGTTTGTCCTCCCTGAAGATTCTATTCTGCTGAGCCATCTCCAGATTTAGTTAATAAAAAAAGATCAGTTTTCAGATGCCACATTGATGAATGTGCTGTAGGGGATCCTCTTTGAAGGGTAAAATGGTTGAATGTGGATTTTGCAGTAGAGAAAAAATGTGAGGTTCTCCTGAACTCCTTCTGGCTCTGTTCTATGGATTAGAATAGTCTCAGATAGGGCTGAAAGTGTCTCAAATCCTCTCTGTGAATGCCAGGTAGACAACATGGGATTTTTCATGTTGCTTGAATTATTCCTGGGGTGATAATCAGTTCATCATTTAAATGCATTTTATTCCTATGACCATGTTGTTTGGTGAATCTCAAAATCAGGAGCACCTAATTCTGAATCCCAGGAAAACTGAAGTCTAATAAAGCCTTGAAAAACCATCCTGACTTTTTGCCATTGTGGCACAGAAACAGTCTTATCTAGTTTATACCATGAGTAAATCCAACCTCCTTCTCAAAGCTTCAGGTGGAAAGGCAGAGATCAGTCACCCCACCAGTGTCATCCTTTCATTTGTGGATTTGTAAAATTGATATCTTGGTCATGAGATGACAGTAATGGAAAACAGAGGGTATGAGGAGTTCCCTTCTGGAATGGATGTGGAATTTGGCTCTTAGGAAACAGGTTTTAAAGACTAGAATTGAAACAGCAAAGAATTTGTTTAATTCAGGAAATGGAGGAGGATGTTATGAAAAGGCCAGTGTGGCTGCTGTGCCAGGCAGGTGGGGAGCAGAGCATCACTGAGCCATGGCAGAAAGTCTGCCTGGAGTGGCTGGATGAGGACTTGGTGGGCAGAGGACCAGGAGGCCTGAGCTGGGGGTTCCTGCCTGGCCTGGCAGCTGCTCTGTGCTGTCACTGCAGGGGACAAGAGCCTGAGAAACCATCCTAAGCACAAAACAGGGACTGTAGAGTGTGTTAAAAGCAGGAATGCTTAAATCCCTTCATATTTCTAAGAAATGTGAATGACATTTATACCCTTCTACTGGCAGCTGGGGGACTAATTCCCACCCCCTTGCTGAGTGAGTGTCTGACCACACCAGGAATTCACAAGATAGTAACAGTTTGAGCTCATTTGTCTTCTTTCTCTTACTTTTTTTCAGGGTCCCACTGGTGTTCCTGGTCCCAAAGGTAACCAGGTAAGGGATAACTTTTGGGCTGTTGTCAGGAGAGGCATTTCAACCAAACCTGAGGCACAGCCTTTGACAGTACAAGCAGCTTTTTCTCCTCAAATGAAAATACTCAGCAGCAGGAACCACCAAACCCCTCCTTCATCCCATTTTTCCTGTTGGCACTGATGTAGGCTGTTCTAATGGAGACTCATGAAAATGCTGTGATAAAAGCCCTGGGCCCTTGCTGTGTGTTTTGCAGCCATGAGGCATCTGTGCAGGAGCTCCTCACACCACATTTCTCCCAAGTTAAGTTTAGAAGTGCAGCTTTTCCTTGAATTTCATGTGCCCAATGAAGATTTTGTCCTAACCTCAAAGCTTGGCACACTAATGGACTGGTTTAATCTTTTACATTTTCCTGCTCAACCTCCATGGTCAGTTTAATCTCAGCAATGAGCTTTGGAGCCAGTTTTCATCAAATCTATGGCTTTCATTAATGCCTGACTGTGCTTTTGCAGAAAATGAGGCTTTTCAAACAAGCCTTGCTGGTTTTGTTTACCAAAGTCTGTGTCTGTGTGGCCTCTGTTTTGTTGCCAAGGGAAAGACCAACCTGATCTCTGTTTGTCTTGGGAGAACTTCCTCTGGAAAGCCATCGAGTCACCATAACCATGTTCATTGTCTTCTCTAATTCCTGTGTAAGAAGCCAGCTCAGTGCTGCCCAAGGCAGCAGATTGCAGTGATTTATGTCCCCCCCCCGCAGTGATGTTCAAATTGCACACACTGCTGCTGCTGAATTGAGGTGATCAGCAAATTGATGCTCCTTGTCCTGGCCACTTTTACCTTATAGTCCCCAGACAGAGTGGAGAGGGGTGATCCTCACCACGTGATCATCTCTGCAGTTTAAAGGTGGGATGATGTTCTGCAGGTGCCTCTGCTCAGGAAGCTTAGAGAACATGGGCACTGAGCATCTGGCTGTGTCTGCAAACTCATGTTTTCTGTGAGACCCAGAGCTGGGGAACCTGGAATTTAGATTCCCTGTTCAAGGGAACACCAGTGCCAGCCTGTGGTTGTCTTTCATGGCCACCCCACAGCGTTCTCATCTATATGACTCCAGCCTTTCAGCCAAGTCCCAGCTTGTCACAAAGGACACCCAGTCCTCGTGCCAGCTGCTGTGGAGTTCAGCCTTGGGAAGAGAGAACTTCCTCTTGCTGGAGCAGCTGTAACAGCTGCTAAGAGCCCCCATCTCCCTTAGGCTCTGAGGTTATCCAGGTCTCAGGGTGAGCCTCACTATCAGCAGTCTTTGTGCACCAGCAGGTGCAGAGCTAACTCTGGTTTCTCGCTTTCAGGGCATTGCTGGAGCAGATGGTCTCCCAGGTGACAAAGGAGAGCTGGTAGGTGGCCTCAGATTCAGTAGAATTGACTCCTCAAATAACAGATGGGTCTAGAAAACCATGTATCAATATGGTTAGTCAGAATTAGTCATCCAAGATCTCCAACCCTGCTGTGAAAAGGGGAAGGAAGCTCAGCCTTGTACAGCTTCCTGTAGCTTGGGAGATGGGGCTTCAAATGTGCCTTTTTTTTTATTTCCTCTTTGTTTCTAACAGGGTCCCTTCGGTCCCCCTGGCCAGAAAGGAGAGGTATGTGTCAGACATTGTGGGCTCATGGCCCAAAAGTTTTGGGAGTAAACACAACTATTGCATCTTTCAATGATATTTGTCAATAAACCATGTTCTGGCATCATTCCCTAGAAACGTGTTTTCCTCACAGTCATGCTACGAATGACAGGGGGTTGTGGCATTCAAAATATTGAAATGTTTGATAATTTTGCTGCAGCAAGGACTCCTGTTTATATGTAAACCCACCCATAGGATGTAAGAAACGTACATATCAGCCAGATCAGTCAGGGAAACCTGAAGAAAGGCTTAAATAATGAACAGGAGAAAACAATGGATTATGTCTTCAGTTTTCAGTGGGTTTTGCTTTTTTATCTCATTACAGCCAGGAAGAAGAGGAGAACTTGGTCCAAAAGGTGCCCAAGGACCTAATGGGACAGCTGGAGCACCAGGGATCCCAGGACACCCGGGGCCCATGGGCCATCAGGGCGTGCAGGGTGTCCCTGGCATCACAGGAAAGCCTGGGCCCCCTGTAAGTGTCACCTGCTCTGGGACACAGTCTGGGAAGGGAGCAAATGGATAGGGGGGTTTGGATGAGTATTCAAAAAATGAGGTCCTGCATTTCAGCAGGCAAAACTAAGGCCAAATAAGCCTCAGATTAAATATCTGGCCTAACATTAGAATTAATCTCTGCCATAAGTATGACAGAGTTCTGAACTGAAGGTGTCATTGTTTGAAGAGGGGAAGGAACCCACTTCTCTTAATGGGATTCTGCGCTTCTTCCTGAGCTGATGGAAATATGTTTTGAGTCCTGAAGCTTCTGCCAGGATGAGTTTTGCTAACATGATTTGTATAAGGACAAATTCTTCTGTTAATCACAGGGCAAAGAGGCCAGTGAACAACATATCAGAGAACTCTGTGGGGAAATGATAAATGGTGAGTATTACTGAAAGAAAACTGACTATAATAACCATATTTAGATGATGATGAGTAGATGCTGAACATAAGATGGCTCCTGAGATTTGTTAGTTTTCTGTCTCGATAAAAAAAATACATTGACCTTTAATGCAAGGAAATTATTCAGGAGGTCACCTTGTTGTCTGGCATGTCTTTCTTTGTTCTAAAATTAGTATTTTTAAACGATTCATCTTGGCAACAGACAAAGTGCACTGAAAGCAGCTTTGACACGAGTATTGTGCAGTCACTGGCTGTGAGAATGTCTGCCTGCCCTCACCTGTGTCATTCTGAACTGCAGCTCCCACCTCCTCTCCCCTCCTCAGTGCATCCCCTCTCCTTGAAACAGGCCCTGTGGAATCACAGAATCCCAGACTATTCTGAGTTGGAAGGGACCAACAAGGATCATCGAGTCCAACTTTTAAGTCAGTGGCCCATACAGGGGATTGAACCCATGACCTTGGCATTATTACAACCAAGATTTAACCAGTGTCCTTCTCTCTCCAGAGTTACTGTTCTGCATTTGGAGGTTTATTCCCCATTTGGGATGAGGTTAAACTCTGAAAGTTTGCTTCAGAAAACTTGTTTTAATTATTTAAGTATCATTTCTTAGAATGTTGATGTCATTTAAAGTGGATTTAGGAACAGGAAATATCAATGACTTAAAAACCTGCAGATTTATGACAAAAATTTCCCTCTATGGAGATGTCAAACACCCAGAAAAGCTACAGGTGGAATGAGAGGAGATTGAATGTTTCCTTCTGCCAGAAGCAGCTGAGTGTGGGGCAGTGGCAGGAAGATCTGCCCAAGGGAAGAGTGCAAATGTTGGCCATGCAGTTTTTATTTGTGTTTTTCAGCCCAAATTGCACAGTTAGCTGCTAACCTGAGGAAGCCCCTCTCTCCTGGCATGACGGGTCGGCCTGGCCCAGCCGGGCCTCCTGGTCCTCCTGGAACAACGGGAAGTGTTGGGCATCCTGGGCCTCGTGGTCCCCCTGGATACAGAGGGCCAACAGGAGAGCTTGGAGATCCTGGTCCCAGAGGTAAGTCTGGACTAAAGCAACCTCCTTCTCTTTTATGACACCGAAATAAATTGCAACTGGGGGAGAAGAGATCAGGCCTCAATGGAGTCTAGAGGAGGTTGTGCATCCTTAGGGATCCCCTGTAAGCAAAGATCCTGGTAATATCCTGAGGATTTGTAGCTCCTCTTGATCTCTCCCCTTCCTGTCTTTGGCTCCAGCTGCAGTGCACAACTCACTGCTGAAATTCTCTTTATGATTAAAGGTGACACTGGCGAAAAGGGAGATAAAGGACCTGTTGGTCAAGGTATCGATGGGCCTGATGGTGATCAAGGACTTCAAGGTAACGCTGTGCAAATATCATCACTAAAAACAGAAGCTTAAGAATCACAGAATATTCTGAGTTGGAAGGAACCCACTGAGTCCACCTCTTAGGGACATCTCTGCATATTGTAGATTATTATCACCACTCTCCTTCTATTAGTCAGAATTTTAATTACAACTAGACTTGAGGAGGTGCAATGAATTGAAGCTGCTGAAGGCCACAGCCTCCCACTGAGGAACAAGCTGGTGGCCAGGAAGGAGGGACAGTTGTGACCACTGCATTTGTCACAGTAAGTGACCTGTGAGCTCATGCAGGCAGGACATCCCTTGACCAACTTCTTCAGGGATAAAAAAATCCAGTGCAATCCAGTACTCCAGATTCAGGGTAAATTTATTGAAAACACCTTGTACTCAACAGGCCATAACAAGTATGATGTGCAGACACTCAAAGTATATTAAGATATCTAAAAGTAACACATATATACATACATATATTAAAAAAAAATAGAAGAGATGGAAATATTTCATGTAATCTTTCCCCCTCTCTTGCTTAGGACCACCTGGTGTGCCTGGAATTACTAAAAATGGCCGTGATGGGGCTCAGGGTGAACCTGGCCTGCCAGGGGATCCCGGGACTCCTGGGATCACTGGGGCTCAGGGAACTCCAGGAATATGTGACACGTCAGCTTGCATGGGAGCTGTTGCAGCATCAACTTCCAAAAAATCATAAACCAACAGTACAAGAAGTGAAGAAGTGACTGAATATTTAAATAAACAGTGCATTGTAAGAAAACAGAATCCTCCTAGTGCTAAATGGACAGATGCTCCTTCTATTCTATTAAGTGGAGACTTTGACACAGTTCTATGAAAAAGAAAGCATCAGATGAAAACTTTAATTAAAAGATGCTTTATGAGTATTTTTTTCTCCCCCAAATTATTTTTCGAAGTTTTTACAGCTAAACAACCTTTCCTTTCTCCCTTTGCTCAAGAGACCTGCAAGAGGAAGCACTGTTCCTTTTTACCATCACCCCCTCCATGTACTAAAGATCACGACTTCCTGCTATGAAAGTTTGAGCCTTTCCAGTTGAATCCCTTGGTGCTGCTCCCACTGACTTCAGTTCTGCAGGTCTGTGCACAAAGACACACGTTGTTAAGGTACTCAGGCACCAAACTTCCTCTTCTGTCAGTGGAAATCATGCATTTAAATACACTGCATTTCAGCATCCTAACCTTCTGGTCAAAGTCATGACCATCCCTTTCTGTGCTGTCACTTAGCAATTTTCAGATTGCACCTCAAAGATTTGCCAAGACTAGTAAACAGTAACCTCTTGCAACCAAATTCTGCAAAAGGTGTCATGTACATATTTTAATTTCCAGGGAAGAATTTTTGTATATTTCCATATGATAATAAAGGAAATGAAGTAACAGCATTTTCATGACCTCTGCTTAAGCTATTTGCACAGTAATTGTGATGGAACCCCACATGAGAAAGGGTGCTCTTCTAAAGTCCAGCCAAAACCACCTGTATGAACTGTTGTAAAAATAAAAGGAGATTTTTTTTAACCCTTTCTTTGTGATGTTGTAAATGTCATTACACACATCAAATTAACTTGGCTAAATTCCATTCTCCAGAACTGGTTTTGCTAGGATTGTTTGGACATAAATTGCTACAAAAGTGTCCTTATCCGTGATTTAAACCAGTATTAATTTTGTTAGACCTTTTTATACTTTAAAACATGCTAGCATCATCTATTTTAAAAAAATTAACAAAACCACTCTCAGCTCACACACTATTCTATTTCTGTCCTATATGACAAGGCCTATGAACAGAGTGTCATATTTAAATATAAAAATAGTTTGTGCATTTAAATATTTACTGTTTACAATATGTCACTCTTGGTCTAAAGCAACAATTCAAGAACCTGTTGGACAGTTGTGTGACAGACATTAAAATAATACTATATTTAAAAATGCCAACACTCTTTGGGGATAAGTATATTAAATATGTGTGCAAATGGAAACTTCATAATATGCACAGTTAAGAAACTAAGCACTTGCTCAAATAACCAATATAACCTTTACACTTTTAATAGAAAATTGGGCATTATAATATGGTAACTTTAGTTTCCCTTTACAGTGGAAGAGGATGTTTGCATTTAGCCATTTAAACAACAGGACAGGTGGATGTTCTACAGCTCTGTCTAAAATGTACTGGATCATCTTAAAAAAAAAAAAAAGTGAAATCAAACCATTAAATAAAACCCCAGAGGAGGATGACAAACTAATTTTGTAAAACTAAAGGGTACAAATACATGGCTATCATGACACATATTTGTAGCTTCTGGGCCCAAAGCCCCTTGAACAGGGCACTGGTTTCCATTGCTGGTAGTTAACTTTCATTTCCATTTTCAATAAAGAATGTTTTCTTTAAAGCTCTGTTTATATATATTTACAAGTTACATTCTAAAATTCATATTCAGCATGCAAATGGAAAGAATAAAACAGAGTCTGGACCATTGTCACACAATTCCAGGTGGTCAGGTCAGACTATTTGGTCTCCATGGCCGTGCAGTTTTCCTGGGCTGGACACATCACACAGGAGTCTGGTCTTCCTATTTTTAGTCTCCTGCCTGTTTTACCACAGAACACAGTCTCAAATTCCTAAAGAAATCAAAATACAAAACAAAACAAAACAATTACAGTCGATGTAGATATTTACTTGAGATGGACATTTTTGTTTCTGTAGTGTCTTGGAAAAATAAAACCCTTCAATAGGAAGGGCTGAGGGGCCATATCAGGATGTAGACAAGCACATTTTCCAAGACACACTCCATATACTCTCTTAAAATTTTGGGCAGAGCAAGAATTACTCTGGAGCTGCAACTACCGGTGTGGAGCATGGGAGCTCCTTATAAGCCATGTAATCCTTTACACTCACCCACTCTGGGGTGTTGAGGACATGTAGCTGTGAACCCACCCCTGAACTAAAATAGTTCATAAAAACCAACTAGAAGACTGTGAAAAACAGAAAAAATGAAGGAGGAGAGGAATGATTGAAGAAGACCTTAATTCTATGTTGTTGTCCAAATAGGATCATGCTCAAGAATTAGGTAATAAAAAGAAAATTAAAATCTGATTTGAAAACCTTGAGTGAGGAAAGGCTGTCATTTCTCACTAGTGAACTGAACCAGCTAAAAAAACTAAAAAATAAAAATTTAAAGGAAGGTTCAAGGATACAAGTGTGTCCTTTACAAACAGCACCAAGCAGAAGCTTTGCATATATGTTATATGCTATGTTTTGAAATGCTTCATTTGCAACAAGACCAAAACTGAAATCGGATTTCAAACCTGCTTCAGAGAGTCCCCGTGCCTTTCCTGGATGTACTTCAGGAACGCAGTTGTCCATTGCAGAGTTGTTGCCTTATCAGTGTCAATGGTGCAGAACGGAACAAGGAGATTCAGCTCATCACAACAGACCCGGATCCTGCGCCTGCAGCAAAACCCTGGAGGTTATCAATCATGGGCCAGAGGGAGGGGAAATACAGAAACAAGAGGAAGGCCATTCACACGTGCTACCAGCCATGGAACTTCTTGGACTTCTTTTTGTTCGGGGACTTCTTTTTGTTTGCAACAACATTTGTCTATTAGTCATGTTACACACAAATCATCTTTATAGAATGGGTGAAATGTTTTGAAGTCTCTGTTTGTTTATACAACAAGAAACAGTCTCTGTTTGTTTATAAAACAACAACAAAGTCAACCACAATGAAACATACACGTATCTTCCCTTCAATGAACACCAAACCCTCACCACCTGCATCGCTTTTCGTGGAGCTGACACAGAATATGCCACATTTACATTTACTCTGGATAATCACAAGGTATCACTATTAAGCTTTCAAAGGGCCTTGCACGGCCGCTGCTCCCGGAATTACCTTCTGTCCCTCTCCAGGCGGTTGTGCCGCTCCCTCCGCTGGGCACTCCCGTTCTGTGTCCTGCCCGGGCCCTGCCCGCTGGAGCCGGGCTGTGCTGCCTGCCAGGGGCCCTGGGCAGCCCCGCTGCCCTGGCTGTTCTCACAGGCGTTTCGGATTTCACCAAGAGGTTTGCGATCCATGATGGGATCCAACGGATTCATTCGGCTGCAGCTTCTGTTTATGGCTTGCTTGCATAAGGTGTCTTATTGGAAAAACAAAGAGGAAAAGAACCATTTAATTATAACCCACCCACTAATCTGAAAATAGTGAACACGGAAAGTTTTTTTGTCACTTTATTTATGTGGAATAATCTTTGAAGCTTTATTGCCAACCTAGATTGAGTCTTAGAGCAAGGCAATCCCTTCAGAAGCCCTAAGGCACTGGTTGCTATTCCAAAATCCACACAGCTTCTGTTTCCTCAGAGAGCCCACTGAGACCATGCCTGGCAATCCTTAAAATGTCCTTCAGTTGGATACTGATGGATCTGCTGTATCAGCTTTGGGGTCACAGAATATCCCCCTTTGCCATGTGGTTTGGTGGAATTTGGTCAAAGGTTGGACTCGATGACCTTGGAGGTGTTTTCCTACCTTAATGATTCGATGATTCTGAAGAAATCAGTTGCCTGCCCAAGGCCCAGACTTTCAAAAGTACTTTGTAACCTTGAGTTTTCTCACTTCAAGCTGGAAGTGCTAAACAATTTTGAAAGTATAGCTAGACTCATAGATGTTGAACCTTTTTTTGAGAAAGCCAAGTCCTGTGTTGCCTACAGCACATCTCTGCCATAAACCCCTCACCTCTTACATCCACTAACATCATATTCACCCCAAAAAAGACACAAATTCAGGACAAAAATAAAGATTTGAAGGCCAAGAGAAAGCTAAGTGAAAAGAAGACAAATGACTTACCTCCAACTTTAATCCAAACTTCCTCAGGCAAAGCTTTATTTATAGCACCTACTGTCTGTTTTGTGGATTCAACTTCCTGATAGAGGAAAGGGAATGTCTTGGGTATCCCAAGGTCTTGATGTTTGGCAGCTTCCAAAATAGTGCAAGATGTTCCACAGGTCTATGAAAATCAAAAAGGAAATACTTACAGGACTATATACATTAAAAAACCAAAACAAAACACAAACCAAGAAACAACAAGACCCTATTTTGATATCTTCGTGTTAACTCCTTATGTTACTTCTTTAGCCAGAACAAATCCCAAATACTTCTACACACAACCATGGGATTTGGGCAGATTGATGAATTTTGGGGATACTTCTGACATTTCTGAGTGCCATTCTATCACTTTTGTTCAGAGGTTACTGCAAGTTGTGGAGGGAGAAAGATCTTTATCATCAAAATAAATTAGAAAGGAAGGAACCATAAAAAATGGGACTAAGTGGTTCCTTCTTGTCTTGCACAGGTGAAACTGATGATAAACTGATGAAACTGATGATAAATAGACAAACTCCAGAAAAAAAAGAAATTTAATGGCCTGCTGGTCATTACAGGGTTGCAGGTAATTACAAAGATCACAAATGCCTCAGCTGACTTGAGTATATTTAAAAGATTAATAAACAAATTGTATTACAGATCCTTCTGATCACCCCTATTCAAACCTGGCCATGCTTTACCACAAACCTTCAGATTTATATTACACCTGAGAAGTATCATCAGCATTTGAACTTGACAGGGTAGAGTTACCTGTGCTTGGGAAGGATTAGCACTTCCAGCAGCAGAACATGCATTCATGGTAAAGAATGGGTATGTGAATGGTAAAGAGTGAGTGGCAGGTGCAGCCTTATTTTTCCCAAGTGCAGCACACCTGTTCCCTTGCTGGTGAAGAGGAACACCCACCACGTCTGAAGGCTGGTGAATCAATGTCACTAAACTTAAAACAAAAACAAACAAACAGAAAACATACCAGGCTGACCACTTGAAAAATGTGCGGCTACACACATTTCTAGTAACTATCACCAAGAAACCACTTTCATTTACTGTAAACAGAAATCACTGTTATTGCCATATTGTCCACTTCAGCAACCAAAGAAAGAAAAGAAAAATCAGCTGAGAAGATATTTTATTCTGTGCAATAACAGTTCACACCTCAATAAAACATTTTATCAGCACACTAAGAGTTACAGAGCTAGGCTATAAAACAGTATTTCTCCTCAAAGTTTTCTCCATAGTCAGGCCTCCATATTGTAACACTAAACAACTGCTCTTATGATAAAAAATCTGCTTTGCTTTTAGCAAGCCACATATTAAAACTAGGCAATGCACTCTCACCTATATTTATGGTACATGTTATCAAGAATAAAGTAATTATTTTGGAATTACATGCTGTACCATTTATACAATACACAGAGGGGCCTAAGCTGAGCTAAGCAGAGTTGCATCCATGTTTGATGGCACAGTTTAAGCAAGCCCAACCCATCCTTCTCATGTATTAAAAAAAGTACTGTTCTTAGGTTTCACTTAGAAAATCATAGAATCATAGAATTGATTGGGTTGGAAACAACCTCTGAGATCATCAAGTCCAACCCTTGGTCCAACTCCAGTCCCTTTACCACATCATGGCACTCAGTGCCACGGCCAAGCTCAGCTTAAAAACCTCCAGGGATGGGGAATCCACCCCCTCTCTGGGCAGCCCATTCCAATCCCTGAGCACTCTCTCTGTAAAGAATTTTTTTCTGCTCTCCAACTTCAATTTCCCCTGGCAGAGCTTGAGCCCCCCGTGCCCCCTTGTCCTATTTCTGACTGCCTGGGAGAAGAGACCAACCCCCAGTTTTGAACTATATGATACATAGTTTAACAATAAAAAATAAAAGTAATTGCAACACACTTGTTAAGAGTTACTCCAGATTCTTGGGGTTCTTGACATCTGGGGTTTTCTGTCAGGCTGCTGTTGAATCTGTCTTCCAACCGAGCTCTGACTGCAGGTTTAGATCTAAGCTCTGGTGCCAGTGCCGAATTTTCAACAAATATGTTTTCTTTATTCTCCCCCAAGAAATTTTCACCCTGTTTAGCTTTTACTACACTGCATCCTGAGACTTCTACAGAGCTACTGTTGGGCGCTTTCTCCCTTTGGTTCAGAGGGAGGTTGGACTCGCTAAGCAACATCATTCTGAGCTCCTGCAAGTCAGCGTAGCCCAAGTGCGGGTTAGAACTTGGCCAATAGCTGTCACAAGGTAACCCTGACTGGCAGGTAACTGGGCAGACCGACTGGTTCCCAGAGCTGCTGGATGAGCCCCCGTCCTGACTGGTGCTCGGGGAGGGCTGCTGCACTGGGGGGTCTGCAGAGGGGCCAGGCGAGGAGAAAGCGCTGAGCCTGGCTTCCACTTCACCTTCACTACTCTGAGCCTCCGTGTGCGAGCAAAGCATGTGCTGCAGCTGCGTGTACTCAATGTCCATCATCTCCACCAGGCTGGCCTCGGGGGTGGCGAAGCCAAGGTTTTGCTCACCAAAGGAACTGTCACTTGAGCCTCCACGTCCGACAGCAGCGGGAGCGGGGTCAGGAACACTAGCTGGGCTCTGAGGAACGGTCTGAGGCTCCTCGGGGGCTGATCCTGACATGGCTACACCAAACCTAATCAGTTACCAATGTCCCTTTCAACAGAAAACCACAAAACCTTCAAGAACTGTCAGTGCTATCCATTAAAAAACAAAAACAAAAAAGCCCACCAAAACCCAAATGCGGAAAAAAAAAAATCGCACTCAACACTGATTCGCGAGGTTAACAGGGCGGGGACCAAACTGCTGCTGCCGGCGGGGCACCTGACACCCTGACCGTGTCTCCCCGCAAAGAGTGAGCCCCTCCCTCCCCTCCAGCACAGCTGCTACAACAAACGGCCTTCACCTGTCCCCGCCCCGACCTCGGCGGGGGAGGCTGCGGGCACTCTGCGGCCTGGCACACCCGCAGGGGCGGGGCGCGGGCGGTGGCGGGGGCGGGCCCGGCGGGCGGATCGGTGCGGGTTTGG
>VWZD01006809.1:10178-63235 GCA_013396695.1 Sakesphorus luctuosus | reverse complement strand
TGGGGGCGGGGGGGGCCGGCGGGGCTGGGGACCGTTGTGGGTTTGGGGGGAGCGGGGCCCGGCGGGTTTGGGGCCGTTGCGGGTTTGGGGGGAGCGGGGCTGGGCCGACTCGGGGCCGTTGCGGGGCTGGGGCCGTTGCGGGTTTGGGGCCGGAGGGACGCGCGGCCCCCTCAGCCCCCCGCGAGCGCCCCGCGCGCCGCCGCCGCCCAACGGCCGCGTGTAACAGCCAACGGCCGCGCGCGCCCCCGGCCCGGCCCGGCCCTGGGGGGGCTCCAGATCAAACCCTGGGCGTTTATTTCAGAGTTAGGAGGAAATAAGGACAGGGACCGTCAGGCTGCAGTGCCTGTTCACACGCGTGTCTCAGGTTCTGGGCACACGGTTTTAGCTCTAGTTCTAGTTCTAGCCGAGGTGCGGTGCTCGCCGCGCACACGCGCTCAGCCCGCTGCGAATTTAAACTAGTGGAGTCTGTTTATTTGTTAGGCTGTGGTTCGTCTCGTTGTTTTGTTGCTGCTGAATAAAGTTTTTTCCCCCTTTCTTGCCTTTTTCCCCCCGCCAAGCACGTTTCTGTAGGCGCTGAGCGCAGCTTCCCTGCACTGGAATGGACAGCAGGATTAAATTACTACATTATAAAGACTTTAGTAGTTTGTCACAGAATCACGGACTATTCTGAGTTGAAAGGGACCCACAAGGATCATCGAGTCCAACTCTTAAGTCAATGGCCCACATAGGGGATGTCAATGATTAAAAACTGTCTTTTGATAGTTATTCCAAAAACCCTTTAAAAACTTTCACTTTTCGGACTTACAAAGTGGTCTTACACATTATTTCAGGATTAAAACCAGATGCCCTTCACAGAAGACACATTGTAGAAAAAACCCAGAGTATGAAAGGCACAGAAATGCCACTCCAGCTCATAACCAGAATAAAACCCCAATTACAATAATTTATGAAAACTTTATCCCCTTCAGGTTAAAAACATAAAATCTGTTTGCTGCATATTCAATGAAGGCAGCACACACAGACATTCCCAGGTGTCCCATATTCCATGCCCAAGTGTCCCATATTCCATGAGGTGTAGCCAAATTCTGACAGTCTCACTGATGACTTTGAAATTTTAAGAGATTTTTAAAGCAGTTTTGTGCACACTGAACTCAACACACCTTCCCTCCTTCTCTAATCCTCCTCCACGCTCCCCTTTCCATGATCACAGTTGGAATATTACAGCCTTTTACAGGCATAATAATATTTTATATTGTTCTAGACCTTTCAGAGGCTTTTACAGAAAAAAAGATTTAGCAAAATACTCTTGGGAAAGTTAATTTAGCTTAGTACAAACATAGAAAAAAGCTCAAAAACAGGGAGTTCTTTCATGTTAATCAAAAGTTTGGACAAAGCCAGAGAATTGTTTTTCCTGCAATGCAGGACAATCATTTAGAACCGTTTTTATTCTCTGTAAATTGAGTTAAATTGTTATGTTGGTTCCAGCCTGGCTTTTACTGATTGCTGCAGCAGAGAGCACAGGAATCCTGCTGCAAAATCCAACTGCAGCTCATTGCAAACCATATAATAATGCTGTGCTGTAAGTCAGTCACCAGTGCCTGGCTGTGATGGTGATTTTTTTTTTCACCACTAGATCTTTGGAAGGATATCTTTACTGTTCTTAAATTGGGAACAATCACCCAGACTAGTCTGGGATAAAGGACAGTCTCCCACAGGATGAAAAGTCACACATTGAAAAGTCACACATCTGTTTCATAACACATAAAGGCAAGGAATTCCTAAGTGGTGTGAACTAAGTCTTTATTAAGCTCAACTCTGACCTGAATTAACTAATTTTTTTTTTGTGTGTGTGTGTGTGTGTGAGAGAGAGAGAGAGAGAAATTCCTAATTCAGATAAACAATCCCTTCAGAATAAATTAGGGATGGTTTAGAACTGTGAGAAGAACCATAAGCACAGGTTTTTGTCTGCTTCTTAGAGGACCCACAAACATCAGTTGGGGTAGTGACATCCCTGCAAAACATGTCAAAACCCATGTGCCATCACTCTCTTGTGGTTTGTTGAGAAGTAGCAAGATGTAGAAAATAATATACACATACACATTTAAGAAATGGACAGTGGCTCTCTGTAGATGTTTATTCTACTTACAGTAACAAAAACCTGTGAACTCCCGTATTTTAATGTACAGTGATATATTCTGCCATATAAAATACAATTTACAGAAATTTCTATCAAGTAAACCTAAACAAACACACTTTTTGCATACTTTTGTGTATGTCTTTAAATTAGAAACATCTCATTAAGAAAAAAATCTTACACCGTAGTTGTTGTTTGCATTCAGTATCATTTCTTTGCATGTGACCGGTTTCCCTCACGTTCAGAACAGACCATCATCTCAGCCAGCAAATCCTGGAGGTACAAGGACCTACAAGGATCTGTGGTGACACACAAGCTACCTGTAATGTAGTCCTCAACATAAAAAATGTTTCCAGGAATCTAATTTTATGTTTCCGAAACTATTTTATCAAAATATTTACCCAACTGTCAGTTTCCATGGTGAAATAAATTAGTGGGGGTTTATTTCCTACTTTAGAATTACATACTTGAGGACTACATGAAAAGTAGCAATGTAATGTGTTTCATTGTGAAAAATGCTCCTCTTCAATCACAACATGATGTACCACAATAATTTAGAGTTTGATGCAATTGTATCTTTTTTAGTGGAGTTTTATATACACTGCCAGCCTAAGTAGGGTCTAACAAAGGAACGGTAACACTCATTTTTCAAGAGCCCCTTTAGAATGAAAGAGCACTTTCAGAATGAAAAAGTCAATCAAATTGGGACATTTCTTAGGTCTGTGGCAAAATTCTGCAAAATCAAACCAAAACCAAAACATGCTCCACTATATAAGTTCAACTGAAGTAGTAGATTTAGTTGCTATTTAACCAAATTTTCTTCCTTCCTATGGTTTACCAATTCATTTGTAGTTTTCACCTTTTTCAAATGTAAGTTCAGCTGGTTATAAAGGTGCTACTCTTGTGTATTCTTTATTGACAGGACTGTAAAAATGGGATATTAAAAACATTATGAAAAATAAACTAAATACAACTTGTTTCTTTGCTGTACACTGAAGGGATGGATTCCAAAATGAAAACACCTGCATATGAAAGGAAGATAGTGCACTTTAAGCTTATAACATTCCATTTTCACATCCTCCATCAGTCACAAGTAATTCATTAACACTGTTCTTCTGCAGCCTTTTCCTAAATACACGACCCTTTTGTTGTAAAAGAAACACAACAGCAACATTTTTAACGTGTGTGCTGTAGGAACAATTTTGACACCAAAATACCACGTAAATGAGATGTAAAGGTATGGCTCCTCAGGTGTGGATTAAATTCTCTTATAAAATTACAATTCAAGTTACTGGAAAACATAACTTTATAATCTTAAAAAGCAATATGCTCTTCTTAGACTTTTTCCATTTCTGTACTGTAAATGGAAACTTTAAGATAAAGATGTGAGTAGAAAAAACAAAATTTCAGTACAGGTAACATTGTGAATTTTTATAAGAAAAACATTATGCACAAAATGCAGCAAGTGAAAGTCCAATATGTTCTTGCATTTCATCTATCTGATTATTTTCATTCACAGTTGTTCAAAAATTGCTAATTCATCAGTCCATTGGGTAAGGCTAGTTTTACATCAGAATTTTTGGAAAGGTGAGAATATATACAGTATATACAGAAGATGTGCAGTCCTTGCTGTGTTGCGAAAGTGGATTATTTGTGGGAAATACAGTATCAGTCATAGCTCTATGACTGATTGCTGGAAGATGAAGCTTCAGTTTCCACTGGTTTCTGAGTTTCCTTTGGTGTTTCTGGCTTTGTCTCTTTACCAGTTTCCTTACTCTTACTCCTATCTTTGCGATCCTTCCCTCTTTCCCTGTCGCGATCTCGATCTCTGTCTCGATCCCTTTCCTTCTCCCTGCTCCGATCCCGGTCCCTGTCCTTCTCTCTGTCGCGATCCCTGTCTCTGCTTCTCGATCGCTCTCTATCACGTCTTCTGTAGGAGTCTCTGTCTCTGGTTCTTGTCCTGTCTCGGTCTCTGCTTCTTTCCCATTCCTTACCCCTCTCTGAATCCTTGTCTCTATCTTTATTTTGGCTCCTGTCTCTATTTTTATCCCATTCCTTGTCTCTGTGTCTCTCCCAGTCCCTGTCTCTGTTCCAGTTTCTGCCACGGTCTCTTTCCCAAGGTCTGCCGTGTTCTCGATCCCTTCGTCTGTCCTCAAAGACTCTGCCTTGGCGATTATCTCCTTGCTGAGGCTCTACCTGATCTAAACCCTTGTCTTTATTTCCTCCCTCATATCTCTCTCTCTGTCTCCCTTCAAATGTCTGGCCTCTATATTCAGGATTTTTGCCTTCTCGGAAGTCCGATGACCACTGTCCTTCTGACTCAGGTCCTTGACCGGACATATTGGAAAGAGATGCAGACGGTCCACCTTCATCCCACATCTCTTTTCTGTGAGTTGGTGGATGGCTTGGAAGGTCTAGAAGCGGTCTTGGTGGTTTCATACCTTGTTGTGACTGATTTTGGAAATGAAATCTAGAAGGGGGAGGTTCATCTTCTTCTGGAAACATTGCAGGTGGGCCTCCTCTTGGTCCTCCAAACTGATGTGGTGCTGGACCTCTCTGGTTGGAAAATCTGGGTGGTGGGCTCCCTCTCCGTTCTTCGTATGGCTGTGGCAAAAGTCCCCTTGGACCGGGTATATGATTTGGAGCTGGACCTCTCTGCCCTTCAAATTGATTTGGGTGAGGCCCTCTTGGTCCCCCAAAATGACTTGGGGCTGGACCTCTTGGCCCTCCAAACTGAGGCCCCCCTCTCTGTCCTTTAAACTGACCTGGTGGGGGTCGTCTTTGACCTCCAAAAGGAAAAGGTGAAGGTCCTCTGTTTCCCATAAATGGAGCGGAATCTGGTCCTTCAAACTGTCCTGGAGGGCCCATCATCTCATCATATTGGGAATCTGAGAATTCCCTTTGTTCCATGTGAGGTTCCCTGTGATCTTCAAAACGAGGTGGTGACATTCCTCTTGGACCACCATGATAAGGGGCAGGACCCCTGTTATCACCAAAATATGATGATGGTCCATGCTGTCCAGAAAATAAGGAAGGAAGGGGACCCTTTTGACCTCCAAATCTTCCAGACTGAGGTCCTCTTTGTCCATCATTATTTGGAAAACCATGCTCGTCAGAGAACTGTGGTGCTGGTTCTCTAAAATTAGGTCCATGAGGTCCTCCAGGTGCATTCAGCATCATCGGAGGCCCTCCTTTCTGCCCAGACAAAGGAAATGCCCTGTTTTCCTCAAAGTGCTGTGGGGGAGGTCCACCCTCACTCTGAACTGGTGGGGGTTCAGTTTGTTCTACAAATTGATGAGACTGAGAATTTCTTTGCTCATCATATTGCACTGATGAAAGACCCATCTCTGGTTCAAAGTGACCACCTGCCTTTTCCTGAGGAGGAAACATTGTATTTGAAAAGGGTTCCATTCCCATTGCTTCCTTTGACTCATTTGACCATGACACTTGATGCATATCTTGCAGGGATGAGCTGTCATTTGATGTGGAGAAATTAGGCTGAAAAGATGTAGTTGGAGGTGTTGGAAGCAGCACTTTACGTATAGGTTTGGATGGTGAAGGTTCTCCAGAAGCTGTTTGATTCAGGTTTTCCAAAGTAACTTGAATGGTGTGTTCAAATTTGCTGTTAGATGTCTCTTTCTGGGACACTGTAGAAGCCTGTTCAGTTGAAACCCAATTTTCAGCAGTGAAACCAGGCGGAGTAGCAGAAATTAAAGTATTATCTTCCTTACCGAGTGAAGTTTGCAAAGCATTTGGAAAACTTGCTGGAGCCATTTCTCTTGTGGATGCCTCATTCTGTACCACCTGTGGCTTTATCTGGGAATCAACAGCACCATTATTCTCTGCTGCCATCCTTCGAGCCTGGCGAGGATCTCTGTTCTGTCGTGGGTCACAGCCCTGGTTTAAAACTTGTGCTTGCTGATTTAAAGATGAAGGTAAATCTCCTTTTTGTGTACCCTGCTGGTCCTGATGGAATAATTCAGTCTTTATTAAGGATGCTTTTGCTGGTGGTGGTGACATTAAAGCATCAGACACTGAAAAATGAGCCATTGAAACACCAACAGCTGCTCTTTGTTGCCTGAGGGCTTCTTCTTGTTCTTCTAGTTGTCTTTTCTGTTCTTCTATTTGTTTGTTTAATTCTTCCAACATTTTCTGCTGTTCTACCAAGGACGAGGCTGCAGATAAATCAGGTACGTATGAAGCAGATGTTTCTGAAGAACTGCTTTTAGTATCTGTATACATTTTGTTGGGCAAATCATCAACTGTCACTTTTGCTTCTTCCAAGATAGTTTCATCCTCTGGATCATAGGCTTCATCCTCTAGTTCTGCTGCATTAGATGGCTTTTCCACATTGTACCGTTTTTCACTTTCACCAGTCTGCATTTCAAAGGCTTTTTCCGGGCCGTACTCTTCCTCGGGATCATACGGTCTGTCATCCTCCTCCTCTTCTATAGCTCTGTCCTTTGACATCTGCCCAAACTGCTGTACAATGGGATCTAACAGAGGAACTGCTGACACTCCACTATCAGCAGCAGCTTGACCTTCCTGACTTGAAGACTGAACAGCTCCAGAATCCTTAGCAAGTGGCTCAAAAGTTTTCTTTTTCCCAAAGAGGGTCTGCAGGATGTGCTCGAGGGGTGTGGCGGTTTTGGAGGACGACGACTGAGTGGCGGTGCCACTGGCAGGGGCAGCAGTTGAAATCGGTGGGGTCACTGTCGCTGTGGGTCCACTTTTAATGGATGACAGTATTTTTAATACCGAGGGTGTCACTGCTGAGGAGTCTGGAGCAGGTGGGGGTGGAGGTGGAGGAGGAGATCCAGGTGGTGTTGTACTCACAGAGGAGTCTCCTGAATAAAGTGTGTATTTTGGAGTTTTCTTCTCCTGTGAAGCTGGAGCCCCTTTGGAGAACAGTGATGGTTCAGGCTCCTCATGTGCTTGAATTCTGCTTCGCTTCTCCTCTATCTTTTCTGTCTCAGTGCCAGTGGCAGGACGTTTCCCTTTCTGACAGATAACCAATCCAAGAATCAAATTTGGCCGAGATGACTCAAGACCTGAAATGGAACACAAAGATTGTGTATGTAAAAACATAATTTTTAATGATGCTTTCAGTAGAAACTCATTATGTTATATAGTGGCAGCTAGAAAAGTAATAAAAGTAACAGTTTTTTGAAATTCCATCAGATCACCTATTAGCAATTTTCATTAGTCCACAAGCATATGCATTTATATTTCTTTACATATATATATAGTATATAATAATTCTAAATTCCTTCTTTGATACCTTTAGTAAAAGATTGCAGCATTAGGTATTATTGTTAAAAAGTATTTCTGCAAAAGTTCAAACCAAAGAAAGTTGTTACATTTTTGTATTTTTACATTGTTTCTGCTGTTCAACCACCTCCCCTACTCCCCCTGAAAAATCAAATATTTATTTTTAAATAGTTTGCAAGTATGTTGTATACACAGGGATACTGAAAAGTGAGAACACCTGGATCAAACATTGCTGTTTGTATTACAATCTGTGCTTTAAGTCCACATTGACAACAGCCTATAAATATTTTGTCTGCCTACAAGTTAAACAAATACCAATAATGGCTCAAAAGATAACATTAAACAAACTGTGTTTGGAAACAGCGTTAAATCCGGTAACCTGCTCCCAGTTTGTTGTTTGTTTTCCCAGCTGGGCATTATTTAAAAGGCGATGGAAGCAGGGAAATTGCTGATGTACCAAACAAGCACAGATGTGTGTGGCTGGGTGAGCTCTGGTGTGCAGGGCTGAGGTGGCCTTGCAGCTTCTGCTGCTGCACACACTGGGATTATATTTAGGCCTTAATATGTAAATAAAAAACATGATGAGCAGCAATGCTCCTCTGTGAGAGCTAAACACTTGAAGCCTTGGAGAAGTATATCTAAAAGTGATAAGGAAGGTTTCTGATAAAGAGGAAAATGCAAAGGTCTGTAGGTCTGTTTCCTGCTATAATATTTCTTCCTCTCACATGCACAGTTCCCACTGGCACTTGTGGCAGATAAACACACCTAGATTGAAGGGCAGGGAATGAATCCTTTAACAAACAGAAGGGGCAAATGTAGAAAATCTGTATAATGAGAGGCCTTTTTAACTTCTGGATTTAATAGTCCTTAAAAGGTCCTCATTTGAGGGCCACTGTCCTTCCCTCCTTTGTGTCATTAGTTACTATTTGCATCCAGCAAGGAAGTGGTAATATAGAAACACAAAATAACCTGTGAAATGAGAGATAATATTCACTGTGGTTACGTGACCAGGCAAGGGCTCTGACCTACACTGACCCTTCTATTTAAGATCCCATAAGTAAGAGGTTTTTATATATATGTTCCTTGTTCTTATTAAACCAACTGCTCATTAAGGAATGACTTAAATATCTAAGTATTAGCACTGAAACCTTTTTCATACCAACACAAAGCCCCAAATCCCACAGGAGCAGATACATTCCATTAGCAAAACACAGCACACATCCATTACTTTGCTAAAACAACCCAAAATTTTGTGGGGACACTTAAATTTACCATCTAACAAGAAAACCACATCAGCTGGTTTCCTAAATTTATGTTCACACTAATGAATTACTCCCCAGTTGGTGGGTGTTGACCAGTGCAAAATATCTCACAAACTGGTGTTCACCCAAAACTCCCAGTAGGCATTTGCTGTTCTGCTGTTCTTAATGTTTTGGTTGACTTTCATGCAGACTTGTGATTTATGCAATTAGTCACAACAAATCTCAAATACTTAATAACTGAAATAAACAGGTGTCAAAAATCCATCTGGCAGAACATCTAATAAACAGTAATTAGTAAGAAATCAGGTTTGAATCCCTGTAACAGGGATCACATCACTAATAAAAGCAGGGTAAAATTATAATATATTTTAAGGCAATAAATTCCAGCAGTAAGTTAATATAATTAGGTATAAATTCTTCTGTTTAGAATCTAGTCATCATAAAAAAATGCATTAAAATTTTACACTTAAATAGGAGAATTTTACACAAATATTATAAGTTTTGGCTAACCTGGCACCCACATTCACTCACTTCAAAGAGATCAAATACTAAATACTTCTCTGAATGGAGACACACAGCTAGAGCAGCTTTCAAAGGTCAGCCCCATTCTATCTCAATATCCATAAATAGCTTAAATGCCTAATTTTAGGAACAACTAGATGTTGGCTGCAGTCTGCTACTATTGCTCAATGACTGCTTTTCACAAACACATTCTGAAATGCTGCAAGCTGTGCTGGCAGAGTTAGAAGCTTTCAGTGCTAAATTATTTATAACAGTTGTTATGCTATTATGCATTTGAAGTCCACATGCTGGTTTTCAGTTACATCCTCTAACTAAAGCCATTAAAACAGGCTATACTAAATGTTAGTATTGGATTACTATTTGCTTTTCTTAGCCTTAAATACATTTTGTTCATTAGACCAATTTTACCATATTTATGTGTATCCTGGCCACATCTTTCCCTGTCACCAGCAGCTGCTAAGAAGTACCTGCACTGTTAAAAGACACAACCTCATTTCTGCCCACCCATGACAGACCCACAGGAATGGACTAAGCACACCTGTGTGAGTTTTAATCTGCAGAGACCCTTACAAGACACTGTCTCTATTTTATCAATGCTATTTAAATATTTGTCCCAATAAATCACGGGAGCAATTGACAACTGTCATGAAATTAGTACTCCCTTAACTCAGGGCTCCAGATTCCCCCCAGCACTGTGCCCCTGCTCCATGTTCAGGTTCCTTTGCTGAGTGGAACTGGTTGGCACAGAAACCTGGGTTTGTAACACCACGTTCTGCTGCTGCTTTTCCTAACAGGATCTGCTGAGAGGAAGGCACCAAACTCCATTCACAGTTCAGTTAAAGTTTTTGTCCTTTTGCTGCAATTTTTAAGAGCATTCTGAACAGCATGAGGAGATTTCATGCCTTCATACTTCATGAAAAACACAGATCCTATTGTTAAGTACCAAAAATAGTACCAGCATTTGTGGAACCCTTTGCTGACATATGGCTCTTTTATTACAATTCTTTTATTTTAACTATGTAAGATAGTTGTCACGTTCCCAGCATTGCCACTACATCTCTCATTAAATCACTCTCTATTAGTAATTAAGTCTGAATATACTATTTTTAAGAAATGAAAGTGGTAAATAAAGTGTGTATGTGAAACAGAGACATGAATTCACATACAGGAAACCACTGCAAAAAGACAGTGCAGAAGAGCCCATGATACATAAAATCTGGTAATAAATATCTGAGGTTAACTAAATATAAATCAGGAAAACCTTCCTTTAAATCACCCATATCAAAGTTTTCTGCAGATCTTCTAGGTACTAGCGCAGTTCAGAAGTCCTCGGTTGTGTTCCAAATCCAGTCCATCAGAAAACAGGAGAAATTCCTAATCCATATTGGAACTGGTTGATAAAGATGGAGTATCTTCTAACTAGGATTTCTGGAGTGGCAGTTTGATTGTCCCCTCCCTCCTGCCCCCTCTGCTCATATTTATCAAACCATCTAAAGGCAATGCTTTTCCAAGCCTTGCTAAACTCTGCTGGAAGGCACACAATTAAATTTAAGGAGACAATGACCACATTCCACAAAATATTTTTATTGAATGTCAGAGAAAGAAAAAAACAGTAAATTACATCAGATGTCATTAAAAGGTGTGGATTACATGCTGTGGTTTTCATACATACACAAACCCGAGGAACAGCTTACCTGATTCTTTTGATCTGGTTTTAAATCACGAACACAACCTAGCGCAGCTGAGAGGTAAAGGCTGCCATGGGAGTTCCCAACAAGTGTGAATTTAAGGCAGAACTCTGCATGGGTCTTCTGTGAAACTGTTCCATCTCATGCCCTTGGAACCTCATTTCTGTTGCTATTCTATAATCCACTTGGCCTACAAATATCTGTCTGTTTGAAAACCTGACTCATAAAATTTGCCTCCGTGAACACCTGCAGATGAGAACCTGCATTTCTTCTGAGCAATTCCCTCCAGTTTTGAAACACTTTTGCACTTGAAACTCAGCAAAACCAGGCTGACTTTACAAATTTCTCTACTAAGAGTAAGGTTTTGCTACATTTGCCAACCTCCAGTCTAAGGTAAAGAGTTTAATTTGAAATGGAAGGTATAATGGAGAATTAAAAGCAGTATATAAAGCAAAGCTGGTATTTCAACAGGAATTCAAGAGGCAACAATTAGGTAAATGTCTCCCTAAAGCAGGTTATTTACAAACCATCTGCCATTTAGAGCCAGTGCAATGGCCAATCCCACCCTTGTGCTACTGCACAGAAAGGAGGGTGTTTCTTTTGTTCTGCTTGGAAAAACCAGCCTGTGAATTAAGACTCTTTACCTACGTCCCTGTGCCAGAGTGTTCTGCACTTGGTGTTCACTCCTTGGCTGTGAAATGGAGTAACAGTTTTTGCCTACCTTTCAACAACTCTGCAAGTTACAGACTATGAGGTGCTGAGAGTCAACAATTCTGCCCACACTGCTATCATGTGGACAGCAATTATCCTGCCTTTTTAGCTATTGCCTAAAAACAATCACCCCTAGACTGTGCAGTGTTCAAGGATGGATAAAACAGATTGGGAGTGTAGGAGGAAAATCCTGTCTGCAGATGCAGAGCAAGTGCCCTTGGCCATCTCATGGAGGAAGGGAGAGCACTTAACTAAAGATGTTTCTTTGGTTGTTGTAAGCCATGAAAACCTGGCCCAGCCAGTGCTGCTCCTGTATATAATCTCTGAGAATGCTTTATTGAGTTTAGTGCTACACCTGTATTTGAGGAGCAGAGGACTATCAGCTTCACAGAAAAGTGAGCTCCTGGATGTTGGTTGTTTCATACCCACCATTTAGTGCCACCCATAGCCAGGACAATGGAGTTCTACCTTCACTGGAACCTGCAGCTCTTGAGCTTCTCAACTGGTATATTCTATAAACCCCCAGATCCTCATTTGGAAACTAAGCATATGCACCTCCTCCATCCTCAGATGAAGATGACTTCAAATTTTGTAAGAGAAGGGTGTTTCATGGTTGAATTCATTCTCGGTTCTTCTGTCCCCATGTTCACCAAACATTACTAGAGGTAATTTTGTCTAAAAATAGAAGATTATAATACAACCTGCCTATACCAACTGCTGTCTGCCACCTACTAATCCTACGGAATGGGGGTTCTTTTCCCCCCAGAGAACTGATTTTCTGAGGTCAGTGACTGTGACTAGAGTTTGATCCAAGTAGAACAGAACATTTCAAACACCTCAGGCCCCACACTGCATGTACAGATGAAACACAGCACAGACAGTGACAATGCAGTGAAACCACCAGAAATACCTTTGTCTTCACGTGTTTCTTGATTCCTCTGTGGGATAAATTTCCTGCTTCAGTTAAGGAATGGTGAATGGCTTGTATGGGTCTGAGGTTTGTGAATTTAGAGGTTGCTGACTATAGGGCAGGAGATTTTTAGTGTTTGGGGTTTGGTTTTTTAATATAGTGGCTGTTCTATATCCTTGATTTTACAGGTAAACTCACTCTCCTGACAGCATAGGAGCATCTTGTTGGAAAGACTGTGTAAACTTCAGACAATTTTATCTTGAGCAGAGTTGGATTTCCATTTTCCTCCTATTTACATAGTTTAAAATTGGTTTTATATAAAAGAAATTTAAATAATGCTTACATTAAATATTCAATAACTTGTCTCAGATTTTTGGTTTGTGATTTTACCTAGCATTTAACCTCCCCTGTTTTGTGCTTACCTGGTCCCTCAAAGGGCAAGAGTTTGGAAGGAATGGGGTCCTTAGAACTCAGGGGGATCAGGTAGAGATCCTTGACATGTCTGTTGTTATTAGCTACAACACCAAAACGACCACGACTGCTAAAATAGGAGTAGAGAGAGATATAGGCAACTTCTTCTTCTTCTGTTGCAGGATGGAAACGAATCAAACACAATTCCTGGAATACAAAAGCAAAGTGGAAAAACTCAACCTGTAACATACTACCAAATAAAATGGCACAGGGCAAATTCCAGAGGTAAAAATAAACTCTACACTGATCACTCCAACTATGCTTTCAGGGCAACACTATCACTTTAAGTGACTACTGCTGTTCAATTTGTAACATTAAAACAAAATTAGGTTTGTCATTTTCAGAAATACCATTTACTTGTGTATCTTGCATCAAAATGAAGAGCTTGAGGCTCAAATAAAAAATAAATGGTAATTTCTTAGTTTCATTATTATCTCTGTACACTGTGCATAATTTTTTCACTTCTAAAGTGATTTTAATATTAAAATCTATTACATACATTAAATGATAAGTCCCTTTTCTTTAAGATTTCAATTTCAATCTTCACTATTTCAATTATTAAATAGTATGAAGATTTAACTACTATGCAGGAGAGAGAGATTAAGAAGATCTACGTCTCAATAAACACATTTCCTCAATAAATCAAAAATTTCAAAGTGGTTTTGGTAGTTTTCTTGGTGTGATCTATGTCAGTATTTGCCATTTACTACTTTATCTTATAAAAAGTTGTCATTTTACATTGCTGTATATTTCTTCTGGGTTTTGCAAAGGATTTTAAGTTAATACCTTAGAAAGTGAAGATTTGAGTTTGCCAACGTAATCCCAGACTGTCTTCGGTGAGATCCTCCCCCCAATATGAATTGTATCTGGTAAATCCTAAACAAGAAGTATCACATCGTAGTATGAGAAAAACCAAAGAGGATAACAAAATGAAAGCAGTGCAGGTTGCCCCATCCCAGAAGCTCAGAGCATAATGCACAATTATATTTAGTAAACTTCAGAACATAATTTTCTGATTTCAGACAGGCTGTTCCTAAATTTGGAGGTGTTTAATTATGGCATGTGACCCAAAGGCCAACAGGATACATGAAACAGAAACATCCCCAACAAGGAGAGCAGAAACACATCAGACAGTTCTGTATCCACATTACTGGCATTTACAGGGAAGCCATAACATATATATTGGTTTATATAGGGAAGCTGCTCTCTGCAGTACAGATTTTCTCCACATTTTCAGTCAGTGCAAATCACTTAAGTTCTAATGAGCTTCCTGGCACAAGGACAGTGAAACTCACTTTGGCAAAAGCAATACTCAAAAGAACCACCAACCCTACTAATAAACTCCTAAAACACACATTTGTGTTTGAAACCTCCTAACAGTCACATGAGATGCCCTTCAGAGAAAAAACAGAAAAAGAAAAGCTTACTTATTTTAGTGCAAATCTTTCTACTGTCTCATTATTTGAACATACATCCTCCCAGAACTGTATCATCCAACTGGGTTTATTTGAAAATTAGCAAAAAGGATGATATTTTTCACAAACAGCCTAACAAAATTTTCCCACAGATCACATCAGTGACCCATCTAGTTTGAGAACACAACAAGGCATCCACTTTAAAACACTAGCTCTAAAACAGTGAGGCTGAAATAAAGCCATTATTCCACGTTAGAACCCAACATGTTGAAAGACCTTAGATTTCTTCACAGATTTGTAAGGAATTTTTAAAAGGCTGCATTTTTTTTTCTTGAGCTACTTTGCCTGTTACTAAAGGGATATGATTTACCACTGCCACAGTTCTAATGAAACTCTATAAAAACACACAGTGCTCCCAACCTTTCCAGCAACAGGAACTGCAGCCCAGAGCACTCCAAACACACACACACATCAGTGCTAACCTCACTAAGATAATCAAAGCACCCGGAGACTGGATATGCTTTAGTGACAAATTTGGCCACACTTTGCATGTTAATAAATCCTTTCCAAATGGTGTTGAGACGAGAGAGAAAGAGGGAAGTGTCACTGTCCTGAGGTGAGCGTGGCTCTGCAACACTGCAAAACAAATCCAAACAGAAAGGTTACATGATGCAAACCAGGAATTTTTTTTAAAATTCTCTTCCCTCCTCCTATTATCCCACACTTTCTTTTAAATAAATAACAAAATTTTTTGCTTAATGCTTTGTTAATGTTTTCCATTCACTTGGTATTAGTTAAAAAAGCTATGAGTAACAGAAAATAAACTGGTAGCTGTAGACAGATAAAGAGATGCCAAAAGACATAATTTTTCATAAAATTAAGTTACCACTATAACTGTTGTGATTCCAATTCCATAATAAACTACTTGGAATTACAGACTTCCTGCTAATTAACAATGTGCAGCAGAAAGTAAAATAATTTGCCATGAATAAAATTATTTTAACTGCAATAACACAAGAATATACTCAGCAGTATTTATTTTTACTAATGTATATACTTAGAATAGGAAAGAAATCCACTTCCTTTCAAGGTGATCTAGTGGTTAACTTTGGTTCATATTCAGATGCAACAGTATTTTAATACAGGATGAAAATCTGGAAATGCCTTTAAACCATCTCTCCCATACACTGCCTTCCTCTATGTCAATACACATGCAGACTCTAAGTCTGCATTACCTCATTTTATTTCCCTGCTGAAACATTGCACAATCTTTGCTGTCAACATACCCTCATGCTCTGAAAATTTTATCGTCTATGGAAGGCAAATGAGAGATGGCAAATAAAGAATGTAAATCAGGCTACCTGAACTTTACACCTGAACATGCCTTTTGACTGGGGGAAAGGGAATGGAAGGTGGAACTGTGCAGAGAAGCCCAGGAGGGATGTGGCAGCCTGGCTGGCTGTGGGGCACACGCACCTGCTGTTGGGGGACTGCTGAACCGCCAGGTATCTGGGGTCTGGGGAGGAGGATGGTTTGGTTAATATGGATTTGGGGACAGCTGCAGCTGGTTTGGAAGTTCCCTGTTTGGTTTCCCCTGTTGAGACTTTCTCAGCTGCAGGCCCAGAACGCTGTGCTGGTGTCGTGGTCCCAGAGGAGCTGCTCATGGCTGTCCTGGGGTCTCTGCCAGAAACCGTCACGGTTGTGACAACTGGGCCAGCACAAGAGGCAGGGAAAGCAGAGACCTCTTCAGGTACAGCAGAGTCTGTGCTGTTCTGGCTCTGGCTGGTAGGAATGTAAGTTCTTTCTGCGCTTGGCTGAGAAACTGGTTCTTCCTCTGGTTCATCAATGTCCATGGCATCATCAGTGACAGGCTCTTTGTCAGGCTCTGCTACTGGGGCTACTGCAGGACTTTCAGACTTGGGCTGGACTTCTGGCTTTGATTTTGACTCCACCTTTTTAGCAGAAGCTCCTGACTTCATCTTCTTAGGTGGTACCTCATCTTCCAATGCTGAAATCTGACCTATAAATTTATTTCAAAAGCTTTTGATTACTATTTAACAATAAAAGTTTGGAGAAACTATTTCAGAAAAACAAATAAACAACACTCTTAGTGTAAAAGTTCATTTACTTTGCCCCAGGTCAGCATTGTAAATACCTGTACAGATTTTGCAGTTCAGGTCAAAAAGATGGGCTCGATGTTGACTTGTTGTATCCTTCAACATGCTGCTAAAAATGTCTAGAGAAGGAGCACTGTTCACATTGGGCACAGTTCGGGTTGACTCCTGCTGTTCCTAAAAGTGAATAAACACAAACAATATTGCAGTTGGTCATTATTGTCAACAATTAAAAAATACTTTGAAAACTGTTAATTAACTTCCAGTTCTTAAAAAAAAAATAATAAAGGCCTTGGTTAAAGCTACCAGGCAGTGATATCCCTATAGTTCAGTAAAACAATCCACACTTCTGCTGACAAATTTGAAGCCCCAGTTGCCATTTCTCCCCCTCTATGTCCTCATGCTGAAGCAACAGCTCCAGTACTCACATCAGAGTCAGACACTGGTGGAGAATCTTCCATATTGACAACTGGCACATGTTCCCGTTTTACAGCAGTTTTCTTGGTTTCCTGAGATTTGCTCCTTGACTCCACTAACTGAGAGAAAGAAATAAATATATGGACTTTTAACTAGAATGTTTATTATTGTATGTTTTGTTATCATTTGGCACACAGTAGAGAAAAAGTATATTGAAACTGAGTGTTATTATCTTAGTATGTGTGGTAAGGGCTGGCAAACTGGTATCTAAGGATAGAACGTTACTTACTGCCTTAGCTGGCTTTTCTTTCCACACAGACAGTTCTTTAGACAAAAGTTCTTCTGGTTTCATTCTCACTAGTTTTGACAGTGAAATTTCCTCACGAAGGACACGATGAAAAAGTCCCTGAAAACAGAACAATTTTCTTCATTATCATCAGTAACTCTCAGTATAACTGAATGGGAACGTCAGAAACTGAACAGCCACTCTCCTATTTCAGATCTATTGTAGAAATTAAAAGGAAAGTTTCAAGTGTTCTTTAGTGAATGTTTTCATCTGTACTAGCAGCTGTTTCCTTCTTCTAAAGCAAAGATATCATGTATCCAGTATGTACTACAGAATGTCACAAGAGAAGGAATAGATGAAGTCTGTATTTATTTCAAGAAAGCCATTCTGTAAACAAGTATTTCACATCAAATGCCCAAACTGAATAAATATCAATGACCAACTAAAGCAGGCTTTGAACTCCTACTTGGGTGAAAATATTGTTCAAAAGGTTTGAATGGCTTTATAGCAATATTTAAGAGTTTCATTTGTAAGTCTCTTGAAGCTCTTAATGTTCAAGGTAGAGTCTGACATACCATTAAATCCAAAAAGTACACTTCTGTGTAAGTTTACTCTTTAAGAAAGTTCCAAACCTGGTTTTTGGGGTCCTTGAGATTGAACATGATGCTACGGTATTTACTCTTGTATCTGTTGTCTGTAACTTGGAACAAATTAAACATCTCCTTTTCAATATTGAGTGCTACTTTCCCCACTTCACTCTCCGTCATGACCAGGTCATCACTGTCATTGACTCTGTTGAAAACAAGAACAGATATGGGCAGACAGGTCAGGTGTGAATGGTCAGGTACAGTCACAAAAACAAAGTTTTCAGAGCTGACCTTGGCTGCTCCTCACTCAGAGAGGGCTCAAGGCTCCTTTAATTAACATCTGAGAGCCAAAGTCTATCTCAGGACCTTGAACTGGGGCAAACTGTTAATCACTGCCCACAGGGAGCCCAAGCATTTGAGTTTCAGTCCTAGATTCTCTACTGTGAGCAGCATTTCCGTTTCAGGGACAATACAAGAGGGCAGTGCTCTATGATGTCTGATGGCTGGCATTAGCCTTAACAATCACTGGGGGGAAACCTGTCCTTTTTTGTGTTTGGTTGGATTTTTTCCCTTTCCCAAGTGATAATTGTCCACTGGGCAGGATTTCTTGGTGTTGATTATGTTGAGGGGAGAGAATCTCTCCTTCAGTGAGCCTTTAACCTTTCACTGTATTTCCTGTACTATGTTTCCTACAACTCTTCACCTCCAACACTGCCAGCACTACGTTTTAAAACTCAGAGCACCTGCATTATAAAGCTGCTATGCTGTAATTTAGTTCTTCAACTGTAATTGCCCCAATATAAATGAGATAGCAAGGTTTCTTTTTCTAAAGGCTTTACCACATACACATTTATTTTATATCAGGAATTTTTATTTCAAATATAAACCTGAAATGCCAATTGTAGTGATTTGTAGCATAAACTGAATCCTTCAAAATTCCTTATCAAGACATAAACAAAACTCTGCAGGCTAAACATTTACTTCTAGGTGTAGCATCCTACATAAAGTAAGTGCTTTGAATTCCCACCTCTTCCATAAAATTTCTTTCAGGGACCGTCGAATATTTTGTCGAATCTGAGAGTTGGGCTGTGACTGGACAGAACTGGGGGATGCTTTTGTTTGACTACTTCCAGCTGCAGCTGACGCAGGAGGCAGTGAAGGCTTTTTGAGTCCTCCACCTAAAGTGGAAGATGGAGGTGGTTTCTTGGAAACTGCTGAGCCATGGGAGAGAGGTGACTGTTTGGAAGGAACACTGCCTGATGAAGCCCAAGGTTTCTTGGGAATGACACCTTTGAAACTTCCAGCAGGTTTCAGTGGTGGTTTGGTGAGTGGTGTGTTAGAGTAGGATGGAGACTTCTTGGAAGGCAGATTTTTAGGGACAGAAGATGACTGTTTCTCCATTACAGACACAACAGTCTTCTTTGAAGCCAGTGAGGACTCTGCTCTATCTTCATTCCTTTTCTCTTCCCTTTGAGCTGTTAAGAAAAAATTACAGTATTAAAGGCTTAACTTTGTAACTTTCTATTCATGAAGACAAGGTACCAATCTGTATTAAAAAAAAACCTGTCAAATGCTATCTCCAGAGAGTAACTACAAGCAGGCAGTTTAAGCTATTTACTCTCACTAGCCTTGCTAAAAGCAATTTTAAAAACTATGCCAAGGCTGACATAGGGTGTTTTTTGGTTAAAATTTTGTTTACAAGAAAAATGGGGGGAAGAAAGGCACCACCTTCAAAGATTTCTGAGAGTGATTTCATGGTTAAGCTTCAAAAACTCCCACACATAGAAAAGAAAAAAATAAAAATAAGGCAGTACAACTCACATTCTACACTTAAGCAGAGAAACTCTCACAGCACCTTACAGAACCAGTTTATCACAGAATTGATGACAGAGTCCATGAACTTGAATCTGCATTAATATTACCTTTAGTGTAATGAAGTTTAATAAACCTATTCAGTTTCTAGCTAAAATCTACATTTATAGAACATTTAAACACCAACACTGCTGCTCAGGCTGTGGCCATCTAATTCCCACCATTCTCAACAATTCCATTCACAGTATTCAGATTTTGCATTTAAACATCTTTTTTCTGCTGTTACTAGAATAACTGATACACATTATACACAAGAAAATTTATGAAGTCTTAAGTAAAAGCTCCAGTTTTCACACCTGTTAAAGATATACCTGCACAGGACTTTAAAAGCAAACATGTCATTAAATTGCATTTCATCCATTCACCTTCTGGCACTGACATGAACAACTGAACACAGGTAAAAAACCCAAAAACACACCCTACCCTCCTGCAAAGAAAACATCTCTTACAAGACATCAAAGTTACAGTGGGCAAACACAAACACATGGATCTTGAGAGCTCAAACAAGGATGAGTTGTGAGGGAAACTATCAAAACTAAAATAGTCGTTTCAAATCCTGCTGAAGGTCTGTAGAATTAGCCCACAAGCCCTGTGGGCAAAGTACAGGACACTTCCTGGGCAAGATCCAGGAGTTTAACTTCCAATAAAGAAGGAGCAACTGGTCCCTCTTCATCTTCCAGTTCTGCTCTGACAGGAGAAATCACTGGGAAGGGTCTAAACTGTCCCATCTATCTGTTCTAAAATGGACTTGAAGGAGACAAAGTCCTCCCACGGGGTGTGGCTCAAGAAACCCCACACATTTGCATAAGGTTCCAATGGAATCATCCCTCAGTCTGGGGAGGATTTGGAATGTGTAGGGGACATGTGATCCTCCCTCATTTCAGGAAGAAAAGTCCTTGCAAACTTTCTCTATGCCTGCAGTTTAGGTACTCCTGGACATCCCCATATGCTTCTAGCAAAGACCCTCCTCATCCCCAGCCCTTTAACTGGCCCTCATTATTGGCGGCTGCCCCACAGACACAAGAGGGAGACAAACCAAGAAACGACTCGAGCTTCTGTACGGTGAAGTACAAGGGTGTGTGCTGAACTTCTGCAGGAACACAAGGAGAAGCAGCAGAACAGCCAGAATCACTGTATCTTTATCCTGATTGTTTTCCAAAAAGTATTTTACAACTGAGCAAGATTTAACTATCTCAAGTGTGAAACATAACTTGCTGCCACACTACATTAAATCATTTCACTGGGTGTGCGGATTTCGCTGTAAAGGAGATTACAGTTACTACCCTCACACACTCCCCCAGTTTTCCCTAGAGACTGCCTGTGGTTTCTGTCTTACTGACCCAGGGAGACCTTTCATATGACTCTCAGTGTCCTTTCCCTGTGTTCCCCCTGCTCTCCCCTACCCCACTAACACTGTTCCAGTTATCAGGAGGACTCTGGCAATCCCATGAGGGAGGAAGGGAGTAAGGAACTGTTGCTGATGTTTTTTGTTTGGTCACATTTGGCCACCAGAACCCGAGAGGTCACCAGCCAAACGATTCTGAGGTCAGTCTTGAACAGAGAGGAGGCAAATATCCCAAACTGGTAAAACTGCAGAAACTACTCCACTTCCATTCTCTTCTTCCTAGTTTATCTTCTGCACAGAACAGTATCCTTTCAGGCAGGAGGGACAGCAGCACATTCTGTGACTTATCATGGACAGGCAGGACAGCACAGCTTGGCTTTCAAAGCAGTGACAGCAAAATGCAGTTCTCAATACTAACATGTTTAGTTCTTTTTGGGTTACAGCAGAAGTGCAAGTGTAAATTTGTACTTCATCCTCTCTCTCTCTTTTTAATGATTAGTTCAAAGCAGTTTTTGTTAACTACACTGATAAAACTAAAAACAGGAGAACCAAGATGTCCAGTGTCTATTATGCTTTGAATGAGAACCACACCCACACCACATATCTTTCTGTTACAAACAGCTATATCATGGTAAGAATATGGACTTGTAAAATAAATTAATAAATAAAGGTACTAGTACAAATGTAGATTGAGTTTCCAGGGCTAAAGGAAGCAGGATCTGTAAGGTCTGAGTAGACACAGAGGCATCCTTTAGCCTGCCAGCTGACATCATAACTACTTAGAAAGGATTTCAAAGGTGTGTAATTCTGTGCTTCTTTAGCCAAAGGAAAAAAATTCAAATAGTTCATAAGCATCACACTACTCCCCCAGTTCTCCCTAGAGACTGGCAATTTCAAGCTACTTCTATCTGAACTGACTTAAGTCATATGTGGCTCCTTCAGTGGTTCAGAACTACCAAGGACCTCTTCAAACCAACAGGACACAGCACTATCTGATGGACACTGTCCAGTTGTGTGCACACTGTGATAAAAATCCAGGTAACTTAAATCCTACAGATGCAAAGAACCTGTGACAGCTGTAGATTAATCGCATCTAAGAAAAACTCTTACTTTGTTCTGATTATGAGAAACTAGAAATTTTGTCCAATCAAGTTCTGGTTTTCAGTGTCAAGATCAATGTGCTACCACATAATTCAGCTGAAGGAACTCACTGTGTCATTACACAGATCTTGGATCCAGCATCCAGGAGCACCCAGAGGACGGTGGGGAAGGAGCAGGACCGGCTCCTTGGGTGGCAGCTCACCCTTCTACGGACCTACCCACAGCACAAGCACACCCGAGGCCTACAGAACCTCCTGACAGGAATGGGAATGTGGCTCGTGTATGTTTGGAAGCACTAACATAAATATGTACTCTTCCTAGAGAGCAATGCCAATACTTGTGGAATTTTACTTCTGAACAGATGCCAGAGCTGCTCAGCAAATAGATGAGATGTATCATGGAGCAAGGATTCCCTCAGACCACGATTTCAAAGTGCTCAGCCATGAAATCCACAAGCAGCTTGAGAAGAAGGTGCAGCCAATGCTACTGTATACACCACTGTATTTTATACCAGGGGAGTTTTGTTCTTTTTCATTAGCTCCAGTATACCTACAGTAAATGCTCTTAAAGTTAAAATAAAAGGATGAGACAAGGGCTGAACATCAGCCTACCCCTCCCAAGAGGGTAACAGGGAGTTTCACCACAGGCAGAAGATTAGTGCCAGAACAAGGCTCTTCTGCTCAGCACTTTAACACACAGGTGAACCTCTTTGGCTCGATGTTAGAAACTAACTATTAAACTATTTTAAACAAAACAAAACATTAATTCCTATTTGCCCCATGGGCCACTTGTTAGGACAGGATCCTTACTGACTGAAGAGAAGGGAGGGCAAAAGAGACTGAGGTTCAGATGGCGCTGAGCCAGCTTGTTCCCAGGGTAAAACCCAACAAATCCTCTGGCAGAAAACAGTGCATTCCTCCCAGGCTTAAAGAATAACATTATTATGGTATGTTCAGAATAGACAGCAGTAGAATCTCTCCCACCGGATGTCAACACAGGAGCCCTCCCCTGAGGAATTCCTCGTGCAGCTAAGCCAGACATTACAACACACAGCAGGACAGAACTGCCACATCATCCGCTGTTACAGACGAGCCCGATGGTTACAGGTACTTCACTTGTGAACATCTCAGCACAGATGTCTCAGCAGTGCCATGCAGTTGTGGGAGGCCAACTTAGCAGGATTTCCAGTGTAGGGCTGCTGAGCTTTGCATGAGGGATTTGCAGGCTGCACTTGTTATCTCAGTCCATAAGCAGCACCTGGAGGTTGGGTTTTACATCACGAGCATCTATGTTAGCCAAAAGAAACTTTGCTTCTCTGATCTCTGTATAACATTCAAAGCCTATTCTGACTCTTCCTCCTTTCCCTCTCCACCCAATCTTTCTTTGGAATAGTAGCTTACAAAAGCCACTTCAACAAACTAACCCCCATCACCCTCCTCTGTTTCTATTTACATTATATCAGTTGTGATGAGTGATTTTGCTAGAGACATTATTTAGTTCTTCCAGTTTTTGAATATCTGAAGAAACATGCTATTCCTTTCCTCTGTATAGTTTTAAAATTATTCAAATAAAAGTTCTTAAAAGGATTTTTTTATCTGGGTCTAGCTGATGCCAGAACTTTTAAAAGCTGTGTAAATAAAACACAGGCTGTTATACCTGAAGAGCTCATTTCACAATGACTCTGGTACTGCTATTTAGTGGTTTTTAAATTTTTAAAGCATCACAGCTACCATTACAGGACATTAGAAAGACTTCCGTGAAACATATCTTGCAGATATGCAAGCTGTTTATTACAGAATACTAACTCTAAGAAGTTTCTGCCCAGAATTTAGATTTTGGCATAAGCCTGTTCAAGCAAAACTGTCTGTGGTGTCTAGTAATCATCTCAGTGTTTCACTGTATTCTATTCCATCTACATTCATCTACAACTTTCTTCCCCCAGGATGAAATTCCTCCAGGCAGTGCGTGAGGAGCCGATGGCTGCATCGCATCCAGCTTGCCCAGAACCATCTGCAGTGGGAGCACAGGCCCAAGGGAGCAGGACGACGTCAGGAACCCACAGCAGTTGAGGAGACACTGCCCAGCACAAAGGCTGCCCAGGCATGGGTGGGCTTACAACTCCTTTTCACACTTCTGTCACTAAAATAAGAGTTTCAGGGAAAAAACAGAAACAAACCCCCATAACTCTACTTTCAGTCTTATGCACAGTATATGAGTTTGTGTGGCATAAATAGTAAGCAAGCTGGTAATTAACATTTTTCTATAACAAAAACAGATCTGCAAAATTCCACAGTAGGAATATAATGAAACCTAAGAAACAGAACAGCTACTTGTGATCCACCTGTTCAAAAGTGGATCATTTACCACACTTCGAAGGATTCAGAGGTCCTTAGAGGGAAGAAAATTCATACTAATGCAGCATTGCTGCTTTTAAACCCCCCAAAATACCTGTTAAGAAGTCCTTACACAGCCTGCATAAGGACAGAGCTGAGCAGTTGTGCTGTGAGAAGAGCTGACCTCTACAGAGGCACCAGCCCCTACAGAGCTGACCCAGCTGAGAGAAGTGCAGGTGTGCAAAGCCCAGCACAGGCAGTCACTACTCGGGCAGTGCTCTGCCAGCACTTTGGGTGTCACACACAGCTTGGGCTGTGCAATCCTGCTTGGTCCTGTGGCTCCTCTGGCTCAGACACAGGTGGCTGCAGTGGCTGTTCCTGCGCAGTCACTCCAGCACTGCAGGTGTCTAGTCTGAGCATACAGAAGTTGAGGGCACCCACTCTGGCACAGAGCACAGCAGCACAGGCTTCTGGCCTAGAGATGAAGAAATACCTCACCCTTCTTTGACAGTTCTCTGAGAATTTAAGAACTGCATTTTTCCCTCTGTGAAACTGTTGAAGCCGAGGATGAGCAGGATCTCCCAACCTTAGAATCTGTTGTTCAACAGCTTCCCTTTGCCACTCAGCCTGTGCCCCAAGTGAACTTGTCCGACGCAGCTGTGCCCCTTCCTTCATGACTTGTGACAGAAATAACCTGAACAGAGAGCAGAATTTATCCAAACCCCTCCACCCCAATGTAGAGGCCAACACCAAACTTTAATCCACAAGTTCTTTCGAGGTGAAACTTTTTGGTGCATTACCCAACTTAAAAAACTGAGTAAGAGACACGGGTGGGCTGGTGCTTTAGCTATCAGTCCTAAAGCACTCCACAACGGGAAGCTACTTACCATTCCGAGCCGTCCCTCGGGAGCAGCTGTGCCCGGTCCCAGTGCTGGGGCCGCCCACCGCAGCCGCTGGTGCCCCTGAAGCCCCCTCTGGTGGCACCGAGCACCGCTGCCCGCGGCTGTGCAGGTGAGGAGCTCTGGAACCACTGCAGCTCCGCGGCTGTTCAGCTGCTCTGCACCTGCTTTTACTGGACTTTTGGTCATTTCCCTTAAAGACAGCTTAGCACTAGCCCTAATTCACAAGTGTTGAACTCCTCTTAAATCCGTCCCAGCGTTAGTTTTCCCTGTTAACTGCCCCTGGCACAGGTCTGCTTCCACTTTCAAGACCAAATCAGTTTATTGAACACCAGTGTCTGAGGTGTGCTGCCTGCCCCGTTGCTGCTCTTCTAAAGCCTCTATCAGCTCTGCTCTGCACTGCAATTAAGATGCCTGTGTGCCAAGCCTCTACATTGAGTCACACAAAGAAATTTAACCTGTCTTTAAAGTTAATTTAGGAGACTCAGTGAGAAGGGCCTGTCATGGTGATTTCTCTGTATTCAAGTCAACCTGGAGCTCTATGCTCATGAAAATCTGCAGCTTTGACATACAAGCTTTATTTTAATCTACATGAAATTATAGTAACTAACTTTGTTAGACGACTGTATCTTCAATACTACCGCCCTCCTCAGCGAGAGAGAGGCACTAACTGCTGCAAAAAAATGGCTTCTGATTTTCCAGATTGTTCATGGACTGGATCATCACTCCTTGCAGGGACAGGCCATCTTCAGGTTCCAAGTTCAGCACAGATCGCACACAGCAAATCAGCAGCAAACTTGACTCAAAGTGCAAGTGGTCACCTCAAAAAAACCCTTTTATTTGGGGACTAGCAAAGAACTTTTTTCACTGGCTATGCAGTCAAGTGAGCAAGTTCAAAGAACTGAAGTAAAATTAGAAAAAGAAAGCAAAACAGCAGGAGGGTGGTGAGTGTTTTTAATTAAACTTTCATCACTTTCAGTGTTGATGACAAGAGACAAACCACCCTCATATGCAGTGCCTCTGTATGTGATACCAGGTTTCTGTCCCCCAACCCTTCCCCTCAGTAATGGTTCCTCACCGAAGCCAAGCACTCCTGATGGCAGGAGTGCTGGCCTGCTGTCTCCAAATGCCTCAGGGGCGATGGGTGCTTCAAAGGCAAAATAGGAGCATGCCAGTAGCAGGGACCAGCCTTCCTAACTTAAAACACAGGGCAAAAATCTTCGTGTGGCTGAGCCACAGGGCAGGTGTAACATACCTTGTAGAGCAGAGAAGGGGAGCTCCAGGAGTTCACAGGCAGCAGATGATAATGGCTCCCCAACGATCCCACTGCTCCTTTTAACTGGCTGGGTGCCAGGGGATGTTGGCTTCAGCAGCCACCATGGTCTGCCTCACTCCACAGGTAGGGCTCAGGTCCTGAGCCAGCCCCTGGGCCAGCACAGCCCTGACAGTGTCACAATGGGAGTTCAGCACTGGAGCTGCCGTGTCACACCAGCCATTCCTGCACTATGACCTTTTCAAAGCCAGAAGTTCTCCAAAGTGAGTTTCTCAGAAGTTCTGGCAGACTCATCAAGTATACTGGTCATTATGTGGTCTTTCAGCAGCCCTCCTGACAACTCCTCTAGTTACAAAGGTTTAGGCCAGGCCTACACACAGGGCAGCCATATGACCCAGAGCATGGCCAGTAACAAAATAAATATTATTTTTTATTTCCCTGGTACTACTCAATACTTAGTGCCTCTCAGTATAGGCCTACATTGCATAATACAGCATTAAACAAAGACATCTTGGCTTTCTAGGAGTTAATTCAGATGCCAGCAGTACTTCAGTTATGAGTGTATGGAACCTGGTGCAGCCTAGTTTTGTTCCGTGGGGAAGCACTCAGACCCAAAGGCATCCAGTTTTACTACCATCAGTCCTTGCAGACAAACATACATATGGCTTAAGAAGCAAAGTTTCAGTAAAACATATTTTAACAGTTAAGATAAACCAAGAGCAGTATATCCACATCTACTGCACTCGAGTCACAACTTTAGCTGGTACAATCTTGCCCAAAGTGCAGCATTAAATTGGTACCAGCCTGTGTGCAGACAAGGCCTTGCATTCTTCTCTTCACAACAGTCCCTACAGCTCCCTACACCACTTTTACATTCTGACCTGTCTGCAGTGCACTGTTTTGTCCCTGCTCTCTTTATAGTGGTGTTTTCTTTTTTCCCCTGCTCATACTACAGAAAGAAAAAGAAACAGTCACAAGAAAAAGCATACATACATTATGCATGCTCTAACCCTGGCATTTCAATATGCACATTTTGTGCTGGTGTTGGGTAATCCCTATATCACTACAAAGTCTCTGTATTTTGTTAGAGGTGTACAGCAACAAGCAGGCCAAGATCTTTAACTGTACAGGCAAAGACTATTCACTTTGTGAATAGCTTGAGTGCAAGTTCTGCTGCAGAAAAAAATGAAAAAACCTGACAGGGGATAACAAAAGGAAATTTTTATCACCAGCCAGGGCTCCCACTTCCAGGAGGTGGCAGCGTTGTCTCTTCGTAACTCCCCGCTGGAAAGCAGGAGCATGATCACAAACACTGTGGTTTTCTTTGAAGGAAACACTTCCCGTTCCAAGTCCCACTCATTAACAACTTCTGTGGTACCAAATAAGGTAAATCACCACAAGTCACACTCTCTCCATCTGCAGTTACGTAAACAGAAGTTTAGAGGTTTGGTGTGACAAGTGCTTTTTACTCTGAAGTTCTGCCACAAGATAATTAATAGGAAATACATTTAATGTTTGGGGTTTTTAGCTAATAAACCCTCCTCACACTTAGTTGCTTTTCTCAATAAAAGCAGCTAAGATGTTTAAGCAATTTTAGCACCTGAACTGAATAAATTATCAGCTCGTGTATTCCCTTTAAGTCCAATCAGGTAACTCAGGTGAACTTCAAAGCACTGAAGCACTGATGAATACCTGGTATACTTAGGGCTGGTTATTCAAAAACTGGGATACTGCAAATGTTTACCCTCTCCCCATCCCCTTTAGGATGCATTTTCTGTTTTAAAACTGTGGATACATTTGCTGCTGATTTCTATTTGAGAATTAACAGCAAAAATACAGAAAAAAAGTGTCTTCCAAGTGTTGCTCTGTCAAAATGAATACCTGAGTTCAGGTGTTTCAGACATACCCACTGATGCTACTGACACACATCTGCATCAGCAAACTTCATGCCTGGAGTGTTCCTTTATTCCCTTTCCACTGGGCAGCAGTAAATGTAACAGACAAATTGGGTATTAAATGCAATATATGAAACAAAAGCTCTCAGCAGAGTCAAATAAGCACTGGACACACACTGCTTTTATGGTTCCTTTGTGGAAAAAAGTGTTTGTATTATGCTACCTTAAGCTTGTCCTCCTCCAGTGTAATTAAAAATAACACTCCCTACTATTCTAAGACATCAGTCTGCAAGGAAAAGTGACATGTTTCAGAAATCATGCCAGGTGGTGCTTCCCCACAAACACCTCAAGGATCATCCTAAATAACCCAGTCTGGTTTGCTTTCTTACATCTCCTGTGATATGACCTAAATTTTGATCATTAACATGACAAAGTCAGAATTTCTGTCACAACATGGATCTCTGAACAATGTTCACAAACCTCAACAATCCACACACTTCAATTTGAAATATCAGTCTGGAAGCCAGGATGACTTCTGAAATTCAATATAAAAGGATACCAAATTAATACCAATTTTCCTAATGAAAGTAAAAAGTAACTTCTGAAAGGAAAGGTGGGCCATAGATAATTTTGTCTTGTATGTGTAGTTCAGATACTACCTGCAACTTTAAAAGTGCTTGTACTTAATATTCACTAATCAAAACAAGTTCAAGGTATTTCCCACTCCAATTATGAAATCAATCAAAAGGATTATTTTCACTGGGCACAAAGATTGTAGATGGTGTCATTAATCAAGCACTAGATTTTGGTGTACAAAGTCATTTAAGTACAGCACTAACTCATCCCCCCAAAAACCACAGAAAAATTAGTAAGAAACACAAATGAAGGGAGTAACAGAAAAAAAAACCCAACACTGTTCTATATAACTGCACAGCACTAAATATCTCCTCTTTTTTTTAAGAACTGCAGAGAAGGTTGGGAGGAGAAAAGGGGGCCTGGCAATGGGCTTAGATGCAAATATACTATATGCTCCTAATACCCAGCACATCTTTAACAGTGGCTTAATTTTCTTCTTGGTACTACTTAAACCTACTGTGTCATGTAATAACAACAAAATCCTCCATCTGACAAGTATGGAGTAAATGTATAAAGTAAATCCATGTCTGAAATGATAAACTGACTGATGGAAAGACTATTACAGAGAGTAATTGTGCTAATCATGTTAAGTTTCCTTAATTCCTAAAAGGCCTCGTGCACTGAAGGCACAAATAAGGATTTGCTGAACATGGCTGGCAGCTCTGGGAGAACGTGGGCAGCATTCTGAGACACTGCATGAGGAAGGATTCCATCCTTCGCCTCCTCTGGACTGCAAGTCCTTCATAACCCACGTTCAGAAATATTCATTTCTAAACAGAGAGTCACTTTAGGATGTGTCTAAAACAAATTGTATGTTTGGTCCAATGAATGTGTTTTCCATGACAGATTAGCTCAGACTTAAGAGTCCTCACTTTTAGATACCTGAAGTGAGAGGACTCTTAGGAACGACCCTAATGCTGTAACTTTCTAGGGTTAGAACAGCATATAAAAACTTATTAAAGAACTAAAATCTGGTAGAATGCTCTTGCAGATGGTGCACTGGCAGATTCTGAGGAAGATTACAGCTCAAACCAATCCATGAAAAAGCAGGACACATTTTTTTGCAAATACACAGCCGGTTTAACTGAGCATTAAGTAATGGCAGAGAGTCCCCACATATCAGTGCAACTTACCTTAACAAAAGCAATCAAATTCTTCCTTGCATTTGATACCAGAGTTCTTCATCACACAAATGAGGTTGTTCTCTATTTGTTACTAAAGTTTGGTATTAACATATATTTACACATATATTACTATTTAGCTACAGGAATCCAGTTTTCTACTGGAATTAGTTAAATCTGTAAAACTTCCATTATGGAAAAATTTCAGAGCGACCTCCTCTATGAAAACCCTCAAACTTTCTGCCTAAAAAACTTGTATTCCTGTCTCCTAGGAAAAAAACCAAACCCTACAGCAATAAAGACATTTTAAGTGAGATGGTTCTATGGACACTTGTAATTGTATTGAACAGAAAGTGTCATAAAAAACTGACACGTAAAGTAAGCACTTATAGTTTCATTTATGTCCTTCTCTCCTAATTTTAGTTATGTTTAAAACACTTTTTTCTGACAAAAAAGCTAAAGTTTCTTTAAAAGAATCTTAAAAAAAGCAAGTCAATTAAAATAGGTATCTTAAGGGAGGTCACTAAAAAAAGAGGCACGAGGTCTAAGGAACAAAATACTTCAGGAAAAACTATAATCATTTAAACATTTGATGTGGGCAAATACCATTATAATGTACCTCGTAGGTGTACTACATGCTATGACAAAGAACAGAAATTTGGGTTAGCTGGTGCTCCTCCAGTGTTTAAAAATTATCACTAAAAAAAAATCATCTTCAATATTACTTAAAAACTTATCAGTTATTTCACAAAAATGTTCAATAAGGTTTACCTCTGAAAATAAAATGTAAATTGGCTGAAGTGTGTTTACAAAAGCTGTGGGAACTGGATTTGCTGAATTCATTAACCTTCAAGTGAGCAAGCACGACACCAGGTGGTGTGGTTTGTAACTGTGAAATGTCAGATTGCATCTGAAGTTCCATAACTGCACTATAAAATGGAGTCAATCAAAACTGTCATAAGCAGAAGGACTTGTTCAGGCTTCAAACAGTATTTACTTACCTTCATATGAATTACAAGGATGCTACTCAAAACCTGCAAAAACATGCAAGGCAGTATCTCTGCCCAACATCCACCTGCGATGTGTTCTTGAGTGTGTGGATAATGTGTGGAGTATGAACATAGAAAGCAAAAAAAAAGGGAAAAAAGATAAGAAGAGTTCTGTCTCCCCCCAACACAAAAGTAAAGAATGGTCCTTAAATTATTTCATGTAAGGAAGAAAAGCAGCAGGAATATACTTGACAGTTAAAAGCTGTTTGCAGAAGTGTCAAGTATCGCTGGATACCACGTTGGAGATTTCATTCTCAGCACCAGGCACTGAAAATGCAAGACCTGAGAGACAGGTGCCCAATCTAAATTACAAAAATACAATTCAAATTAGTACAGGCAATTGCTGATTCATGGTGCACACTGCACAACCTTCTTGTAAAACTTAACACAAATGTATCAATACTTACCTTCTAGACTAGAAACATACTGTCTCTATGGGAAAAATTTGAAGCTTAACCATGTAGTTTTCATCCAGAAATCAGCTGGGTAGATCAACAGGCTCTTAATCATACAACTGTCATATGATACAAGTGAAACTTCTAAAAGTGTCTCTCATTTGTGTGTGTCTGTGTGAGAATCTTTGAAGGTGGAGAAAAGCAGCTTGGTGCCACAGTAAGAAAAACCCCCCAATTCCTAAACTCCCTAGTCTTGCAGAGCCAAGAATGGATGGGTATTCAAAGAAAATATGATTATTCAGGAATATCCCTATGCGATACATACATTTGAACAACAGTGCAGGTGAAATGGCAGCAGTCCTTTCAGGCTTTACAGCATTGTAATTATGATCGCTGGCCCAGGACGGTGTCACAGGTTCTGCTGGTGCCTCTCTAGCAACAGGTGGAGTGTTTGCCTCAGGCTTGGCCACTGTCACAACAGTCTTCTTCACAGTCACCTCCCTTTTCTCATGGAATTGTCTCTTCTGGTTTGAAAGTGGTTTGATACTTGCCTGTACAATGAAAAGAAGCTTAATTACTAATAATCATCAAATATATTCTATTTTACAAATGAGCAGAGATACAGTTACACACATGTACACCAACTGCTTTTACAGTAAACTCCTGTAAATAACCTGAAATGACAATTTCACATTTGAATCCATAAAGCAAAGGTGATATACAGGGTAACTTCAGGAAAAGGGAATGGTTAAGAAACCACCTCAAAACAACAGTATTTGAGGGGGTTATTTCTCTGAAAAATTACATCTACTCTACAGTGGTTGCAAAAGTAAACAGAGAAGGCTCTGTTTTCATCTTTGTTCTTCCCAAAGCACACATACAATAAAGTCACAGTAGGTCCAAATTACTGTCCAAAACCCAGTAATTTAGAGTTTAAGAAGGCAAAATTAATTTGAATTGAATTAAAATAAAGAGTATGTACTGCTTATACATTTTTAAAGGTAAATTAATTTGGAATGACAATTTTTTTTAACTGCATTGCCATCTGGAAGACCTTTGCAAGAAACTATCTCCATCTAGAGGCAATTACGATTTTTTTAAGAAGTGACAAGAAAACATTTTACTGTCAGAAGAATTAAACAATGCTGTTACCACAGAAAAAGGCAAGAGTGCAACAACAACAAAATAACAAAAAGCTCCTCTTCAATGCAGGACCTGGCAATTTTATTAGACTCAAAAAAGAGAGCACAGAAATAAGCCACTGTGCCTCAGGACAACTGTTTTGGGGCATGAACATGAGCTTACCTGCTGCTGGGATTTTGGCGTGCCAGGTTTTTCAGATTTTGGCTTGATCTTCTCTTTAGGTTTAGGTTTTGTGTCTTTGCCAGAGCTGAGGATCTTCATGGTGGCTGCAGCGTGTTTGAGGATGCAGTCGTTGCTGCAGTACACGGAGTCGGGCTGAGCCACGTTGAAACAGCCGGGACCGATGCACTTGGATGCACCAGGAGCTTCCAACACCTGCAGAGTGAGAGGGAGTGAGCTGAGCCTTCAAAGGGGAAACAACAGGAATGTGCCTGTACAACACGGAGAAATGCTCACACACGGTATGTGCAGATGCAGCTCTGCCAGTGACCTGCACAACGGCCAGCATGGAAACCACTGTCGTTCAGAACAGAACAAAAACAACCACACAAAGGTCAGAATTTCACTATTAACCCATTATTTTCAGAATGCACTGCATTTTCAAGTGCTTGATCTGCTGGCACTGAAATAAAGGAGCCTGGCTTCCTACATTGTCAAATCCCATTAGCACACAAATGGTTTTTCTTCTGGTCCTCTAAATGATGTGAGAAATTTTAATAACTCACATCTTGTTTCTCATGAGCAAGGTCTCTAAACCACATTTTACTTCTACATCCCCATCAGCTGCTGTCCCCAGCCAGGCAAGAGGAAGCACTCAGCCTTCAAGTGTACAGATTATGCTTGCTCTGGAGATTTTGCAATTTTTAATGTAGAAGTCTCCAATTTAGATAAAAGCAACCATTTTCCCAGATAACTTTCCCATAGTCTCCTGCTTCTTGCACATTTAGAGGTTTGTATGTGCAGTCTGTATTTTCCTCTATTTCAAAATTACTCTCCATTTATACTGAAGTGCTACATATGAAGCACTTCCTCTTCAAATGTTAAGATTCAGAAAACAGCACATTCCTTGAAAACAGAGTACATGAGGCCAAAGTTTAGAAATATCTGAAAGCTCTTTAGGTTCCAGCATTTCACCTCTAGATATTATGGTTTAATTTCTCTTCTAGGTTACTCATAAAAATGAGTAACACAACTACTATCATTCTAGACAGCCCCTCACCACCAATAAACTGCCATTTGTAATTACCAAAAGTAACTTTTTCATCAATACTTCCAGTTAAGTAAGTATTTGCATAGTGGGTTTTTCCCAGTCAAAGTCAGTAAGACAGCATTATCGGCTTCAGCCTGATAAAACCTGGAATTGAGAATTTTCCCACAAAAACTGCTTTAGAATACTTTTCTATCTTTTACAAACTTAACTGAGAAGATAAAGAATTATCAATTTATGTTTCTTAAGAAGCCCCTGAAACTGAGCTGCCATTTGTAATTAAGAGCATTAATTCAAGATGATGGCAAAACTTGCAATGTCGATCAGCCAATTTGTTGAGTTTTAATCACAAACTGAAACCCTGCAGCTCAAAGTGCTTATGGGACAGCCATCAAAAGGAGTCTCCCCCAGTAATTCTGATGTAAGAGAACAGATGAACTGGAGCAATGAGAGTGTTCAGTCAGGGTAACAAAGTCATTGCAAAGGAAAGAACAGTGATCTTTAAGGCTGGAATGGACAGGGAATTCCACAGAGTGGTGCTGCTTTATACAAGCCTTGGAGGATTCTTAAGTGAGGCAGAGGGACAGCACGGGCTGGAACACACACAGGGGTGACAGTTCCCTTCTCTCAGAACACGGCACCACCTGGCAAACAAGCAGAGCAGTCCCATTCCACTGACAAATGCCAAAAGAATACCTAAAGTACATATACAAGCACCTCTTCCACAACAGGCAAGGAAATAATGATAATTAAGTTTCTTTTTCATTAACAGAGAGATGGCCCATTCATTCAAGTACCTGGTCAGCATGCAAAGATCAGAGATACTCAACAACAGAGCCAATGCCAACAGCACTGGACTTTCAATGGCATTTTTTCTGTACAAAGAAGTACAAGTGCATTTGAAATCAGTTTCGAGAACACTGTTTTCTACACATTTACCTTAAAATAGTAAATATTTTAATATTAAGCTGAAACTGTTCTGATCTGTACATTAATCTCACTGTGCTACTACAGACAGCTCTGATATTAAAACTGATTAGAAGTGAGGGGATGTTCCAGAAACATTTAATGGAAAATGTACACCAGAAAAAATTCTCTGGAGAGATACTTAAATTTACACTATGTATTCTAGAGATGATTTCAAAGTTTAGACATGATTTCTAGCCACAGCAAGAGGAAAATGGAATAGTTCAAGATGTTGGCATTACTACAGTAGCTTAGGCAGGACAAAGACAACCACTGTAGCATGAAGTTTTTTTTAATTCATGTACAGAGCTGAAGAAGCTTCTATGCATTTCAAATTGGGCATGGAACTTATTCTTACAAAACTTAAACTTATTTTAGATTTTGCAATAATTCAAAATATACATATTTAGGTTTAAAAAGGCAGTATAAAAGAATTCTCTATTTACTAATAACCTAAATCAGCATCAAGACAAAAATCTGAACTTCAAAGACTAACTGGATGTACAGACACTTGTCAGTGTTAAGCACAAAGTTTCATTATCACTGTCCAAAGTTGTTTGAGATTATTTCAAAAATAGTATACACCATTACAAAATTCTAATATTTTATTAAAAGAATACCTCATTGACTTCCAAAGGAGTATTTGGAAATGGGAGAACAGCACAAACTGTTTCTTTACACCTGTATAAAACTTCTAAATCCCCCACTCGAAATTAACAGCTCTAAATCCTGTACTGACAGAACTATGAATAAACTCTGCTAAACAGCACCATTTAGTGAGCTGTTCAGCTTCATGCTTAGCTTTAAAAAAAGTCAGATTTACAGCTCTACAAGCAAGTCCTTGTCTCAATGATACATGAAAAATAAGAAACAATTAAAGTACTTACAGGTTGAAATATCTTTAGTTTTTTCTTCCCACTTGGGTTTGCAGCTTTTTCAATCCTACCCTTGATTCCTTGGTCCTCTACTGATTTCTGCTCAATTGTTCCTATGCTTGTGAACTCTGTGCCATCCACATTTCCTTGCTCTGCTTTAGCTTCCTGCTGGTCTAGTTCTGCCACAGGCTCATCCTGTCCCTGGAGAATGGTGCAGTTGGGACAGATATAATCCTCACCATTCCTTTCCAACAACCGCCCTCGAGCCTCAGAAATACCCACGCAGTCACCATGAAACCATTCCTCACATCTATCACAACATATCATAAACCTGAAAGAGAAACCCCACCAAGGAACAGTTAAAATACTGGGAAATGAAAAGACAATTAACATTCAACAGGTACTTCAAGCAGCAGAATGCAAGCATCCCAATAAAGCCCCAGTGCACAGTTCTGCCTCACTGGTCACTTCTGTACATCTTTATCCTCTTTTAAGTATTTGTTATAAACTTCCCCCCAACCTTCAATAAACTAAATAGCTCGTTTACATATACTCAAAAGGTACACAGGAGCATTTGGTTTACTTTTTCATCACAGAACAATTCCAGCTCCTGGCACTGCACCTCCAGTTGAACCCTTTGCCTACCTGTTGTTATGAGGCTGACGACAAATACAGTACAGAGCGTTTGGGTCATAGATCTCGGACTCAGGTTTGCTTTTGGGCTGCTCTTCAGGCTCTTCATCTGTGGCCCCCTTGGCACTAAGGGCAGGCTTTTCCTCCTTCTGATCCTGGAGATCTTCAGTGTCTTCCTCAGTCACAACCACCTGACTAGCAATCTCAGTGCTGTCTGCAGCCTCAGGCTCCTGTTTGACAGACAGCTCCGATTCCGCCTGTTTTTCACTCAGGACATCCCCTGCTTTGGTGGGATCTTGTTCTGAATTCCTTTTCTTCAGGTGGTTCTGCACATCCTTCAGGGCAGGTTTCTGTTCAACACGTTTCTTCCTCAGTCGATTCTGCAGTTCCTTTAGTGTTAACCCATCACTATCACTATCAGAGGTAGCATCTTCCTCTTCCTCTTCTTCCTCCTCCTCCTCTTCTTCTTCCTCCTCCTCCTTCACCCGTCTGCTTTTAGAGCTTTTCTGATCCTTACAGCTCCTCGTGCAAATCCTCCGAGTGACAGGCTTTGAGTCTGGAGTGCTCTCAACACTGTCCTCAGAAGCAGTTTCAGCATCTGTGGCTGGACCAGATGCTGCTTCACTGGAATCCTCCAGAGTAGTGGGGACACTCCTCCTGCCCCTGCGCCTCACTGTTGTCAGGAACTCCTCCACTCTCTCGGTGCGCTTTGGCTGCCGCCCGCTCCGCCTGAGGCTGAGCCCCCCCTGCTGCTGCTGGGGCTGCTGCTCACCAGAGTCCACATCAGTGTCTCCTGCGCCCTCTCGCTTGGCAATCGTGGTCCTTCGAAAGCCCCAGGTTTTCCTGAACTCTTTACTTGTAGGCTTGATAGACTTTTGTTCCTCCTCATTGCTTTGCTCACCTTTATCATCCAAAACTGATGCTAAAAACAAGGGAATAGTTACTTACAATGCCTTTCCTTAAAACCTTTTTTCAACGTTAATTATTTTCTCTGTGATGTATTTATTTCCACCTCATATTATGACTCTCAAAGCAGATAAAATATTTTCTTGTGAATGTACTGCAACAGCAGTAGCAATTAAACACACCACTGATCACTGTGCCATCATAATCCAGCTGTTACAAAATGGATTAATATGCATATTTTCTGCTAAATTGAAAAGGAAGAACTCTTACCAGGAGAACTATTTTCCATGTTGTCAGTATTAGGTTCAGACTCTAAAGGCTCTGTGTTTACAGCTTGTTCCATAGTACAGGCAACACTGTTCCCACACTGAAAGGCTGAAGAGAAATTAAAGGTTCAAAACTGATTCAAAAATATTCATAAGCCTAAGTAATTGCTAAATATTTTGATGTAATCTCATGATTTTTTGTAACAAACACTCAATTTGTATTTCAAGCAACGGATGTTCCTTCAAAGGATTACATTAAAGATGAGTATTTAGATTTTAAACAAATACCCTGGTCTTCCTTGTTAAAATAAAGTTGGTCTAAACCTTGGCTATTATATAGTTTAGCTGCTATTTTTAGGTTGTTTCAGAAACACTTGTGGGCATTCAGGTTAAAGCAACACTTTTCCTTCACTATTTCTAACAAGGTTTATTGAATAAAAGAAATTATACAGTAAGGAACAAAATAAAAATCTCCCTGGAAAAATGAAACAAAAATCTGTATGGAATGAAACTTAAGAAAGGCTGTTCCTTGACATGGTTCTTCACAATGAGGTCTCCAGCCTGTGTGATCTACCAGAATGACCCAAAAAAAGAACAGATTCAGCAACTGTCAGAGATGGAACTACAGAAAAAAGAAAATCTGTGCTGACAACCAGGATCCTTTTTCCTCAAAAGTCTTTTCCAGCTCTCTAGGAGACTCTCCTATTTGAGAAGACAGAAGCAAGTGAGATAAATACAAGATCTGCATTTTAACTAACTCAGGAATAACCTGGTTTGAGTAAGTACTCAAGTCAGTGTATTTCAAATGAGGTGCCTGCCATGGAACTGCTCCCAAAGCAGCAGACACCGAGTCCTGCACCACTCCCATCACACTCCTCACATGAAACTGCAATGGGCAGTACTAAGCACAGCTCAAAGAGTGACCTAAACACTAGCAGTCCTCTGAAAACAAAGAATATCCCCAACTCTCCTCCCAAAAATGTTTCTGAAGTATTTATATGTGTGTTTAAGTAATTGCAGAGGGAAGCCAAAAGGGAACATGACAGAATTCCTAAGTAACAGTACTGGAAAATCAGTATTTCTAACAGCTGCACAGATCACAGCTCTGTTTTCAGAGACTGTTCAACGAGCTTTTCCCAGTCCTGCAGTGTCCAAGGGGGATAAATCTTTCCCTGTCTCACACACTGCATCACCTGCACAGCTGTGCTGTTCTCACACAATCCCTCTGCAGCGCTGCCCCTCTGCCTGCAGTGTTACATTTAATGCTGCTACAACACAGACTTGTAACAGGCAATGGAAACATGAACATCCATCCAGATGGTAATTAACACTTCAGTTGTAACTTCAGTGTCTCATTTCAGTGAGATACTATACGTGTCACTGTAAAAGCAGCAGACTTCAGAACATCCATTTAAATAGTAACTGTTTACTTTTAACATTATAGACAGGATAAAAAGTGAAATTTAAGCCTGCAGTACACAGGTAAAAAGCCAACACTGATTCAATCCAATATGAAATTCCATTAAGCTCCCCTTCAAAAAAATCACTTTTTTTTTTAATAAACAGCACTGAAATTATATTCATACCAGAAAGGTTGCAATAGAAGTAAGAGAACGAGTCAAAACAAAGTTCATGTCTTTGTTTCCCCTGGAAGATGCAAAGCTGTCAAAAGCTGCAAGCAGAGGTAATTCTGAGAATTAAATTCCAGATAAAATGTAAAGAACTAAGAAAGCTCCTCCATGTCCTCTCTAAGCTTTACCTGACACAGCATTAGAGGTTTGAAGGGTTTCTCCTTGAAGAGCAGAGCCAGAGGAGGGCAGCACAGGATCAGAGTCATTCAGCATCATCCACCCAGCACATGCTGAAATTCCTGACTCAGAAGTGCCAGACTCAATCTCTGAGCTGCCAGCAGGTCCAAATGCTGGTCCAATCAACCCTCTTTCCTTCTGGCTCCTGGAAAAGAAGAAAGAGACAAAATAAGGCACTGATATGTTTATTAACTTACCTTGCCATTGCTTACCTAAATTTATATTTTTGCCTCTGTTACTTTTTATAGCAAATCCCATTATTTTGTCTTCTTGACAGTTTTGCACTTCCAAAAAAACCACTGCAACTGGAAAGAAAAGTCAAAATAAAGCAATACCACCTCCCTTCTTACCAATAGCTGAGACCTTTGAAAGAAATACAAAATACAACCACATTCTCACGTATTTGTTTAGATCCAGTTAAGATTTCCAGAAGAGCAACAAACTGTAATCAAGAATCTATTCCATGTACAGTATTGAAAAGCCTCAGAGTGGAATTTACTAAGCAGACACAGTGCAATGAACATACAGAAATGTTTTTAAACTCCATCAGCACAGCCTGGGGTCCAGCAGGGCAGATTTACTGGTTTATACACAATTCCACCCAGCAGAAATGCTCTGAGCATGAGCCTGAACATCAGAAGGAAATGCCTTCATTAACCCAAAGTAACCTACCAGACTACAAGAACACTGGAAAAGAATCTGGGAGAAAAAGGAGGACCAGCTGGACAAGATGAACCAGACTATAAAATAAACCAGTGAAGGCAAAAGGACAAAACTGACCACAGACAGTGTGTGTCAGCATTCTGCAATTAAAGATGCAGGGGAACTGCCAGAGCAGCTGTTGGACACAACTAAGACATTCATTCTTCTTTCAAAGGAGTAAAAACTGTTTATAAACACTCCAGGTTGGGAGATTCTGTTTTAAAACAGATTAGATAATCCGTGCCAATACATAGTCTGGTTTTGCTTTGCAAAGAATGATTTTTTTTTCCAAATCTCTCAAGCCCCCAACTCCTAAAGTGTCTTTGTTCTTTAAAACCACTTTTCATTCCCTAACCAATGACCATCTCTGGTGTTCTCCAATGCCATGTCACTGTTTCAAATAATAAGAGAGTGCAAAAGACAAACTCCTCCTCAAATCTGATTTTTCATCAGTGCATCCCTTTATTATTTCATAAACAATAAATCTAAAGATTCGTGTGACTGTGTCAAGGCAGAATTAGGAAAGACAAGGTCAGTGTAGAGTTAGACCCACATCAGCATCATTCTCCTGTACCTTCTCTCTGGGGGATTATGTATATTATGTACATTCTTTCCAACTATTCCCATTCCAAAAATAGGAGGAAAAATTAAACAATAATAAAAAGGAAAATAGAACAAACTAATTATAAAAACCCTGGTGCTGTATTTCCTGGCATTGAGTACCTGCTCTAATAAGTATTTTGCTCCACTGTCTGAACCAGAGATTATACCCAAGGAGTCCATCACTGAGTTTAAAGGACCTTCTCCCACTGTGTAACTGCAATAACCTTTCAATGTCCCTGTTCAGAATCTCCAACTGATCACACAACAGGCAATCTTTCAGTGATATGCCTAAAGGAAGAGGGGAAAGTCAGCCAATAACTTCATAACTCTGTATTAAACAAACTGTGCCTCTGGATGACACAAAAAGTGCATCCTGTTTGAGCAATTCATCTGAGACACACTAAAAAGAGCCACTCAAAGGATCTGTTCATGGTGCTGTACCTGGGCATTCAAGGCCCCACGTGCAACACACTCTGTAACTGATGTTTGAGTCACCGACTGTGTCACCACAACGTTCCAGCCCCAGAACTGGCACAGTCTCCTGAGACACGGCTGGCTGAGCCCAATCTGCATTTCACAGAATTAGTCACTCCCCAGCCAGTGGCTGCACAGGCCACAGCTCTGACTGAACAGAAAACAGCACTAACACCAATAATAACTGAAAATCAGGAGATGCCACACCAGAAAATTCCTCATTTTGCTTTAGTAGATGTTAACTCATTGGTATTACCTGTATCAACCTACAGTAAAAAACTTTTACAGAACTGCAATTTAATTTCAAAATTGAGAGATATAAACATACAGTGCACTTAAAACACTAATATTAGAGCACCCCTACATCTGCTGTGAAACACTTGGTTGTTTCTTCTTATTCTTATTACTCAGTATCAAACCCAGAAACACAGGGCTGCAGGAGCACAGAGGTCAGGACTCACACTCAGCATCTCTGTGGATTCTCCCACTACTGTAAGTAGGTGTGGTTTTCAGTATTCATGGACTGAAGGAATTCCAGGGCACAGCCAGCAGCCAATTTAACGAGAGACAGAAAAGATAATCCCAAATTTCAAGCCCTACTACTGCAACACCTCACAATACATATTAAATATCTATCCTCCAACACACTTTCATTAAACAAACAAAACCATTGCTGGTACTCTCACTCCACTTTTCTGTAAATATATTCTCTCCCCCACATTCAGACAAAATCTCTCACAAAGCACATTTACCTACAGACTCCCACTGTAACCCAACACTAATCCCAAGCAAAACAAGAGAGATGATCCCAGCCAGTAACTCAGAGCCGAGATGTGAATGGCAGGCCCTGCAAGGAGGACACACCTGGACCTGCTCGTGGTGCCCCAATCCAGCATCTCAATCTAAAGACAGAGCACAGTTTTTACAGAACACCAACATTTCCCCATCTTTGTGTTTGTAATTTAGATAAAGGTCAATTCAATAAATCACCTATAAAGAGACATTTAGACCAGGATCTCCCCTTTCTATTTTTGCTCTTATTTCCCTGAAGAAGAAATAAAAGTTCAGTGGGTCCTCTGAGGGCATAAAGGTTTTGTCTTTTCTAGAACTTAGCACTTTAACTGAATTAAGAATTCCCTACCTCAGTTAATTGGGAAGACTAAATAAATGATCTTTGAAGACATCTTATTAATAAAATGTTTAACTTAATTTCTCCTTTACCTGAGAACTTACATAAAAAAACAACTGTCAGTATTCAGGGTAAATTCCTCAGTTTCAGCTTAGTGGGGACTTTATTTAGTTTCTTGAGGAATGTGTATGAAAGACTAATGATCTTTATTGCCTCATTAATGTCAATTCTCAGTCACAGCTGGGTAACAGAACATGCTGCACCTTATCCCCTGATCTGGGATGTCAGCACCCTCCAGCACTCAGACAATTTGCTGCAATCTGCACCAACTCAGGTATCTCATCAGAGACTACACCAGTCCCTTGCATGGATAGTTAGTCCAGATTATTAATATCTGACACCTGTTAGTGTTCTCATTCCCTGCTCACACTAAGAACTCTACAGAAGGATGTTCTTGATTTTGAAAGATCTCATGCACACCCTCACATTGCAGCTCCAGTTACTGTTCCAGACACTTTATGGAAATTCAATGGCCAGGGCAGAAAAACAGCCACACAGACAATATAAAGTTCTGCCCATGAAGGTCAGTGAGAAGAGAAGACTCTTTGCATCTGTGAAGAAATTCAAAGCTTGAGGGTCCTACACCTTCCAGCTATTCAAAGCAGGTATCACTCAGGAGTGACCATTTTCATGTCTGTCCTGACAAAAATCCAGCCCATGCCAACTTAAGGCACCAGATTCAATCAGTGTGACTTGAGTTACGTTTTTCAGTGGATTTCTTCAGAATTAGAAGACTTGATATGGAAGGTATTTGACTAGAACCAAAATACCCAGGATAGGTTTCTTAAATAAACTCCAGGGTGTTATGAACAGGGCAGAAAGTACCTTCCCAGAATGATGTAACAGCAATTCCCACCACAGTGACACTGCCTGCTGACTTTATTCCCTGTAGAAGAGGCACTGGGCTTGGTCTCCTTTAAGTGGTAAAAAATTCTTAATATGAAAATACAGCAATATTAAATGAAAAAACCCAATGAGAACTCATATGAGAACATAATTTCTGATGCAAACAGAAGAAATGTTGGCATGGCTCAGCTTATGCATTGCCACTCAGAAGAACTGATCCCATTGAAAATTACTTTGTATCCCTATTTGTCAGAAACCTGCACTTTCTGCTAAACAGCAACAAACTTAATCCCCTGAATCAACAAGCACTACAAAAGCAGCCCAAAGGACACCAGTGGGGCAATGCTCACTTGGCTTGTATAAAATCAAAGTATTTCAATGCTTATAGACACACCTAGAAGGATAAAACCAAAGAGAAATAACACTCCAAACCCTGTAACAGGTATCTGTAAGTGCTCTGCTGTCTATCATTAAACGCACTAATTTAATCCCAGGATTACAAACAAAGGTACAACCTCATCTACCTGCAATACCAACAACTTGGAAGGGATAGTTCATTCTTTCCTATTCTACAGTTAATGTATTATTCTCATTTAAAAAAAATTAACAAGCTTTTATATTTTCAAGATGTAGATAGAGCAATATCTACCTCAGTAATAAGGCCACGTTCCTCAGGAACAACCCAGCCTAAATTAAGAAATGTGCACCCTTCTTAAACAATGCAGGAAGCAGCAATAATTCCACACAAATATTAGCAGGGTTTTTACAGCCAAATTAAGACAAAGTATCACCCAGATCTACTTTTAACGTAGATTTTAGGATTGGAGAAGTATTTCCCCCTCTGATGCACAGACACAACATGGTATTTGTTTGTCAGGGATGGCACCACAGATCACACACCTCACACCCACCCAGACCTGCTGCTTCTGCCCTCCCGTCCCCACTTCCCATTACAGAGACTGGTTCTAGTCCCTGTAAAGCCTCATTTTCCACTGTTACAGAGTATCCATCAAGTTCCTGCCAAAAGTAATGGAGAAGAACCAAATGGATTAGTCTGTGAGATGAGGCTGCCCCAAGTGGTTAAACCAGCAGACAAAGACTGTGCACCCTTAGGAGGTGCTGGACTGAAAGGGTGTGATGCACCCACAGCACAGAGGGAAAAGCTCCCCAGAGACACCTGAGAGCACCAAGGGGATCAGATCTCCAGGTGGGGCCTTGGAAAAAAATAATTTAGAGGCTTCTACACCTCTGTGGAGATCCTCTCTTCACCATCACTGCCCAAGGACTACAGTTCTGTCTCACAGAGCTGTGCTGGCCTTACTGAAGTGCAATCACACCTGCAAAGCTGCACTTTCACCTCTGGGTGTTTGAAGGGACCGGGGGTTTGTCTGGGCAGCTGCACCAGAACCACCACAGCTCCTTCCCACATTGGCACAGACCCCTCCAAGCAGGGAACCAGCTCATCCCGGGTAGGAAAAAAGACTTTGAAATTCACTCAAATCCCTTGAAAGAAGAAGTTACATCAGCAAACACATTCTAAGGTATCTGTGTAGGCAGGGGAGGATTTGACAGCTCAGCTCTGTGTCAGTAGCTGGGAAAGAACTGTGGCAACTGCAGTGACCCTGAACACAAAGCACCAACTCTGCCACATCCTACAATACAGAAGAGCCATAACCGTTTGACAAACAAAATTCATACTGATTTTAGTGTTTTCTGCATTGGTAAAAGGTCACCTAATGTTAGGAGGAAAGAAAAGTATCATGTACATGTTATTTTTACTTTTTAGTCAGAGCTCCAAGGGTGTTTAACAGCCCAGGCAGATACTGACTAACAGACTTTCTTTTTTTTAACTACTCCTACAATACTTTCTGAAGCCTTTAGTCACATTCTTCTGAGTAAGATAATCCCACAGCTGCCCTAAAAATGAAAATTTACCAAAAAATAAAGTAAAATTGAAATTTTGGGTCATGTTTGCTTCTGCTTTCAAACTCTGAACAGTATGAGCAAAAATCAAGAAACAGATTTTGCTCATGAGGGAAAGCTGTAACCAGAATCAAGGCAGCACAGACAGCTCTGCTACTTTCTTTTTCCCTTTTATACAGATTAAAAACCAATTAAGGCATCTTTCCATGGTCAAAAGCTTAGATTTAAAACCCAAGCATAACCATCACTGTACCAGAAACCTTCCCAAGGCCTCAGTACTCACCAATTTTACACTGTGTTTTTAAGTTTACACAATAAAACTGTCTCTGATTGGATAAATATCTCTACCATTCCTTTTCCATCACCTTGAATGAAAATCCTTTGCAAATACACACTATTTATTTGCTTAATGTTCAATTTCTGCTACTGAACTTTATCTCTCCAGAAATGCCCAGACAGCCCAGTGCTCTGGGAAGCCAATCCACACCCTCTGGCATTCCTCCACCAAGGAAATGAGTTCTTTATTCGGGCTGTTGGGAACACTCAGCTCTAATCCCAACAGCTCAATCCAAGGACTTTACAGTTTAACTCTTTCTCATCCCACAGTTTGTTTAGTTTTAAATAATTTATAATTTCTGAGCCTATCAATACAGCTGTTGAAGAAACAAAATCATGTGGTTTTGCACTTCCCCCCTTATTTCATTTGCAAAAAGGGAGCTAAAATATAACTTACAAAACCAGCTATAATTTTTATGCTTATTTCAGAAAATTATTTCATTACACGAAGTTAAACAGAAATTAACCTCTTCAGAATCTGGTGAAACACGGCAATTACAGCAGGTTGATTGTGTCATTTAAGATGCAGCAAACACAGAGGAGTTTCCAGTTTTGATGAGGGTTTACTGGGAGAACACACAGAATGCACATTTAATCTGTGTATTTTAGATCCCTAACTGGAAATTTAAGCTTTTTAACCTCAAAGTCTATCGGTGCTGTTGAGACCACCACCATTATCATAACTGAGGAGTATCCCCTTATTTCAGAATCTGTGTTAGATAAAACTTGAGAGCACTTCAACCCTCCAAGTGTTAACTGAGAGCTGAGTGAGGATCCCCCCAGGACAGGCCTGGCTGCTCAAACAGGAACCAGCTCTTGGGGAAATCCTCCTTACATTCAAATCCTCTCCTTAATTCCCCCAGCACAGCCCAGAGAATAAACCCAGTGCAGACACCACCACTTGTACCAACCAAACCATCTCACCTCGCTCTGCACAACTACAGGCCCCTCTTTCCCTTTAATAAGTCACATTTTATAACTCCCAGCCCAACCCCTTCGATCTTTGCCCCTTCCCTCCCAACAAGTATCTCCAGATAAGTTTCAGGCTTTGTAATAGACTTAAAATCCCACAATTGTAAATTGCAACTAAAAAGAAAATTACTATCTTAAACCAGGAACAAATAATGTGATCGACTGCCAGAAAAATCTTAGTAGAAAAACTGGATTAAGTAGAACAAAGTGGCTTTTGGTGAGCCCACTAGACCGAGAAAAAAAATTTATTTAATTTTATTTACTAACATAGACTTGATTGTTTTTGTATTGCTTTGGGGAGTTTCCAGGGTTTGGTGTTTGTTTTTTTTTAACTCAAAACATCTCTCGGTTACACGAAACACCCTCTGAAGCACCGCGTGAATTACATATATTTGTTTATATTATTGTTTTACATTCCAACAGTTTTAAGATCTGCAGACCTTTTTAAAGTGTACAGACATTTGCAGCAGAGCAAAACCTTCATTTAGGTACGAACAGAAATCAACTAAAATATCCCTTAAAGAAACAATCGACAGGAAAACTTTGTAGAAGGAAGTTTTTACTTGAAAACACCAATTATTTGATTTGCAAATCACTGGAGTCTCAGAGGGGGTTGAAGGCCAACCTTTCCTTTATCCTTCCATTAAAACACCTCTGTGTGTGACACGTTTCTGGAACCACCAAGGGAAAAAAATTTAAGGCCTAACAGAACTGCTATTTTGAGCTTCCTTCTATATTTATTCCTATAGAAAGTTCCAAATGTCAAGGAAAGATAACAAGCAGCTGGCACACATAAAAGTGGAGCACAACCTAAAATATCTGTTACAGTTAACACAGGATATGCTGCACTTGTACAGGAACTACACATCATTTTTCATGGACCAGCCAATTAAATTGGTTAAACAGACGGCAAGTTTTGTTTGTAGAAGTAGCACCAAGACAGCTGAAGGTAAACTAATTCAAATTACCACTTATAATGAAACTGAGAAAAATAGAAATAAAGCGAAAAAAAATATATAAAATAAGGTAAAATATAGTTGAGTATCAGCTGCCAAAGAATTTACTTAAACAAGGCTGTGATTATTAAGTATTCAAAAGAGCTATTTCTGAAAAGAAAAAAAAAATCTCAACTCCAACCTCCAGGAAAAAGAAAATAAACCACGGATTTTAGGAATGCTATATAAATCCTTTTGAGTTAAATAAAAGGAATCAGCATTTTTTTTTGTCTCCCTGAAATTTCTGGAAAGAAAACATGAAAGCTCATTCAAGAAAAACAACACGTTACACTGTTTCGAATTACTGAATGTTGAAACTGAAGTGTAATACACATTATTTTATAACAGGAGACTGTGACATTCCTTCCAAGTTACAAATGGCGAGCTCAGATGGTGAGATTTCCATAGCAATCACTTGGAAGCATAAACTAAAAACTCTTTAATTGTACGAGACAAAATTTGGTCGCCACCAAAGAGTGGCTTTTCCAGGCCACAGAAGCAGCTCCGATACCATCAATCACCTCCAAGAGACGGTATTTAAGCACATTAGTGCCATTTAAGTACATTAATGCAGGAATAAGGGATGGTTATTGAAAATGAATTTATTAAATATTTAAAGCGAGCTAAATCAGAACACGATGAAGTTCAACCCCTCGTGCTTAACTCACCGATAAGGCGAACCCTCCTTTGCCCAGAGGGAACCACCACGTCCCCAGGGTAGGTCAGTCTCGGCACCGCCGCCCTCCCCTCGCCGCCCCGGTCGGCTCCGCTCGGGCTCGGGGCTAATTCTGGGTCCCCAAGGGCGCTGCCCCTTCTCGGCCACCCCGGCCGGTCCCGTGGGGAAAAAATAGGCCCCGGTGCGGCCGGTGGGGCCCTCCCGGAGCAGCGCCGGGGCCATGGCCGGGCCGGGCCCGACACACGCGGCCTGCGCTCCGCTCCCTCCCGCAACATGGAGGAGCCGCCTCAGCCCGGGCAGCACCCGCTCCGCCCCGGCCCCAGCGCGACGGGGCCCAAAGGCTTCCCCATCGGGGGGCACCCCCGAGGAGCCGCCGGTTCCCCCACACCGGGCCGGGCCCCGCTCCCTCAGAGCCGCCCCCCNNCCTCTCCCGCTGCCTCCCCGCCGCGGCCGCGGCGCCGCTCCCGCTCCCCTCCCGTCCCGGGGCTAATCCGCGCCCGCCTGTCTGTCTCCCTCACTCACCGCGGGCAGGGATCGCGGATCTCGCCGCAGTCAGCACCGCGGGTCTCAGCCGAGCCGCGCCGCCATTTCCTCCTCGCACCGCGGAGCGCCGGGCGGGGCCGCCCTGGCCCTGCCCACCCCGACAGCGAGATGGCGGCGCCGGGCCCGGAGCACCGCCCCGACAGCGGCAAGGGGCGGGCTTGGCGGGACGGAGGAGGCCCCTCAGACCCCGCAGCCCCTCCTCGGCCTCCCCTCAGACCCCACCGCCCCTCCTCGGCCTGCCCGTTCCCCTCTGCGCTCTCACTGCTCGCGGCTCCCTCCCGCCTGGGCCCGGCTCTCTCGTGGCAAACCCGGCCTGATTTTTCCTCCCGGGAACAGCAGCTTTAAGTCATGACTCGTGAGGTGCACGGGCCGAAGCCAAACCACGGTTTTATCAGAGCTAAGTCGTGTCTACCCACACGGAGGTCCCGGCCGTGGGGCTGCTGCAGAACCCACCTGCCCACGGCAGCGCTGTTTGGTTTGGTTTTCCTATTCTAATCCATCTGTTTTAGCAAATCAAATGGCTGCTGTACTGCTTTGCTCTGGGTCCAGGCTATGGAGTGGGGAATGTCCTCTGGATCTGCCTATCCAACGCACGGAGCAGCTCCAGGAAACGCTTGGCAGTGATTAAACTACCCAAAACACTCTCCAGGATCCAAGCTGCTATGAATAGCTAGAGAAGTACCTCCCATTTTCACCTTTTGGGACACTGGCACGCAGGAACACCCACCCCTCATAGTCTGAGGGGTCCCAGGGCCGCACAGACACTCCTGGAACGGGCACCTGGAGAGCCTTCAGGCAGCTGGAAGGGGAAGGTTTGGCTCTTAAATCGACTCCAATCCTGCCCATTTTCCCTCATGGGTTGATAATGTGGATTTCAGTTGGATTCCAGACAGGTGCAGTGTCTACATTCCTACATAAGGAATGTAAACATGAGGAAAGAAAACTGCACTTGGTAATAATTCTATAGAGTTAAAGGATTCTACGAAGTAAATTGTTTCTATCATTTAGAACTCTAAATTCTATTCATGAAACTTCTGGTGGTAAAAGCTCAGGGTGATGTTGGAAAAGCTGCTATTGGCACAGTCAACCTCTTTCTCAACCTGTAAAATGGGGCAGTTTCAACACTTCACCCAGGGACACCAAGAGGTAAAAAATAAACGCAACAGATTCCAGTGCAAAAGTACAAGACACCAGCAGGAGTTTGGGGTTTGTTCTGCTACAAAGCTGCAATACATGAAATCACAGGGAGGGGAAACCCCTCAGGGTTTCGTAGATCAAGATGCACTGCGAGTTATCCTCTGGAAAAAGCTAAAAATATGTTGTTAATGCACAAATTTTTTCATCTAGGGATTGCTCCAACCCAGGAATTACACACCGAGGGAACTGGAACATGCAAACAAGGAATTGCACACCAGCAGAGGAAAGAGGATGTGTGCCATGGGGATCCTGCAGGGAAACAGGTATTAAATTCTTATTACACGCATTTAGTAAGAGGCTTACACCCTTTTAACATAATGCTGATGAACTTTGCACTCCCAGCAACCACCTGAGCACTTCACACCTTCAACCACAAAACCCCCACACCTTTGTGTTACAGCCAGAGGATCTGCCTTTGATGACTCAACCCCTGTGTCACCCTCACCATTAGCACCTCAATTCTTTCCCTTCCTCATTCCCTTTCTAATAATTTCACTGGTAGAGCCCAATTTCCTCTAATTTGGGCAATTTACTCCTGGGTTACTGGTCTGAATCTGCACAGTCCTGGCAGTGGGAAGAAGGAGCTTTTTTTGTGAGTTTTGTTTCAGTTTAAGCCTCCTCTCCTGTAACATGATGGTGGTTTGCAGTTGATTTGAACAGAAAACTCTGCTGGGAAATCCTAGCAGGGATTAATGATTACCAATTAACTTCTAAAACAGTCTAATAAGCACCTTACCTGTCTCTCCTTCTTAGGCACCAGAGAAGCTTACACTGAGATACCTACAAATCCCTCAGCACTAACTCTGTTTAAGACTTTTTTCCACTGCCTTCCAAAACCTTTTCTGCTGTTGGGCAATCAGTGCACTGACAGTTTCCTCTGCAGCTCAAACATCATTATTTATTTGTCCCTTGGGCTTCCCCAATTCATGTTTTTTAAACTGTGGTTTTCTAGAAATTGGCATTACTTGTATTTGCAGTGTCTCACACAAGGGTTTTTACCTGTCACCCATAAACCTCGTGTCAGACACCAAAACATCCCCACTGTGTGGCAGAGAGAGGGTATCCCCAGATCTGGGATGTCACTTCTGCTCTCTCACCCACCTCTCCCTTCACCTTTTCCAGTGTTTGAAGATGCAAAGCCCTTACAAATAAATGTAACACTTATTTTATGGCTCATCCCTTCCCTCGGTTCTTCACTGACTGTTCTGGTGAGCTCATTTCAGCAGCCAGGCCATGAAAAGAGCAGGGATCAAAGCAAAAGGCAACCCTGGGCAGGGACACCTCCCACTATCCCAGGCTGCTCCAAGCCCTGTCCAGCCTGGCCTTGGACACTTCCAGGGCTGGGGCAGCCACAGCTTCCCTGGGCACCTGTGCCAGGGCCTGCCCACCCTCACAGGGGAGAATTTCTTCTTAATCTCTCACTAAACCTTCCCTCTCAGTTTGAAGCCATTCCCCTTGTCCTGTCACTACAGTTCCTGATAAAATGCAGCTGACCATGATATTCTGAACAGAAATATTACAAACTTCTTTTTGGTCAGAAAAAATACCAAGTACTGCAAACCCCAGCAAAACCAAAACCCAACCAAACACATCATATTATTTTTCCTGGCAAGCAAAACCACAGCTCAGGAGCTGCTTTTAGCCCATTTTCACTTTTCTTTAGGTCAGGGATAATGAAGGGAAGTGTCTTGCAGTGTGTCAACCCTCCCAGCCTCTGAAAACCAGGTGTCAGCTCCACACAAAGAAGCTGCTGCCAAACAGCACTTCCCACATTTTTACCTTACTTATTCAACTTATTATTTTACTTATTATAAAGAAATTACACCGATTCTTTAATCTTTACCTGTAAATAGCAACTGTAGTATAAATTACCATCTGCTGTCTCCTCTCCGAAGTGTTTCTCTCCATGGAAAAGTCAGGAAGCCCTCCCAGAGAGGGGCATCTCCTTCCTCTCTCCCTCTTTATGGAAGTCTCCAGAGGCTCCACCTTTTAGGGAGGAGGTGACAAGAAGAGAGACTCAGAACACCTGAGACAGATTTATAACCCCACAGGTTCAAAAACAGTCTGAATGTTTATGTTTCCCAGTAAGTTAAATTCATTGAGATTGGCTTTTAGATTAAAACCCAGGAAGAGCCCTCTGCAATGAACAAGAATACTTGCCAGGATGTAGAATATTTTGTTAGATGGTTACAGCTTACAGCATGGATTACTGAATATTTGAAGTTCTTTGTTCAAAATGCTGCATTGTTTATAAGCTTGGAGCTTTGTTTGGGGAAGTAAGTTGAAATAATAAAATAATAAATGAGTGATTCAGGCACTGATGTCTGCTATGAACTGTGACAGGACTCAAGGGAATGGCTGGAGCTGTGTCAGGGGAGGTTCAGGGTGGATATTTGGGTAAGGTTCCTTTCCCAGGGGGTGGCTGGGCACTGAACAGGCTCCCCAGGGAAGTGTTCACGGCACCAAACCTGTCACAACCCAAGGGACATTTGGACGATGTTCCTTCTGAGTCCCTTCCAACTCAGGACATTCTGCGATTAATAAATAACTTTTTGTTACATTGTAGGTTTTCTTGGTTTCAATTAAGCAAAGTTTTGGAAGCTGGGCTTTATTGCACAGTCACAAAAACAAGAGTGAAAAATGCACAACCCTCAGCAGCCGCTGCACGTTCTGACAGAGATGAACTCTCCGCGGGGACAGCGCCGGCAGAGCCCGACTCCGCACGATATCCCGGGATGTGCCCACAGGGATTCTCGTCTCTTCCCGACGTGCGGATCCCACCGATCCGTGCAGGAGCCGCCAGCGCCTCACCCGGCGGCCGCTGCGCACCCCGGGCCGAGCACGGACCGGCCTGGCCGAGGCCTCGGCCGCGCTCCGAGCGGGGCTGTGGGAGCCGGAGGGGCTGGAGGCGGCGCCGTTCGCTCCCGCTCNGCGGCTCTCGCGAGACCCGCGCGGTGCGGCCCGGCCCGGCGGAGGCGGCGGCGGCCCCGCGTTGGTTGGTGCGTCGGAGCGGCCCCGCGCGCGGTAAGATGGCGGCCGGGCCCGGGGCGCGGGGGGGGCGCGGCCCTCGCTCTGCCCTCACTCTGCCCC
>VWZD01006808.1:170602-184248 GCA_013396695.1 Sakesphorus luctuosus | reverse complement strand
TCTATGATTCTATGATATCCCTGGCATCTAGAGAAAATTTAAGCTTCCCAAATGCTGTTGTAGTAGACTTGAAGGGTGAATGGGTGAAGTATTGGGAAAAATATTCCTCTGTGTTCCTCCCTAAGGATAGGTACCATTATCACTAAACCTCCAGAGGTAAACAGCTTAGGTTTGGGGAAGGAATACAGTCTTGAGGACACATTCTAAATGAGACCCACAGGTGTTGAATTCACAACATTATACATCCAAATCGATAATAATCACAGCTGTCTGAGTTTTACGATCGATGTGCTAAGATGAATTAAGCCCACCAGGCCTTTCAGTATGATTCTGTACCAACAAAAACCAAATATACTGTACAGCATGGTGTGTATGGACCCTAAATTCAATACACGATTACACAAGAACTGTTATCCTTCTTTGCTCAAGCCACACGCTGGGTGACAATTTTGTCTCAGCTTAAAAAGAAAACTGTCTATCTGGACTAGAAAGGGAGTCTCTTTCCAAAAACCACCACAACCTTTGAAATGAAGAGACTTTAATAGGAAAATATATAGAAAAAAGATAACTGTTCTTTACTACTACGTATCTATTTATATCTGTATAACCAAAACCAGAACAGAACGAACAGCAACATCGTAACCAAAACTTTCAAACAAACCAAGTCCTAGCTCTGCCCCTTCGGAGCAGTTATATTTACAGACAGCAGGAGGTGATGCCACACCTCAGGAGGCAGCAGCTGTGAAAGTCACTCACAGACTCCAGCGAGGCAAAGATGGCGACCAGGGAGAGGCACTGGCCCCAAAAACTCATGTGAGAATGGCGGCCACAGGGGTGGGATGAAACCTTTCCTGTGAGCAGTGCAAAGACCTCTCCTACCTTTTTTTGTCTGAAGAAAAAAAACGTTGCGGGGCTGGGGGGGGTAAAGGGGCAGCAATGCCTTTCAAATGGTGTTAGCCCCTTGAGGAGTCCACAGTGAATTCAGGAAGCAGCAACTTCTCTCTCTCTGGAGAACGGCACAGAGTGCAGGGAGTTGGGGGGTGCTGAGCCAGAGGACCTCCCTCCAAGTGCTTCCACTAGCCCAGGAAACGGTGGCTGGCACCATAGCCAGAGGAGAGAATTGCAGCAAAAACCTGGAAAAAACTCTCTCTCCCTGCCCCACCTCTTCCAGTCCTCTCCCCAGCCATTAAGTTGGAATGCAAAGCTATGAGTCATCCCTTTATTAGCTGGTCCCGGGAGCAAGTAGTGGGGAGCTGGGCTTCAGCTCCCAAACCTCTGTATTGGTAAGGGAGAAAAAAATTCCATGAAACTTTGAAACTATAACAAAATACTGAATGCACTATATAAATTGTCTTTTCCTCCAAGTGTGAAAGAACTTGACTCCTCAGGAAAACAGAAATGCAAGAGGATGAAATATGTGTTTGCAAAAGTGCCAGGTAAGAGCAGGAAATGAGCCATGCATTGGAAAGGAGGAGAGTAGATGGAAAAGGCCACAATAACATTGTCTGGAGAAGTAAATTCTTCAACCCTGTAATCAAACAGAAAAAGTGATATTGCTGGTGTCTCAGTTTGAGGGAAAACACAATGTTTACCAAAACCAGAGGGGAGGATTCCTCCACAATAACCACGTCACTCCTTATTAAATTTAAGAAAAGGAACTTTAATTAGAAAATGGATATAAGAAGGATAACTCTTCTTAACTTATATAGAGATAGATAGATAGATAGATAGATAGATAGATAGATAGATAGATAGATAGATAGATAGATAGATAGATAAGAACAAAACAAAACCCGTCAGGTGAAACTGAGTTGGCGTCTCCGTGGCTTATCTGGTGCAACAATATTTGCAGACAGCAGGGGGCGCTGCTGCACCTCATCTGGCAGTGAAGTGGCTCAGTTCTCCTCCGGTAAAGAGGCAGTCGGCAGTCACTCACCCCGCTGAATCATTCACATGGAGAGACGAAGGCCAAAGAAGCTAGCAGGCAATGTAGAGTCTCTGTCTTGCAGATGGAAAGCTCTTCTCCTTTCTCCAATGGGCGGCACAGAGCAACAGAGCTTTGCCGCGCCCACTTGCCCACACAGCTGGCCCAGGGCTGCTAGGCCAGCTCCAGGGCCAAGCCACAGGCAGCAGGCCTGGAGAAATCGTGCCCTGGCCCCTTGTCTTCTGAGGAAGGAAGCTAGACAGGCACCAGCTGCTTGCCTTTGGGATCGCAGAGGCTGAACGAGGGTTGTGGATGGCCAAAAAGAAAAAAACAGAGCAACCCAGCTCCACTGCCAGCCCCTTCACCAGTCCCATACAACAGTGAGCCTTTCTTCCCCTTCCTGCCAGCCTTAACTCAAAATGATCATGTTGGAATTCGAAGTAGTTAGCTACTTCTTTGTTCATGGGGGTTGGGCATTTAGCTTTGAATTGTGTAGTGGGAGGGAGAGAATTCTGTTAACATCCAAAACTACAACTGGAGATTACAAACTCATATTAGTAAACTAAACTTACTGGATGTGCCAACACTGTTTCTAGAAGCACAAGTGCCACATTCTTCTGTAGGTCAACTGCTGCAGGCAGACCCTCTCAAGTCCTGCTATTCTGTCAGCAAGACTGTCCAAAACCACCAGAGTCAGAAAAAATGCATTGCTGCTACCAGATCTCCACATGCTCACTGTGTTTTCTCTCATTAACCAGTATCAATGTTATCCCTCTCCTAAGAAGCCTGCAATGAAGCACTAAAATAATATTTTTTAAGGCAGAACAAGCACCACAGAGTCCAGCCCATACTACAAGAGTTGGGATGCGGTGGAGACCAAGGGACATTTTGCCATGATGGCCTCTTTTTCCTGACCCTTGGTATGAAGAATGGGAGCTCTCTGGTGGCAAAATGTGAATCTGTGAAGATGGACTTTCAGTAGCCCATACTTTTCCCTGCTCATGTGGAAGTCTCAAGAGATAACAGGAAAACAGTCCCCCACTGCCCTCTCCTAAGGCAGTGAGAGCAGTCCGGCCTAAACAATGGACATCATGCTTTCTAGTGCCTGTTTCAGACCACGGCATAACTCCCAGCTCATGACTTACAGCCTCCTCATGACCTTGCACCCTTTTCTCTAGCCCAGGCATGCAAGCTGTGCTGAGACACACATTCAAAGGCCAAGAGGTACCTGTAGCTGATTAATGACAAAATCAACAACAAACAGCCAGATGAGTTTTTTAGGAGTTGTTGTGGCTACAGTCCAAAGATAGCAGGGGACAGTACTGCACTGGGAATCAGAGATGCTAATGAGAGAACAGGAAAACTGATGAGATGTCTCAATGGAAACCAACCGCAAAATCAAAGGGAAGTGCAGGAAACTGGTCTGCTTGGAGAAATGCTAGCTGCTGTGTAATCTGCCAGCTAAAGGGAGAAACAACTCAATCCTCACCATCCAGGTTTCACAAGACCACAAAAGAGAAGCAAAACCCAGTCAAAAAACAAGGGAATTTGAGTGAAAACGACCTTGGACTGCCATGATTTTTACAAAAAAAGAGGCCTCCACTTTTCCCTACCTGATTTTTGGCACTGCCTTCTTAGGCAACAGTAAAGATCAAGTGTCCAGTGACCCTCAAACAGTTGGGGTCTCAGGGGATCTGGAGGACCCAAACCACTCCATCTCATACAGACAGCTCACATACAAGGTTTGCCCACCTTGACACCTCGTTCTCAGTTGTGTGCCACTGCTTCTCTCTGCCTGAAGATTAGCAGATTCACAATCTGAACACATGTGGCATACCTGACCCCTCCAAGGGACCTGGAAAAGAGAAACAACAGTAAAACATCACCAATCCTTTTTGGCATGTGATCTGACCTGCAGCTCCAGCATGCAGATGAACTATGTCCATGCAACCCTGGATAGCTGTTTATACCTCCTGGCCCAGGGCAGAGGTCTCCTGCCCAGCTGCACCTCCAGAGGGTGTAGCAGCACTAGGAGTCTTCATGGGTTCAGACGGTGATGAGTCAAAATCAGAAAGGATGAAGTCCACAGAAGGTTATCAAAAATAGAGGCACAATGCCAAACTCAAGACATTTCTCCCTGCACATCAGAGCAACCAGCTCACTGCCTTTGCCCATCTATCCCCAGCCATGTCCTGCCAGAAAGAGGACACCAGGCTAGACATACCTCTGAACTAACCCAGGACATCTTTAATGGGAGTAGAGCTGTCACATCTCAGGCCATATCAGAGCCAGTCCTTGGGCTGGCAGCTCTAGCTCTCTCTGCGGCTCTGTAACACTTCTTCCCAGACTGAGAAATTGTACCACGCTCCAGGAATGACCCAGAGCTGGACACATTTGGCAGTTAAAGCCTCTTTGTGAGAAGCAGCTGCAGCAGCAGGGGAAAAGCAAGAAACATCAGGCAGATTGGTAAAGCCACACAGGGACCTAAGCCCTCAGAAGAGGAAAAAAAACAAAGAAGGGAGAAAAAAATAGTTGGAAACGACTAGTTCGCATCTGGCTGAGAAAGCAAAGGCTGCTCTCCGACAGACGTGCACATTCCTTTCAGGCCACCAGATGGTGCCATGCTTTCAGTCACCAGCAGGCAGCTAGTCCGGCTGGAGGCAACAGCCCTGTGCTCCCTGCTCCACCTGCATTCGATGGGCACTGTCCTCAAACTGCAGGGAGAAGGAAACGGCAGCCTTGCTCTACCCCAGGGCCTGGCCTTCCCAGCGGGGCATCTCACAACTGCAGGACCACCTCTACCCTGAGCCAGGGTGAGGTTGACTCCAAATCTGGGACCGAGACAGTTGGGATCTGGGAGAGCAGGCTAAATCAGCTACCTGCTCAGAGCTGGGGCCCCTGGAGCTGAAGTTCAGAAGTACCTTTTTGAGCACTGCAACAGCAAAGCATCATATATTGGGAGAAAGACTTCTGTGATGGGCAATCTGACAGCAGAAGCACTGTCCAAGAGCTGTTTTGGTTACACTCAAGTCTTTTTGAATCAGCAGAAGTGGCACAGCCGTAGGGGAGGATGGCAAGGTAGCCTGCACAAGAAGTTGCTCTGGCAGGCCAGATTCAACCTATATGCAGGACTGGAAGGGATATTAAACAAGTTTGCAGATGACACAAAACTTGGAGGAGTTGCTGACTACCTTGAAGGCAGGGAGGCCCTGCAGAGAGACCTTGACAAATTTAAGGACTGGACAATCACCAACCATATAAAGTCCAGCAAGGGAAAGTTCCAGATTCTGCACCTGGGATGGGGCAACCCAGGATTTAGGCAGACAGGGGAATCAGATGCTGGAAAGAAGTGCTGCAGAAAGGGCCCTGGAGGTCCTGGTCGATGGCAAGTTGAATATCAGTCAGCAGTGCCCTGGCAGCCAGGAGGGTCAACTAACTGTGTCTTGGGGGCAATCAGGCAAAGCATTACCAGCTGGTCAAGGGAGGTGATTGTCCCGTTCTGCTCTGCACTGGGGCAGCCTCACCTTGAATATTGAGTGCAGTTTTGGGCACCACAACATAAGAAAGACACTAAACCATTAGAGAAAGTCCAGAGGAGGGCAACGGATATAGTGAAGGGTCTTGAGGAGAAGCCGTATGAAGAGCAGCTTGAGGGCACTTGGTCTGTTCAGTCTGGAGAACTGAAGACTTTTATTTCATTTCATTGCAGTCTACAGCTTCCTCACGAGAGGAAGAGGAGGCGCAGCCACTGACCTCTTCGGTGTGGAGACCAATGACAGAACCCAAGGGAATGGCCTGAAGTTGTGTCAGGGGAGGTTTAGGCTGGATATTAGAAAAGTAGTCTGCACCCAGAGGATGATTGTGTGCTGGAACAGGACCCCAGGGCAGTGGTCACAGCACTAAGACTGACAGAGCTCAAAAAGCATTTGGACAATACTCTCAGGCACATGGTGTGACTCTTGGGGATAGTCCTGTGCAGGGCTAAGAATTGGACTTGATGGTCCTTGTGGGTCCCTTCCAACTCAGCATATTCTTTGATTGGCAACCTCTGCTTCCTGGCCTCCAGAAATGCAGCTGCAGTCATGCTTCTTGCCAGCACCCACAAGGGTGGGTGACAACCTGTCAGGAGAACTGAGCTGTGCCACTCAAGCAATGCAAAGGCTCAGAGACCATTGGGTGCTGAAGACTGCATATACACAGGCTCACCAAACTGATTCATCTCACCACACCACCCAGCCTTTCTCCACTCAGTGTGACAGAAAAGAACCAGCATGCCAAGCACAGACCACCAATACAGATGCAAACCCAGAGAACAGATCTAAAGAGGGTGGTGGGAAAGGGATGCTCTACTCATACTACCCTGTTTTTCAGGGGAGACTTCCGCATAGCCACATCCCTGGACAAGACCAACCACAGCACATATACATAGCTCACCAGGGCCCAGGTGTCAGCGGAGGTGGCTAGCAGAGCTATAGCTATCAAGCCACTCGACTCAATTCATTATCTATGAATAAAGACCACATCCTGGAGGCCGACGGCACACACAACACGGAGAGGAGAGAGGTCAGGGATACTGTCAGAGGTTCCCATCCATAGCTATGTGCTGTCTGCCTGCACACTTGCCGGAAACACAGGGGGACCCTCTTTTCCCGTTTGTCTCTGCAATATCCTCCTGCTCTTCCATCTCACTTTGCACAGTCCAAGTGGCAGAAGTGATAAGGAGTTGTTCATCTATGTGCAAGACATGTGTGTCAGGAAAGCAATATCCTTTTTTAGACTACCTGATTACATTGGAAGGCAAAAAACCCTGTTATGCTTGCTCTTCCTAGCACCTACCTCACTTGCTGGCACATCCAGCTTAGACCCACCCAGTCACAGGCTGTGGGCAGATTTCTCCTGCAGCCCACCCCAACTGGGCTCCACAGGCACTGGCAGTGCTGTGGCTTCTCTCCAGCATCACAATGGCCAGAAGGCTGTCCTTTGGAAATGAGGGTTTACTTCTCCATACCTGCCTCTGCAACTCAGGCCTCCAGTAACCACCTTCAATTCTCAAACCATTACACTGCCAGAAATCACATTCAGTGCTACTTCATTATCTTTTGACAGTTTGAAAGGGCCTTCACTACCCTCTAGCAAATCCTCCACAGCTATAAGGCTTCTGTTGATGAACAGCCATCATACTAATACAGTCTCATTGCTTCCTTTTGCATTACCCCATGTATTTCTTATAGTTAGACAGTAAGCAGATTAGGGTGGGGATTTTCCAGTCTATGCCTGTATAGCACCTTGCACGATTGGTGATACATGAGGTAGGGTTAATTCACACATCATCTAATCTTACCCACAGAAGCCCTCCTTATAATGAACTCCCAATTTTAACCACCTCGCTAACAAGAGCCAACCTTCCCGGATTCCAGAGAGCCAAACATAGACAGGTTCAATAAGTGGCCACAGCACTGACAAACAAACAGACCAGCAGTTCCCAAGCCAGAACTGCCATCCTGCAGGAGAAATACACCTCCAAAAGCTGTCTTTGGTATTCTGATGCAGCTGACTGCAAACTTTGTCATAAGAAAATCAAACTGCCACAACAACCTTCTGCCTAGGTCACAGTGTGACAGGAGTGGGGGTTAATTTAGTCATGAAATAAAATAATTATTGATAGCATTGCAGATAGCAATTGCTAACGGCATCAGCATCAACCACCTCCATTCCTGGAACAAAGCCCACGTAATCCAAAAATGCTTATTCTCCTAGAAATTCCTGCAGCCATTCAATGTAGCAGCATTATCACATTACATGTGCAGAAAAGAGATGGCCTGAAGATTAGGGCGTTACCCTGTAAAGGTAGCAAGGCTTCATCTGACTTACCACAGATTTCCTGCCCGAGGCTGGGAGAGTCGTGCAGCCTCAGCTCAGCCCGCCCCCTCTGTAAAAGGGGCTGCACACAGCCTTGTCTCACAGCAAGAGCTCAGGAGCATAATCACAGTGAGTGCTGCAAAGCCTTTAGGTAATGCAGTCAGAGATGCTGCCTAAAGCTTTACCCACCGGTTAAGAGGAGTTCAAGGCCTCAGTGTGCTTAACATGAGCCTCCCTTGTCAGCCTGATGGGAATTTAAGATCCAATTCACATGTACCCAGGGAAAACACATCATTTTAAGTTCTGCTCATTGCCTGTTTTGATGATTTAAGGGAGCAGCGGCTAGTTCTTAAGCTGATTCTGGGGCAGGATGTGTTTCCTTCTCACCATACAAACTATTTCAGACAAGCACTTTGGTGGCAACAAAATCAAAGGGGAAAAAATAAAATGCATAGATAAGCCAGGTAGGTGAGTAGCTTGATGACATTCTTGCATGCAAAAATTAATACAGAGCTGTTCCATTCCTGAGCTGCTTTTTTGTGTTATTTTCTCCTTTGTCCTTCTAGTGGAGAAAATGCCTCAGGAGTGATGAAGCATTAGGCTACCTTCCCCATCACACTCAATCCAGAAAGGTTCTGATAAGAGACATTTTCTGATGAAAATAAACCCAACAGCAAGCAGAGTCAGATTTTGGTCTGGTTGTTCATAGCCTGCAGTTTTTACCACATGGAAATTAAAAGGATTGTAACCTGCAGCAATTGTGAAAGTTGACAGCAAATTAAAAGGAATACGAGTTCTGGCATTCATCTGTAGCAATTTAGACAGTCTTTTCATTACTGTAAAAATAGAAAGTATTTATAAGCAACATCTAGCTTGGATCTGTACTAAATCTCAAATTGCAATATAGAAAAGGCAGGAACAAAGCTAATTCTTCAAAACCAGAAGACTAATGTAAAGGGAAAAGCAGCTTGCCCAGCTTCACTCCATGGGCTAGAATAGAGCTTTGGACCAAATACTGGCCTCTGGGTTCCTGCATGCTGTCTGTTTGTTGCACCCCACTGCTTCCTCAGAAGAGGAATGGAGCATCACAGCAGTTTCCTGAAATCACCTTTAGGTTCTCTTCCTCTCTCAAAATTTCCCTCTAAATCTTTACTCCAGTGCACCTACTAAACAGAATATTGTAGCAATGCACAGCAATGGTCTCCTTGTGGCTTTGTCTTTGCCAGTGAAATATCTATGAATGTAAGGTTTACAGAGACTTTCTGTTCCTATCTAAAGTTATCTTTCCTGATCCTTGCAATGCCAAAAGCACAGAACCAATATTCCATAAGCCCTGTGAAAAAGAGACTACATATCAGGCACACTCAGCTAGTGTGGTTACAGTAGCATCCAAAAGCTCCAAGCCACCACCATGCCAGGCCTCACACAAGGACACCTGTTCTTTTGCTGCATGAGTCGGCCTGATCCTGCCATCTGGGTGCCCTGCGCTCATGGGATGATTGTGCAGCCAAAGAGGAGTCTCTGTGATCCCTGCTTGCACTGTGAGATGAGGGCAAAAAATGTATGAAAAGACAGCAGGTGAATGCAAGCCAACGGGGAAAGCAGGGGTTAAGAGGGAGACAACAGTAATTAGCATAAGTAGAGGCAGTCTCAGCTCACCAGCTGCTTTGCCATTGTCTGCCTCCCTGATTTTGAACAGCAAAGAAGCATTTTGCCAAAGAGCACAGTCAGTAGCTAAGACTACCCCTCAGAACTGAAACGATCGGGGAAAAACAAATTATTTCCATGGTAAAAAAGCAAGGCTTGCAGGGCTGTCACGTAGGAGTTTGACTAAGTAAGGTATGGAGCATGCAGCTCAAAACAGCCACCAAATACTTCAGAGCAAAAGGCTAAAAAAGGAAGGTTTTAGAGGAGGAAATGAGTCAGTAGCTTGGAGGACGGGAGGGGGAGTTCAAATAGCTGAGGCATATAAAGTAAGCAAGTAGTCACAATCTCAAATATGATTCTAGCAAATGCTAGTCAGTGTATGGCCAGACTTCGCGAACGAAGATTTGGGAAGGGCTCTCTCCACATAGGTGTGCCCTTCCAGCCTGCGCAACGGATTTTTTAGGTGAGGCACAGCGTGTGCAGAACTGGCCCCACCGTTTAAGTCCTAAGGTCCATTTGCCACAGCCGAGCGAGCTTGGACAGTGACGAGGAAGTCCTCAGGGCTGTCTACAGCACCCGGTACTAACCAGGGCTGACCCTGCTTCACATCCGAGATCTGATGGGATAGGATGGCAGGGAGGCATTGAACTGCCAGGGGACGGTCCCTACTGAGACTTGAACTCAGGACCTTGGGATTCAGAGTCCAGAGTGCTATCCACTACATGTCAGTAGGGCAGATGTATTGAACCTGAGTTTCTTTTGATGCAGTCTCATGCAAAAATGGAGTCTATGGGTGATTTTTATATTGATCACGCTGGATTTTGAAGCAATTATTCACTGGACAGATACTTGTCAACTGCAATTCACACCAGTGTTTCTAACTGGAGACAAAGCGGTCACCACCAGCTACAGGACTGTTGAAATTTCTAAGTGTCCCCAACGGCTAGGGGATGGGGTTTAGCGGGGAGGGGAAGGGGAAGTTTCAGGCTACTTGCAAATACCATTTACCTTAAGAAAGGGAGAAGAATTCATCTTTCAAGATGGTTCACCCAAACATACAGCTTGAGCTTTCAGCCTAGCTTATTTATAGCACTAACACTATGAAAAAAGGACAAAGCTTGTTCAATGTTGAAAAGCAGAAGAGCTAGTAAAAAACCCCTTCCTCTCCACGATGCTGTAGCAATTCACAGTATTCATGTCTGTCTTTGTGACAAACTTGCATTGCATTGAGACACAGGGACAAAGGAGTCTCACTCTAAGAAGCCTTTAGCCTTGCGCACTCATACATGATTAGCAGCTGGCCATAATAGCGTGTGCAGCGCAGTGAGCAGTGGGAGGGTTAGTGTCAGTGTGGCAATAAGCCACAAGGCTCAACTTCCTCATCTCTGCTCAGGTCCCTGCCCCATCAAAAGAATGGGACCAGTGGAAAGGCAGGTCGTAAACAGAACCAAAATTTCTTCCCGCCCTTCCCAAAACAGGGAGCTTCCCCTCAGTGCAGCCACCAAGACAACAGCTATGTAGCAGCTGTGCAAACCCTGCTGCAAACCCTCACTGAGGGGAACCACAGCACTGCAAACAGCTGGGGTGACGCTTAAGGTCACAGAAATGTGAGAAGGCTGTAGCGTCAGGGTGCAGCAAAGGGCTGGAAAATCCTCCCTTTCCCCTACACAAACAGCAGCACAGGATTTACATGCAGCAGGGGTTCCCAAACCATGACATACATAATGCTAATCCCCAGCAGACAGCTCCCAGTGCCTGTGCTTGTATAGCATGAGGAGTCTGTGGAGCCTATGCCAAGGCAGGCTTAACACACACTTGTCCGTGTGTCTTGCTGTGCAGCTCCTGCCTCAAGCTTCCTCAAAGCACCACAGCCACTGTGTTTATGCTTTGCTAGGCTATATGCTGTTTTGCCTTTTGGGGAATGAAATCTTTCCAAAAGCCATTGTGGTTCTTGCCGAGTGCTCCTCCCAGAGCAAGCACATCTTTCTCATGAGACAGGAAAAAGTGAGAGAGAGTTCTCTTACTCTGCTGATGAAGGAGCTCCTGTCCTCACTGAGGTTTCTTTGACCATTTAGACACCTTCTCAACCCTCTGCAGTGTTTCTAAAAAGACTCTTGAAACAGAGTGAGCCAACAGACTAGTTCCAACTAATTTTCCCATATAAGTATACAACATGAAACAGCCCAAGCCCTGTTCTCATGGCTTGACATCATCTCTTCCGCTTCTCCCCAGGATGTCTCACTTCTGTAACCCTCTGTCATAGTGAAACCCATCTAAGAAGAGCAAGTTTGGAACAGTAACAGACAAATTACTCTCATGATTTAAGACGAAAAAGCACAGCTACCCCAGGGCTCTGCTACATGCCACTAGAGATGGAGGTCTCCCAGGGCACTGACATATGATACTGATCCCCAGTGCTAAACAGATCCTGCCCCTGATTTCCTCTCCCCATCAAGACATTCACAGTAGGTAGGCACAATCACAAGTTGTCCAGAGAAATATACTCTTAGGACTGAAGGTCTACATATTACAAAGGCATTATATCTGACTTGTTTCAAAAGGAAAAATCAAACATGTCTCTGCTCAATTTTTGCTAATACTTCCAAAGTAAGTCAACATTTAGGTTCAAATTTATTCATTCCTTGATAAAAATATGAGAAAAGATCCTAGGGAAGAACTATAACCACTCAGTCCAATTAAAGTCTGAGTCATGCTGGTAGGTCTTTTCCTAGTTTCACCACAAATCTGTTGCAAATGCTCTTATAAAAGAAACCCCTGGTTAGAGTAAGTCACTCAACACAAGAGCCTAATGCAGCAAGACTACTTTTGAAATACATGAATCTTCAGTATGGGGCCTTTCTGCAACTTCTATCTAATGTGAATGGGCTTAACAGCATCTACAAAGAGGGTCTACTGGGGTAGGCTCTAAGGAGGGGATAAATAAAATTAAAGCCCTTTAATTAGAACAGCATGACAAATGAAAATTTTAAGGTGTGTAAGCATGGCTCACACCTTTAGTTTTGAAGCTTCATGCTAGTTGTCTCATAGGCCAGCCCTGAAAATGTGCCATCGAGTCTTTTGTTTTCTGCTTACAAGTAGGCACAGATTTAACAAATAAGTTTGATGCTGGGGGCTTTTTGCTCATCGATTCAAGCCGGGGACATCACTGAGGTCAGGATTCAGAAATAAAATGTAACATTCTATACATTTTGTAGTATCAGTAGATACCATTGTATTCTGATTACAAGGAGCCCGAGCTTCACTGCTCATAACATTAAGGAATGAGTATTTTCGTCACGTTCAGAGAGAGTAGGACTGCCACAAACACGGAACGGCAGCCTCTCCGAGCGTCCCGGTCTCCGCGGCAGCGTTTTGTCACGATCAGCTTTGTCCCGAAGGCAAACCGCTCGCCGTCTCGGCCACCTGGATGAAGCCGACGCCGGGATCTGCGATTCGCGGGTGTCAGCGGAAAGCGCAAGGCCCCTTGCCGCAGCAGCCCGAGCCAATCAGGAGTGCCTAACCGAGATCGCACCAAAGTAGGTAGTAAAAACCCTCGAAGAAAAAAAAAAAAGGGCGAGAGAAAGGAAAAGTCCCACACTTCCGCCTGGCCGGCTCTTCCGCCCGCCCTCCCGCTCCTAGCTGCTCCTGCTGCGGCCGCCTCGCCCCGCGGGCTCCCCGCCCGCCCCTCTGCCGTCCCTTGGACGCCTCCACGACCCCCCACGCCCATCTCAGTCCCTTTCAGCCCCGCTCCCAGCAGCCCAAATACTCCTTATACCGCCCTGACAGCGGCCTCCCACACGCCCCCACCCCTTCCCACACGATTCCCTAAGCCCCCCAACTCTCCCCATAGCACCTAAGCCCCCGNCCACGTCTTTGAGAGGGTGCGGCCACTGGCCGGCCGGCGCGTCTATCAGTGGGCGGCTCCCCTATGATTGGGCAGCTCGGCAGGGTAGCAGGAGGGGCCTGTGTTGTGAGGGTTGTGCCACGCGGGACTCCCGCCATAGCAACCGCTTCCTCCTCCTCCGGGCACGGCGGCCGTGACGTCGGCAGCGCTTCCGCCCGGCTCGCGCCCTCGCCGCTTCCCNGGGGAGTCGCCGCCGCCGCACCGCGTTCCGTCGCTCACTCGCCCGCCGCGCCCAGCCGACACCATGGTAGGGATTCGGGCCCCGCCGTGGGGGCGTGAGGCTTTTCCCCCTCCCGCCTCCTCCTCTGCCTT
>VWZD01006808.1:0-170408 GCA_013396695.1 Sakesphorus luctuosus | reverse complement strand
CTCCACTCCTTCCCGTTCGCCTGTGAACTTGAGGCCATGAATCTGTTCTCCCTTCCCCCCGCCCCCATCCCGCCATGAGGCGGTGGAAGGTTACTCTCCCCTCTTTGAGGCGGTGGAACTGTCCTCCCATGTTTCCCTCACCCTGTCGTGAGGTGATGGTACGTTCCGTGCAGCACACAGACGCTGCCGCGGGCGCGTCCATTCCATGGTGTGATGGGGGGGGTGGGGGACGGGACGGGCGAGGCGGGAAGAGGCCGTGGGGGGGCGATGTCCGGCACCTCCCCGCGCCGCAGGGTGCGGCCGAGCAGGGGAGAGGGGCGCGGGCGCCCCCATCCCTCCTCGCAAAGCTCTGGGTGGGAGGGGTTTGCAGCCTTGGCAGAGAGGCGGTGGCAGCCCTCCCTTTCCCCGGGGCCGGGGGCTGTTATGTTCGGGAGGAAGCGCGGCCGCCGCAGCCGTCCCGACGCGGTCCCGGCGGGAGCCATCTTCCCACGGCAGAAGGGTTCGGGCCTAGACTAGAAAACGGCGTCGGTTCCGCGGGTGGCCGGGACGAGCACGGGCCCTCCCAGGGCCAGCCGGGACCCCGCTCGCCGGCCCCAGGTGGAGCCGACAGCGCTGATAGCGGACAAAAGGGGGGAAGGGGAAACCGCAGAAGGGAAGCTCTGATCGTAACAACCAGGGTTTCGCGGCGGCCTCTCGAGGAAGCTTAAATTTTAAGATAGTTGCTGTAAGGACTTGGTTTTGGTTGGGGTTTTTTGTTTTGCGCCTTCGCACAGTGCTGGAAGCACTATATCTTAGACGTAATGCTGGAAACATAGAAACATACCAAGCGTACACATTGGCTTCCTAGCTTCCAAAAAAATGTGCCAGGGGACTCTTGCATAAATGGAGCGGAATAGACCAAACGCCTTTTCGACTTCCTGGTGGCTCATTATCGATTTGCTTTGCCTATGCTCTAAGTTTGTATCCACGTTTAACTGTGGCAACTGAGACTGGCAAATTCACTTAAATTATTAGCTCATGCAGTTTTAACTTCAGTCATGTTTTTGCTTGAGTCATGCATAAGTATTTGTCCAATTTCACTTGTGCGTTTTGACATATCTACCTAAGTTGTTTGCTTTTATTAGAAGTGTTACATATTGAGATCTTCCCATGGTAACTCCCATTAAGTTACTGAACATGTGGCATATCCAGTAAATGAACTTTCAGTCCATATAGGGCTGGCAGACAGAATGTACTACTGATCTCCCTGTTTCCTCTAACACTCAAGTCAGAGCATCTGTGGTTGATCTGAAACGTGGAGCAGAGCTCATGGGAGTTGCAGATGAAGATGTTAACAAGTCTGATGAGACTTGCGGCTTTTGTATAAAACAGGCTTGTTTGAACAAGCAAGCTACCACCTCTGCAGTATGCAAACCTAATTTAGAGTGACTGCTCGGTGTGTCAGGCTTCATCTTGCTTTGGAACCAGAGAGTTCCCCAGTCAGTCAAAACTAGTATTTCTCACTGTGATCTTTTTGTAACAGGGTCTGGGTCTAGGTTGGCCTTTTTGAGATGCTAGAAATGAACATGCTTTTGGGCAGAGTGTAGACCTGGCAAAATACAGTAATGCTAGCAGGAGGACATCATTTAGTATCAAAAGAACATTGGATTTTCACCTTTGTGTCTTGCCACAAGGTTCAGTTTCTTTACTATGGGATTAAATGACTTCATGGTCTTTGGAGGACCACACAAATTATTTTTCTTGGTTGTTAGTCAATACTGTTTCCAAATCTGTGTAATTACAAGGTACATAAGCCTCATGTACAAGATGACAGCCTCATGACAATTGGTAGTGTGGGTGCCTGGTGTGTTTCTACTTGCCTTGTCAGAATTGCTATCAGGAGGCTCCTGCTGGGTGCGAGGGCTGAGCTAAGCAATCCCATGCAGGAGAGTCCGCAGGCAACCAGGATTTGTGTGTGAAGCTATTCAGAGCCTTTTGCTTACCTGGCTGTTCAGTACTGGGGAAGGATCCCTCAGTAGTGAGTCCAGAGCAGGCCTTCAGAGTCTGTTTTTGAGCGTGATTTTTAAGCTTTAGGTTGCTGTAGGTGCCTAGAGGGTTACAAGATAATTCCTATAGGGGTTTGGGCTCATAATAGCTGATGTCTGTGCTGAATATGCTTCTAAGAAGCATTGCTTTTCTGCTAGAGTCCTGTTGCATACCAACTTACCACCTGTATTACCTTAAAACCTTGTGTTTCAACAGAGAAATGGGTGCTACTCAAAACTTCTACCCTGCTACTGGCTGTTGTTCAGCAGTATTGCTGGGATTGCCTTTTGTGGGTATTGCTTGTTCTGCTTACCTTGACAATTAAACTGGGAGTGAACTTCAGGGTAGCCCAGAGGAGCTAATTTCCTCTTTGGCTGAAAGCTGAGGAAATGACCTCCCGAAATTCAAGGGATAGTTTTTTCTTATTTTTTAAATAATTGCTTTTTTACTCATCTTCTCTTGTCTAGTCAGTAACTGTTTTTATTGATGGGGGAAAAAAAGAAAAGCTGAATAGAGTTTTGATTCTGTCCCCCCACCTCCACTCCTCCTCTTGCCAAAAGAGACCAAATAATGCAAAATAAAAAAACTTGAGTCTAGCTGGCAAGATCTGTCTACAAGTGATATGCAAATAAGCCAGCACGAAGTACAGAGTTATGGTGTGCAAATAGTACCCTGTAACACAACAGCAATAAAAGGTAGTTAGTCATGTTTCTTATCATGCTTCAGATCTGAATGGAAGCCTTGGACTTTCAGGCTGTCCCCTGTAAACAGTTGTCTGTCTGCCTGGCTATAGGCGGCAGGGAACATGGGTCTCTCGGGAAGTCCTTGGTATTCCCACACCGTTGCTGGTCTTTAGGAAGAAGTTAAACTAATTGCACCCTTCCTACTCAGTAAAGTGAAGGTGATAATATCCAATGCGTTTAGTTCTGGAGTGCTCAAATTACAGATTAAAAGCAAAGCAGTATTTAAAATCTTTGTGGTTTTGACCACCTACATTTTCAGTTGGCTTGTTGGCCTTAGCTGACACCCTTTTCAGAGGCCTGATTCGGCAAAATTTCTTTCCAGTCTGTTACTGCAGCAAGGCTGTGACCCTCGCTTTCTGCTAGGTGCTCCCACAATTACCTTAGATTAGGTTTCCCTTCAGGGTCTCTGTGCTCATGATGTCCCAGGGCATTCCCTTGTGTGGCCACTCTAAGGGACAGCTCTGCGAAGGATGCTGTCCCAGACCAGTTGGGTGGTAATAGTTTAAATTGAAAACGTCTTTGTTGCAGAGATGTACTGTGACACATTACTGAGTCAGATGGAAATGCCACATGGTTACACAAGCAGTTCTGGCAATGGCAGAGAATTCTGAAGGCAGACAGGAGGAATGGTATGCCAAGCATAGGGGAAGTGGTGTTTGCTGAAGAAACTAAGAACCAAATACATGCCAATAATGTGACTAGCGAACATGGGAGCACAGAGTTCTCAAATCTGCCCTTGCAATTAAACAAGGCATACTTTAATATAAAGTTCTTGGTGTCAAATTCTGGAAAAACTGATGATGCTTTTCCAAGAAACAAATGTTTCTACTTGCATAGATATGAGTTGTACCATCCTGGTGTATCCAATGTGTGTGTAGTTCCCAGACAAAACAAGTTAAGAACTGGTTCTTTAAATGTCTTTGTAGATAATACATGCACAGGCACCTCTATGGGAGCTCTTGGATCCTAATCACAGGAGAAACCCAACACTTTAAAATTGTCAAGATTTAAAACCAAATTTAGTTCTTCAAACTTGTATTGATGCAAACTAAGTCATTAGTTTGGTCTTCCTGTCTATCTTACACTTGAGAAGGAAACAAAGACTCTTCTTATCTAAAATATTTAAAACATTCAAGGAAAATACTGGAGTTCACAGCACTTTCTAACAAATAAGAAGGCAAATTTCACTGTGTCAGAGTTGTGTTTCAGTGCAGGCTTGCTACAAATCCAGTTTTATCAGATGTCTAGCATGTGTCTCACTCTTGAAATGGCTTTCTGTATGTGGACATTTTCTTGAGAAAGCTTTGGATTATTCTTCAGTCTTGCCCACTTTAGATTAAATTTCAATTCGGGTACTTGGCAATGGAGGCAAAATGTTGGAAGCTCTTAGTAGAGACAGCTGGGTATGACTCTTGCAGTAGGAAGCGTGCCGGACAGAAGGCTCACTCTTTGGGCTACCCTGTATAAGGAGGGCATTCTACTCTTGCAAGACTTCTGCAGTGCTTTGCACTTCAGGCAGGAACAGTGACTTTGTGTAGAGAATAAGAGCTGCTGTGTTGTTGCAGCACATGCTGAAAAGGCATTTAATGCAATCATTACCTCACGTGCCTACAGCAGTCCATATGAAAGTACAGTGGGGATATTGGTATCAGTGCCCCAGAGTAACGTATGAGTAGCTCAGCACGCAAGACACGCTGCATTAGCAGTAGTTGTATAGAGGTGCTGGGGGAGAACTCATTTTTGCTGATTCTCAGAGAACCTCACTCTGTCCACTCTTTCCTGAATGTCTCCCTGAATCTGCTGTACTGGCATCTTCCCATCTGGTAATTAGGTGCCTTGCCTGCTTGCCTTCAGTGAGGTTAGTAGGCCCTGCAGTTAAGGTTCTGTTCCCTAGAACCAAATGTCACCAGCTGATTGATTCATGGTCATGTACAGGGGTCAGAAGTACCTGCAACATGTACTGCTTAATGAACAGGTGCCTGTGTAGGAGTCCAGAGCTGGATAACTGCTTATATGCTGGAAAAGGAACAGAACCAGACGAACTGCTGTAGCTCTGCAGCGTTCAAGCCAGAATGCACAAAAGAATATTGAATGTGCTGTATTGCATCCTCTAAGCAGAGCGGTATCTGGCCAAAGAGAGAAAATCCAGAATAACAATTAAGTGTTCACTCTGTCATTATTGGTGGGGTGGAGGCATCCTACCAGCTCTTCTTCTGGACAAGACAGCAGAGATGAGGTTAAAATGTTGATTGAGAATTATTTAGAATATGGCACTTCTCCTTGTTCCAGTGCTCTTAACAGTCATCCTGTTGATGTTCTGTACAGAATGGTTTCAACCACCTTACTGTGGTGATGGATATAGGTCTCCGCAGGAATGAACTCCAACGCCAATCCGTAGCTCAAACCAAGCAAAGCCGTTTATTGAAATTGCATGTTACAATACATAGACTCGGGGAGGGACAGTCAAAGCAGGGGGATGAACATGTTAATGTGGAGCTAAACTGGTAATTGCCCACTGAGGGAGGGGGCAGGGTAGCTGGTAACTTCCCAAACATGGGGGGAGGCATGGGGGGATGACTCAGGGCTTTTGACCCCCTTGTAGGTGTGGTGCAGACCTAGCAGAGAGGGGAACCCCTGGGGAAAACAAGCAGAGGGGGAACAAATGCACGCAAACACAACCAGTCTGCAGTGTGTGATGTCCGCTTGCTTAAGCGCTGAGGACCAGCTATCCCTCTTCACTCCTATTTAAGCTCCAAGGTTTGCTGCTCAGGTCTGTTAGCTCCACATCTGACAGCCTCAGGACTCCCATGCCAATACCTTAAAACAAAAGCTGTCTAGAGTTTGGGATTTTTTACTTTTTAAATATGTTTGCAGAGCCAGTTGTGGCTGGTACAAGCTCTGAGTTGAAGAGGAAGTCCTACAGTTGCAATAGTAGATCCTCTTTTTGGAAGTAGTTCATTGCACTGGAAATTTATGGATGACACACTACTGCTGTGACACAGTTACAGGATTTTCTCAGATGGAACAAATCTGCATTGTCCGTAGCAACATAATGGCTGCTAGTGTCAGCCTGTGTGATGAATCCAGGGGTTATACAGCAGCTATGAAAAGGAGCGGCACCAGCTACTAACAGTCTTTTGTTTTGGAAAGCTAAAAAATCCAGTTTTCACTATTGCCCTTCAGTTTCTGGTCAGCCCCAGTTACCAGCTGCAATTTAACACTGAATTTTGAGTTTCCAGACTAAATACTCAACATTTTTGGAACCTGAACTGACTGGCCAGCAGTGCTCAGTTTAATTTTAAGGAAACAGCTTGTCTCCCAACTTGGAGACACATTTCTGGCTGTGTAGTACCACAAGCATATGCACTTGACTGCACGGTTTGTATCAACCTGCAGCTCTGTTGCTGCTGCGTCTGTTCTGCTGCTGTCCGCTGAGCATTAACCTTTTTCTTTCAAAGTTAACGTGAATTGGTGCAGGGGAGTTAGTTGTTGCAGCAAAAATGAAGACTAGACAAAGGTAGAGATAAGTGACAAGGCTTTTATGTGATTAATGGCCTTTCTCCCTTGCTAGTTCAGGCTTTCTGTGCATTTTCTGAGACAGTCTTAAGAGAGCCTGTTGTCAGCTACTGAGGTGCCATTACAAACCTCAAGGAGGAAAAAGGTTCTCGAGTTCCCCGTGGATTTGTGCTTAGTGAATGAGACACTAGCTGTAGTTGCTGCCCTGTTTGCTTTCTGAGGGCTTTATTAGCCTCTTTGGGAGGACTCTGGCCTACACCAAACACAGGGACAGGAAGGGAAAGACCTTTATTCTTCATTAGCTCTGGGTCACACTCTGACCAAGTGCAGTCTCTCTGTATGAATGTGGTGACATAGAAATGAGTCACTCTGAGTTGATGTTTGCACTTTTGCTCAAATTTATCCTGGTATAGGCTCTCTCTGCTTACTTTCCTCACCATACTGGTGATATGCAGAAGGATTGCTGCCTGCCAGGGACTGACTTGATGTTCTCCTGTCTCAAAGTAAGGGCAAGGAATTCTGGATAGGTTACCCCTCGTATATAGGCCGTGCATTGTAAATCTTGAAGGAGGTCCCCTTGTATTTGGGTAGACCCTGAAGGAGCACTGTTCTCATACTAGAGAAATGCTGCTGTCTCAGGTTCACTGCTATGTGAGATTTTCCGTGACCAGCACTTGGGAGATGCAGATACCAAACTCCATGGTAATAGATTCTGCTAGCTGTGCCACCTTGCTCACTGGGTTAGCAATGCTGTGCCATCCACTTGAAATTACAGAAGGAGAAATGTTGGTAGAAGGAGGAGAATCTGGGTGCATCTGAGGTCCTCCATGGTAGGCACTGGTCAAGGCTTTAACTTCCCCCCCCACACACACATTGTCATTGCCCAATCTGTAACCATCTTCCAGGGACAGCCTATTTGAAAGCTAGCACCGAGCAGTTTTCCTGCACCCCACAGTCTCCCTGGTTTTGCAGCTGAACGCTGTTGTTTCTTTAAGACACAAAATTAATCGACTGAGCTCACTTTTGGGGGGGCTGAAGGTAAGCAAAAACAAAATGAAGAACATGCTTTAGTCTTTTTCAGTTTGTCTGTCTCACATGGTGCTGTACCTGACTGTTAGTACTGCTGACCATGCTCATTGCAGTGATGCGTGGCAGTTTACACAGAGGGGGGAAGGCAATTTGCCTTCTGAGGTATGAATTGTCATATCTGAGGGTAGTGCCGTTTGAATTTGGAAGACCAAAAACCAGTGAGCAGGGAGGCAGTATGAGGAATCTCACTGTTTACACTGAATACATTTTATATTTGCAGTATTCCCTGTTGTAGAGCTTCTTTTAAGCTCTCCAACTTTGCTGTACTCTTGAGATCAACACTCCAATGCAAATGCTTCTACCCTGCCACCTTTTTTTTTCTGTCTTATTCTCAAAAAAGCAGCAGGCTCTGAAAATGAAGTTCACTCTTCTGTCTTTCTTGCTAGGTCTTGTCGTCTTCATTCTGTGCAGCTGCCTTTCACACTAGATGGATAATGCTGCGTGTGCACCCCCTATTACAGCAAATACAGGGGGATATGATACGACGAACTACAATTTCCTTTAGACTTCAAGGAGGGGAAAAAACATTGAGAAGGCAGGCAGCTGGCCTTAACAACTGATGGAGTACCTTGCAAGTTCTCCCTTTAAAATCCTGAATTCAGAGCAACTTCTGAAAGTTGGTTTGTTCAGCTAAAAACTATACCGCTGCACTCCCAGAACTCCACTACATCTCTCTTAATCTCAAACTATATCCACGTGACAGGTGTGGAATTTGACCACTTTTACTTGTGTTCCTAAAGCTGCTAGCAAGCTTGCTAGAAATGGCTAGGAAATTTTGGACAGAAGATCTTTGTGAGCTTGATTGCCTAGGCAGCCTGAAGTGGGGAACAAAACTAAGCTTCTGTAATGCCAAAGGATCTGCTGCAACTGAATCTCAGAGAACAAGGGATGGACATGCATGCAAAACTCCCCCAAACAATGTTCTAATGTAAGCAGGAGGGTGCCTTCTTTGAAATAGTTTGTTTGGCTGCTGGCTGTGGGCAGCAGCAAGACTCCACATTATTTGCTTGACTTTGGAAAACAGGGTCTGCAGCCTTTTTTTGAGGAGACGCTTGGAGCACTAGTAACTGTTATCAGTATCTGTTGTCTTCTGGCCTCAGACGTAAGGCAGTGCAGTAATGGAGTTGTGGAAATTTGCTGTGGTAGCCCTAAACATCTTTGCTTGTGTCTCTGCAGGCATCTGGAGTACAAGTTGCCGATGAGGTATGCCGGATCTTCTATGACATGAAAGTGCGGAAGTGCTCTACACCTGAGGAAATTAAGAAGAGGAAGAAGGCTGTTATCTTCTGCCTCAGTCCAGACAAAAAGTGCATTATTGTGGAAGAAGGCAAAGAAATTCTGGTGGGAGATGTTGGTGTGACAGTTACTGACCCTTTCAAGCATTTTGTGCAGATGCTTCCTGAGAAGGATTGCCGTTATGCCTTGTATGATGCAAGCTTTGAGACCAAGGAATCCAAAAAAGAAGAGCTGATGTTTTTCTTGTGGTAAGCTGTCTTCCCAACTGACTCATTCCTAACATGCACTCCAAATACTGCAAGTGAGGTCTCTGAGCATTTGTATTGCCCAGACTGGCAAAAGGCAGGCTTAAAGTGAGCCAGGCAGGCTGCTGCCTGTGTTCTGAGCCATGAGACATTTCACTTGTTCATGGTGGGAAGGATACTGCTTCTGACTGTGCTGAATATTCAGTGTCACTAATTGCACTCTCTTTGGCATATCCCACTAGGGCACCAGAACAAGCACCTCTCAAAAGTAAGATGATCTACGCAAGCTCCAAGGATGCAATCAAAAAGAAGTTTCAAGGTATGTAATATAGCTAATGCTCCTAGCTCTGCCATGCCTCTAGAATACTTACACAGCAAGGCTTAACCACTGGCTAATGGGTTTGGGTGTTGTTTTGTTGGTGGTATTTTGAGATACTAGCGAGAGGTGAAATATCATGTGACAGGAGCTGAAATGAGGTCAAGCTAGAATTCACACTGTCAGACTGTAAATGTTAGAGGCAGTAGAACTGTGCTCAGAGCAAGAGCAGGTTTTACATGTGTGATGCTGTAGATGCACGGTACAGAGTAGCACATCTGTGCCATACAGGCTAGAAACCATTAGATTCATAACTCAAACCTGGATTTTGTGCAGAGCTGCCTCAGTGGCAGAGGACTTTCAGGCCTGTGTCTGTTGAAAAGCACAGTCTCATAAATTTACTGTGCTGTAGTAGTAGCAATTAAGAATTCGCCTGATTCAGAGGTGCAGTTGTGATTACTCATCTCCAAGTAGAGTAGCAAAGTTCTGTTCAGCCTGTCAGGCACCATTAACCAAGGAGTTTTATGCTAAGTCAGTCTACCCAGGTAGCACTGTCCCCTGTTAAGGTCCTTGTGCTGCACTGGGCCAAAATCTTGAAGTGTGCAAGACTGAGAAGATCACTGAGCAGCAGTGCCAGCCTTCACAAGACAGCTTGCCCAGAGATAGGAAGTACCCAGGGAGACTGTTGAGTGCTGCACATACCAAAGTTGAAAAAAGAAATCCTGCAGAAATTCTATCTTTCACTTCACAAGACAGCCATGGGTTGTGATCCCCACCCTTTAGAAAAAGAAACCACTGTTGATTCCTTAGACTGGCTTTCTAGCCTCTGCCTTTCAGGTTCTCCCTGTGATACTGTCACCCAGCTCTGCAGAGCCAGCAGGAGCTGAGTCAGCTGTCTCAGTGTACTTGTGTGTAGCTCCCTCCCCAGCTATATCCAGGGCAGCACGAGACATGAAAGATTTGCTTGCAAGAGCCTGTGTTGAAAGGCCAACAGTCTGAGCACTGATCTAGTGACAAATTTCTCCCCACATGTCCCTGCATTGACATGTGATGTGTAGCCAGATGTCTCCTGTGACGTATGAGGGGAAAAACCATCAAATTTCCTAAGCTAAGGCAGGACTTGCCTGCTTGAGTGACTGGATTGCTTCTTCTAATATTACTATCAAGTGTGTTTCTTTGTTTGATTATCAGCATGTTGACATACTGCACTATTGAGTGTTTTGCCTCTTTTTTTAGGCATAAAGCATGAATGCCAAGCAAATGGGCCAGAGGACCTCAACCGAGCTTGCATTGCTGAGAAGCTAGGAGGCTCCCTAGTCGTAGCTTTTGAAGGAAGTCCTGTGTAGATGTCGTACAGTGCCACAACTCTACAAGCATTCCATGTTTTAATATATCAGTTATATAAAGCAAACATTCTAGGCAAGGGTTTCACTAACAGTAGGGAAGCTGTCTTGTAGAATAAAGTAGATTTTGGAGATGTAGCTTGTATGTACAAATGACCCTAAATAAATCAAATCTAAGGATTTATCTTGGTGTATTAGTATTTGCATTGGTTGTCCAGCAAAATACTGTCCCCAATGGATTAACACTAAAGGTCTCAAAAAAGAGAAATGAAAGGGAGGAAACTGAGAACAATCTGGTTCTTGTTTTTGCTTTTCTAAATTGTAACAAGCAAAATTCATTCAGTTGTTCTGAGGCTGCTGGCCAAATTGCCAAACTCAAAAAACTTTCCCCTGTAACCATGTAAGACAAAACCTGTAGTTAAACTTTGGCTAAAGCAACTTGTTGGCACCAGAACTGGGCTACATTCTTAGTGCTTGCAGTTGCAGAGCTGTACTAAAAAAGCCCAATTTTGAAGCTAGATATAAAACACACTTTTCTGGAGAAATAGTCCTAATACCCTCCCTTGTAAACTCCTGGTGCAGTAGTAATATTTAAGGTTCACTTGTTCTTGTAGGTTCAGTTTCCTTGTTACAAAGTGTCTTGAGGTCTCTTTCAGCCTGAGTAATCCTGTAAAAATTGCTTTTCTGTTGACATAGTTTAATTTAGAACTACCTTACTTTCTCTAATACACACTTAGTAATGGATCAGATGCTTCTGAGGCTTTTATAAATGCAGATTCTTATATCAGAGCTCTTCAGTTATGGGTAGTAAAATGAGAAGGAACAAAAATTTTAAAAGTTGTATTTCAGCCCCAGTCTTTGGTCACTTGGTCCATTTGTCCATAATTACTATTGATTTAACTTAGTAGAACAAATCAGCCTAACTGATATGGCTTGATCTGGGCTTTTTGTCTGTTTGCTTCTTTAATTCCGTAGAAATGCATGGAAATAGCACCTACTAGAAAGTTTGACCTGAAATGCCTTTTGTATGGGGGGTAGAGAACATTCCTATGCCAGCTACAGAGATCTTAAAAGCTTCCATGTTTCACCAGTGGTTGATTAAAGCTGTTTCCTTTGTGTAATGTGTACATGGGAGTTGCATAGAGTTTTCTTGTCTGTCTGTAGAGAAAATGAAAAAAAGAAAACAAAACAAAAACCCTTAGCCTCCAGTGCATTACTGTGGTATGTTCTGTGTGTGCCAAATTCAAATAGCCTAAATAAATGGGCTTCGCCTCCCCTGGATCAGTGACTGATTCCTCTCCAGCTGGGCACACCAGTGTCCTGTGGAAGCTGTGCACTTGGGGAGCTGGTGTGCCTTCTGCAGCTGCTGCCCTGTGCTGCTCTCTGGGGAGCAGGAATTGGGGAAAAGAGGCTGGAGGAAAGAGCTAGTGAAGGTGGAGGGAGTTGCGGGGGAAAGCAGGTTTGTCTCTGCAAGTGTGCTCCCGTCCTTGTCCCTGCACCCTTCTCACCAGTGACTGCTTGACTGCTGCAGGCTCTAGCTCCTGAACAACACCTGCTCTGCCTCCTGGGCTTTGGACTCGGATGTCCATGCGCAGGGGAGCTTTCTTGGAACCATCTCCCTGTTTGCAGTCTGACCAGCAGAAACCCAGCCATGTGTCAGTTGTCCTGTGCTGCTTTCCCTGGGAGGATTGAGGGAGCTTTCTCTGGCCAGCCCCATGAAGCCCAGGCAGTTACCAGCCCAGCCCAGCCCAGGCTGGCCCTTCCTCCAAAAGCTGTTCCCAGCTGTGCAGGAACAGAAAGCTGCACTGTCCCTGCAGTGCCTTGGCAGAGCAGTGCCAGTGCTGTGCTGGTGTATCTGCAGGGCCAGGGAAATAATGGTCCATTACTAACTCAGCATGTGCTCTCTCTGGCCATGCTGCATTGGTTAAAACCTTTAATTAGGCATGCATTCACTGCAAGCTCTAACTTGGCACCCACATGGGTCACAGGGTTGGGAGCAGAAGTGATGCAAAAGGATCCGCTGGAGTGAAGCTTTCTGATTCTGAGCAAAGCAAACCGGCCTGATTTCTGCTGGAGCTTTTAGCCTGTCTTTCGTTCAACTGTGAGCTTGCCTGAGTGGATAATCATCCTCATAAACAGCTCCTCCTTGCCTAGGTGGCTGTAGTACAGGTCTTTGTCCAAAGTCCAGGTTGAGATAACGAAATTAGTGTGATTCAGGGGGAGTGGTGCTGCTTGACAAACAAAGGCAACTCCTAGCCAAGATCCAGCTGACGCCCTGGTGGTGCTGTGGTGGACTTCTGCCTGAGATTTCCTTCTTTGGTTAGAAAACTGAGGAAGTGTGTCAGACCTGTAATGTAAGAGCATTTACCACATCATGAAAGTCCTCAGATCAGGGACTTGGGTTCAGAGTGCCTTAGTCAAAGAAATCTGAGCGATAGGAGGTCTGAGGTAGCACTTTGGGCCTTGGTTAGATGTAGTGGCAAAGTTTAAGTTGATCTGAGTCTTTGGTTGCTTTTAGGACCCTCATAGCAACTCCTGAAATTAAATCTGGCCTCTCTGGAGGAGTACTCCTGCACTCCAGGGCTGGCAGTAACTCAACTTTCAGAGCTATAATGCTTCAGGCTTGTCCACATTGTGGAGTTTGCAGGCCAAACTCTCCCCTCTCAAGGCTGTTCATCCTCTTGTTTTTGGAGGCCATGAGAGGCAATAGGAAGTTTACTCTTGTGACTGTTTTTAATATTTCTCCCAATCACCCAGACCTTCTGAGAAGGCAAGGCAAGCAAGGAGAGAGACATGAGGAACTCTGTAACTTGGCTGGTTGCTGGAGGAAGAAATTACTTTCTAACAGGGATACGGGAAGAAAAAACATGAAGGGGGTTCAGATGATGAAAACAGCTCAGAGCCATACAAATTCAGCAGGACTTGCCCACATAGTATTGCTTAGCTGCAGCAAGAGCACAGCTGCTAGAAACATCTTGAAGTCCACATGCAGGCAATGGTCTTCCAAAAGCCATTTCTGTCCATTACACCTGGGAGAAAATGGGAAAGAGAGATGGAGACTGATAATTCAGGCCTAAGTGTAAACAGCAGGCACTGTTAATGCAATTTAGCTGCTTCACCAAAGGTTAACTTGAGTGTCAGGTACCCAGGATGAAAGCTAACTCCAGCATGGCTGAATCAGCAGAAGGTCCAACATTCCTATAAAGTCACTCCACCTGGGCAATTTCTTGATCTTTATTAATAAAGATTCCTGCCTGCTGTGCTGGGGCTCCTGATCATATCAGCTGTGAGTCACAGGCTGACAAGAAGCTTGGGTGACCTGGAGGAAAGGAGATAACCCTCAGCATGTTGCCCAATGGGGCAGACACATTGCAAAATCCTATCAGCTGTGGGGAGAGCAGGGCCTGGCCAGTCCTCAGCCCCACATGCTCTCGGGCAAGGCATGGGTTTCTCCTAGGCACTCAGGATGTCTTTGACCAAGGTGCTGAGGGAAGAAAAAATCCCAGTGATACCACTCCAGGTAAAAATACAGCTAAACATCTTTCCCTTAAGAGACTTTTTTGTATCTTTGCTTAACAAGACCGTTCCCTTTCTTCCTAAAACAGCCAGCTCAGCAATGTGCCCCCTGTGCTAAGGACACTGAATCTGCTCTTGTGAGCTTTTGGAGCCCCCCAGAGGCAACCTACTCTGAACAGAGTGTTTGGAACAATGACTGCCCTCCTTGCATTGGTTGTGTTCAGTGGTCTTTGTTACTGCTTGTTTGGCCTGCCTGGGTATTGCTCTTGTTTGCACAGAAGCTCGTAATAAAGGAAACAGTTGTTGCAAAAGCAAAAAAACTGAAAAAACAAGGGAATTGCTTCACTTCATCTGCTGCTGTGGGGCCTTCCTCCCTGTGGCTCCCTGGGAATGATGGCCACTTTGGTATGCTTGACAGCTCCCTCTGGCCTTGTTGGGTGGAGGTTTTTGTGCAATCCTGAAAAAGTGCTGGGATTTCCTCACTTTTTGGGAACTTAGAAACCAAAGTCGGTCATACTGGTCTGTGTCAAGCAATGGATGATGCTGACATGTTGAGGTTGCTAGTAGTTCTTGATTCATGGATTCTTCTCTGTATGCTTTCAAGTCCAGAAAACAGAAACCAAAGGCTAATCCTGGCTGTGGGGCAAGTCTTTTTTCCATATTTGTCCCTGCAGTGTGGCAAGACTTGCCATTATCTGCCACCTATGCACATGCAACAGCCCTATGTTGGAGGGGTGGGGAGGCATACACACAAGGGTTGGAGATTGGTTTCAGGGGAAGGGTATGGCTCTTATCCTGCTATTTCCTCAGCCAGCATTCAGGACCCCTTTTTCTTCAAAAGATATCAAAGGTCAAAGATGAGTCAAACACACTTCTCCTCCACCTTTCTCCATCATGGCCTCAAAAGCCCCAGTGCTGAAGGAGGTACTGGTCATGCACCCAGTGCTGTGGAGTTTCTGGTGTTCAGTACAGGAGTTGATCACACACTGGCCTTCCCCTGGAACAAAATGGAAGCAGGTCTGTCCCTCATCCTCTTTCCTAGCCTTGGCTCTTCACACACCCTGGGGGACTGAGCACTTTGGAAGCCTTTTTCTCCTCTCTCTCAAATTCCTGCTGTCAGTACTGGGCTCAGCAGCTTCATTGTGGGCAGACACGCACCAGCACCAAGCTGTCATGTGGCCTCTTGCCATTTCTTAAGAAACTAGCTTGAAAATAAAAAAAGAGCAAGGAGAAAAAAAAGAATAAAAGGAAGAACAATTTTTTAAAAAGGAAGAAATAGGAAAACAACCAAAAGCAGAAACCTACAAGGGGAGAGCAGAGGACTGGAAAGCCTGACAGTGACCAAGGGCTGCCACCTCCACAGGGACAGATTACAGGGGAACACACCAAGGTTTAAAGCAAACAGGAGGAATGGTCCCCACAGGGCTGATGTGGCTCACTCCACTGTGCCCATCCCCACCTTGGCATGACCACACTGCCAGGGAGCAGCCTGTTGGCATGGCAAGGGTGGCTATCCCTCTGCTAACCCCCACAGGGAACTGCCAGCATGAAAACACATGGTAAGAAGAGTTTCCCTCTTCTGCTTTTAAGTGTATCGAAAACAGACGGAATGGTTTTTGTGACACAGCAAGCAAGGGCGGAATAAAGAATATGCTCCTGACCAAAGTGGAGTCCAGTGACCCCAAAGACTTACCTGGCTTGCGAACTTAAAACAACACAAACAAAACCCCAGAAAATATAAAGCAAGGACAAGCTCTCTTCACTACATCATTTTAATTGCATCGACATCCAGAAGTACAAAAAAGGATACGTGTCAAAAGCCACCATCAAAGAATGGCATCCTTCCATGGTATATCTCAACAAAAAAAAAAAAAAGGAAAAAATGTAATAATTGCACCAGTTGATGTACAAACAGTCTTCCCTTTTCATGTTTTTGTGGATTCTGCTGCAACAAGGAGAGTGAAGCCCTGGCGCTTGCCCCAGCATTGCCAGAGTGACTCCCTGGAAAACAAGGGAGTTTGTACAATCAGTATGAAGGTTTTCTTAGAAACTGCAGTGTTCACGGGTTAATTTTTGGTTTGTTTGCTTTTGGGTTTTAATTTCAAAACTAGGTTTTGGTTAACTAATGGATTTTATCTACAGTGAATTTAGAATATATTTTTATTTTTAGGATTGTGTAAGGCATTTCGGTAAGTTGAATGGTAAGGTCTAGGTCGCAGACTTGTCAAACTGAAGTCCCTTCCTTTGAACTGTCTGCTTTCCCCTAGAGAAGAAAAACAAAAGGAAGTTACTCAACTGGATCTCATCCTTATACTCATTGCAGCTCAAGCCCCAAAGAATTTCACAAATAGGCCTGGTCCTGCCTTTTGGGCAGGGAGAACCATGAGGATCAACTCATGGGGTCCAGGGCTTCTCAAAATCCACCCAAATCATTTCTGGCAGCTAAGACCACCTTGCCTCCAGTTTTAAAACACTGCCTGATGTGCACTTCACTGGGTCCTCCACTGGTATTAAAGGGAGGGATGGCCATGGCCACCAACAAGTACCGTTTCCTGAAGCTGTTCTTTCAATTTCTTCACCATTTCTCTCTCTTTGGCCAGCTGGTCCTGCGTAACCTTCAGTAGCTCCTGTAGTTTGGCTGCTCCCTGGCCAAGGTCCTTTGTTAATTTTTTTTCTTTTTCAAGTCTTTCCTACGTGGGAGTCAAAAGAAGGCATCTGTCTGAGCATCTCTTTTTCATCTGGTGACCTTCCCCCCTTCGAAATGTCTCAGGCCTCCTCAGGTCTGCATCAAGCTGCATCAGTAGCCACAAGCCAGAGGATCACCCAGTTCCCTACTCAACAGAGAGACCAGGCATCACCCCACCAGCTACAGCTCACTCAGGCATCTAATCTGGAAATGCCATGGGCTGAGACCTCATGGGAACTGGGTAGTTTCCCAGGAGATGAAAAGCCCAGGCTGTGAGAGTGTTTGCTCAGGGCATCACACTTATCTTGGTCAGATGGATGCAGTGGCTGTGACTCGCACCTTGCTCTCCTTTCAGCCATGGTGGAGTTCTCAGCCATCTCCCTGCAGGGGAATCATTGACCTTGCCCCCCCATCCTCAAAAATGATAAATTATGCCCCTTATGTCCTGCTCAAATGTGACTTTTGCTGTCTTGGCATAGCCAAATTACCTTGAGATGCTGGACCTCCTCCGTGTCTGAAGCTGCTGCATTTTCAGACAGTTTCAGCTTTTCCACCTCTGTTTGTAATCTGCATGCTGAGCCCTGGGCCTGGAAGGGGACATATACTACTCAGTAAGCACAGAAGCTAACAGTGGCAGGCATCTCCTGCATCCTGCTCTGTACAACCCTGAGTCCCCAGTGGGTGTGCACCTGGTGAAGAGCTAGGTTGTACAGCTCATGTCGGTTGGACGCTGAATCTAATGCGTTGCTTGTCCAACTTCCACCAGGAAGATGGCATTTATTACCAAGAGCAGCATGAAACCCAGCTAGAGCTCTTAACCCTCAAGGAAAGAGCTGGCAGACATGGGGAGACTGGGGGAGGGGCAATTTGAAGGGCCAGTGATGCCACATGGCTTTACCACAGCTGCTGTAAGAAGTGTAAGGGAATGCAGTGATGTCTGAGGTGCAGACAGTGATAGGGAAAAACCTTCAAACTAATTCTTCAAATTAATTCTTGGGCTTCATTAGTAACCAAGAACCCATAAAGGCTTTGCAAACCTTTGTAACCTCCTTGCCCACACCTACCTCCTCCAGCTCCTGTGCCAGCTTTTGTCGCAGCACTTGCTCCTTCTCCACCAGCACTTCATTTTGCTCCAGCTGGGTTTTCAACTGTGTTGAGAATGGGGGAAAACACCCAGAAACAAAATTTTTTAATTACTCAAGAAATGAGATAGCAGGGACATCACCAAGAAAGCTGGGCTTACACAGAAGAAACAAAAAGGAAGCTTTCCCCAGGGCACCAAAGGGCAAATAGGTACCACCATCCCTCCTCAGCCCAAAAGCTGGGAGGATGCTGATGCCTGGGGCTTGGCTTTGCAGTGCCAAATTTTCCTTGCTCCTCAGGCAGCATCAGCTGGGACATGGGATGAGAGGCACCCCATGTGCCTGACAGGTCCCCATGCCTGGGAGAAGGCTCCACAGTTAATAGGATTAATAGGATTAGAGAAAGACAGAGCCCAACTCATGGCAGCACTGCTACTGTGAAGACACATCAGCCTGAAAGGGAACAGCCACTGCTAATGCCCTCAGCCCAGCTCCAGCAACATTTATGGAATCTCTGTAATCCTAATCCCCACCAGATGGGAATGGATCCTGGCACAGCTCTGTTGAGGTAGCCCTTCTTCCAAGGAGACCCAAGCCCCGATCCCAACAGGGCATTGTCACATGGCAATGTTGGCCCAAGGGCCTGAATCCCCCCTAAATCTTGCCAGCCTGATGCCATGATGGGGGCTCCCAGGGGAACAGCCTGGTGAAAGTTGGTTGTTGGTATGTTCCCAGTGGGAACAGGACACGTCTGAAGGGATGGGGGACTGGCTTCTCCCCAACACACAGGACAGGAGACGACACAGTCGTGACAGCCCTGAGAACAGCCATGTGCAGTACTCCATGCAGTTAGAGATGGTGAGACAGTATATGCTTAAGGGTCAGTGCCTCCCCAGGCAGCGGCCTCACTATCCTAACCTTGAGGGGTGCAGATTTGCTTGGGTCAGCTTGTAACCCTACTTCTCCATCCTGTACACGGCTCTTTATCTCACTCAACTGCTGCCTGACCTGGAGGGAGGATGAGCAAGCCTGGCTCGGTTGCACATCCCTGTGCTGCAGCCTTTACATGACCCACAATGACCTACAGATAAAGCCTGCCAGCTTTTTCACTTGCACATGAGCTGAAATGTTTGGAAAACCACCTCAGTTTCTGCCAGATGCAGGACAGCAGTATCTAACCAGGGCAGGCTAAGTCACGACAGACACCAGGGGTGCAGAACACATGCTCATGCCTCATCTGCTCTGCTTTGATCCCTTGGCACCTTGATTTAGAATCACTGCTTAGGGGTTTGCACTAACAGCTGAGGTGTTAAATGTTTTATCAAGGCAGGGTAGCACATCCCATTTTGCCACAGATCACAGCTGGGATGGCTGCAAAGGTAGTTACCTGAACACAACCCACCCCCTCAACTAACCTTACCACACACTCTACCACCAAGTCTCCATCCTGCATGACAGCAGCAGCAGCAACCAAGCTGAAAGCTGACAGCATGCCTTGGCCAGAAGAAAGGGAGAGTTGCTGGATGAACACAAATGTGTTCCACACTTACAACCGCCTGCCCATCTAATGAGATTAAGGCTAATGTCGACCCTGTGCCACATCCCCTTGAGAGCAAGGGGGTGTATCAGCTTGCTGAGCAAGCTAAACAGTAGCAGACATGAGGCTAGGAAAAGTCACAACACTAAAGAATTGGTGAGCAATACTATCAAGGATTTTAAAAACAATTTCCTGAGTGTCTCACAATCAAAGTATGAATTTAAAAACTAGAGCCTTCATGGTTTTGGTGGTCTGCTAGCTCTCCCAGTGCTATAACCCAGTCCTCTCCCTACCACTTACCTGCAGAAACCTAGCCCCATCCTTCAGCTCCCTGAGTGACCCATACACATGGGTATCCTCCATTGAGGTGTATGGATGGATGCTTAAGGCACCCAAGCCTCTGCTCCAGGGTGGTGTTGGGGTAACCAGTGTCCAGAGGTAGGGCAGCAGGGTTTTTCTGCTGCATACCAGCTTGCACAAGCCTTGTTACTCTCCCTTCTTTCCCACCCCCATCACAGGAGGAAAGACAGACAAATAAAAATCTCTTCCTCTGCCTTAAACATCACCTTCTCAAAGTCTGGTGCCTGGCAGCACCAGAGTCCCCGGTGCACTGGTTGTGCCTTCCTCCCCTCTCTGAACTCACAGGAAGGGTGCTGGCCCCACTGCTGGGTGTGCAAACCAGCCCCAGGCAGAATGTCGAAAGCCCAGTAGGGCAGCTCCAGAGACCCCCCTTACCAGCGCCAGCTCCTTGCTCTGCTTCTGCATTCCAGTCTTTGCTGCCTCCAGCTGCTCCTGGGACTCTGACAAGAGTTGTCTCAACTGTCAAGGAGGAACAGAAAGGAAAAAAGTCCTTTTATGCACTTGGTTCTGAAACCTTTTGGCCTGAGGAAGAATTTGTATGATGCAGTATCTTCCCAAATAAGTCCCAATGGCATCACTTGCTGATGCCTGCTTACAGAGATGGCCATGGGACAGCTCTGTCTCACCTGAGCCACAGAAATCATATAGGCCACTAAGAAGCAGTGCACAGCATCTCCATACAGATCTCCCTGACCCATCACCTTGCCCATGGATCTCCTGACTTTTGGTGTCTACAACCCAGACTGGATCTCCACCTGCTTTCTCCTGTTTTGCAATGCTGCAGATCCCCAGGGCGCTTCCCAGATCCCCAAGGCACTCCTTAAATCCCCAAAACATGCATGGGTTAGAAGAAAAACATGGTTAAGAAGGTAACAGCCACCACACTTACGATTTCAACTTCTTTTGTGTAGTTTTGGCGTTCAGAGCTGGCTGTCTCCAAGTGATTTTCCAGTTGTGTTTCCAGAACAGAGGTATATTCCTTTAGCTGGAATAAAAGAGAGGCAAGCAGGAGGAGGTTGATTGTTTGAGGTCCTACACATCCCAAACATCCCATGGTCAGAGTCTGCCTACCCCATGGCAACGGAGCCAGACTCAACCCAAGCACAGCACGCATCTGCCTGGCACCTGTGCAGAGACTTTCTCCCATACTCCAAGAACCTTACCTGATCAGTGCTCTGCAGATCTGCTTTCAACTTCTCCACCATGCCTTCAAGGGATTTCAGCTGGAGCTGTGACTAAAAGCAGAAAGGATCAGTGAAAGTCAGTAAACAGCATCTTATGTGGACAGTGAGCACCTTTGGTTCAATCAAAAACTGGCTGGTGTTTCGCTCCCATCCCTCCCCATGCTGTACATACTGTACCCAAGTGCAAAAGAGACCTGATGCCAAAGTGGAGCTCTGCAACCTGCAAAGTAGCTCTTCTTCCCAGGGAGGATGAGTGTAACATGGCCAGGCCATAAACAGTGAAGCAAAGTAACAGCTTTGGCCTGCAGAACTTCAGCTGGCTCCAGTCAGGTTTCAACACCAAAGAATCTGCCACCAGGCTCTACACAAGTTTTCTACTGAAAGTGCTTTCTGGTTTGGAAGCAGCAAGGTAGACTTTCCAATGGGGTGTCATGGACTTCACTATTAAGAGAAGCCAATCTACCAGAAAAAGCATGGGGTTTGCATTTAAACCTTGGCTGACTTTTGAAGAGGACTCCATAGATGCTGAAATTTTTGGAAAGGAGGAATTCACCTTTTCTCCACTGAGAGACAGGACTACTCTGGAACCCACCCTAACCACTGGACATTCATCCCATTACACACACCACCAACAGCCATTTCATCTTGTGCAATACTGCCCCAGCCCTCAGCAGTGCTGCCACGGCAGGAGCCAGTGGCAGGCTGAGAAATCAAAGATCACTTGTACAAGAGCTCCCCCACCTCCCTGCAGTCCCAGTTAACTTCAAAACCCCATGTGATGGATGGGGAGCAGTCAGATGATGGAAAATAACTTCCTTTCTGCATTCAAGGGGGAGGAGATAACTTCAGTCTGCTTTGCAAAAAAGGCATGGCCAGTCAAGTTCTCCCAGACTGAAAAAGAAAAGAGACCAAAACCTCTAGTTTTGTGAAGATTCTAATTCTGCTTTGCAAAATGTTGTTTGCATAGCAAGGCTGCTTAACTCATGAATCAGCATGAAGTAATGGAGTCGCTTTGTTCTGGTATGCACTGTCTAGCAATTATAGAGACCAGTGTACCATGTATCAGAAGGCATAAATTAAGGTAAGATAGACACTGCAATAGGATGAAATGGTAAAGATCCAAGATTTTGTAGAGTTAAAGCCAAGATTCTACAAGTTTGACAGGTCATGTCATTGAACAAAGGAAAGATGTAAGTCCAACAGTGATGACCACTACTCAAATTTCAAGCCAAAAGGAAAGCTCTGCCCAAGATTTCACCCAGTCATTAATATGGAAATTAGAAGGTGTAACTATGAACTCAAGACTATATAAATGGCTTATTTTACACAAACAAGTTAGTCAAGTTTTTGCCCAGTATGAACTGGCTTGCCTCCAACGTTGTTCATAAATACCTTAGCTGCTTCTTAGCAGTCATTTATGTCAAGGCGTTTTTCACTATCACAGACTCCAGTTCAGTCATAAGAGCTCGTGGAACGTGCTCCGCACCAACCCCTTGGACAACAGCAGCTCTCTGGCAGCTGCTGGCTGGCTGGCTGGCTTTTTAACTAGGAAGAGCAGTACCTGGAGCCAGACAGACAGCTGGACCCAAAACTATGTGTAGTACATGACTTGGACCTCAGCTCCTTTCTCAAGGCTCAACAAATGCCAAGGTCAATCCATGTTTTGAGAGCAAGCCAGTTCTCCTGAGAATGAGAGTCAAAGAGCCCTGCACATGCTCCCCTCCTATCTAGCCAGTGCCCACCAGAAGGGCCCAACATGATTTTCCAGCATCAGAGCTTGGATTACTGAAGAGGTGACATGGTTTCACAGCTATCATGGCTGAACTGAGGAGCTGAAGCCATTTCTCCAGCTCCATTGACAGCATCTAGGCACACACCAGGCAGAGATGTGGGATCTGGGAAGAAGACAGGTGCAGATTCTATACGAGATGGGATTTTTGGCAGCTGTTTTGGTGACAGGAGGGTTAGATTTGGGGAGAAGAGAAAGTCCCCATGTCACATGGTTCAAAGTTAGCAGGAACACTTAGGGTCACCAACTGATTTATAGCCAAAAGCCCCCCTGCTCCTGGCAGTGCAGCTCCAGGAGCAACAAATGCAGGTATGCTGCAAACACACACCTTTTGGAGCTCCTCTTCAGAGGCAGTGAGCTTTGCTTTCCACACCTGCTCCTCCTCCTCCACACTGTTTTGCAGGTTTCGCAGCATCCCTTCCTGTTGGCAAAAACTCAGCTTAGCCCAAACCTCCTGAAGCCCCCACCAACCTGAGCAGTGTCAGGGCTAGAAGCCTTGGCATACCCAAAGCCTCTCCAAGGAAAAGAATGTGTGACAGAATTAGATGCCTCAAGTGGGGCTGGGAGCATCTAATTCCTATTCTGACTCAATCACACTGCTCATAAGAGCCCTTGCTGTGCCACATCCCATCACCATCCAAAAGATTTCCAACACAATTAGGTTGAAGAAGAGTTCTAGAAATTCACATTTCTCCTATTCCTCTGTCTCAGTGGCAAACAGTCTTCCTCCACATGGCAGCCCCTTCAACATACCAAGGGATGCCCACACCAAGCTCACGGGCAGCCTGGGCTGCCAGGAGATCTCTCAAGAGGTATTTCTAGTGGAAGGCCAATGCAGCACAAAGAGCAGCAACTTACTGTCTCTGCGAGGATAGTTCTATACTGCTCACATTCTGCTTGTAAAATGCTTTGTGTTTCCACTGCCTCTTTCAATTTAAGAGCTGAATCCTAAAAAGAGAGGGAGGGGAAGGAAAGAGAGGTGAGGAAAACAAACACATGACTCTCCAGCACTTCCTCGCCCCTTCACTTTCCAGCCCCTTCACTTACCAGGGACTCTGTTGTAATCATTTGCTGCTTTAACATACCAATGGTCTTCTCCTTAAACTCTTGTAGCCATGTGTCATAATCCTGAGTTTGAAAAAAAAAGAGAACAAGGAAGGAAGAGGATGCTTAGACATCTCTCCTTCCTCTGTAAGGGTCTCAAAAAGTCTGTGCCCACCTGTTGTGAGGACACAGCGACTCCAGGGAAGACAGCGAGCAGAGTCTGCTTAGTTCGCGTTTGGAGTGCGTCCAGCTGTTGGGCCAGCTCTTCCTGTAAGAGGGACAACTGTCATGGGATGGAGGTCTTGGGCAGCTGCCAGCCAGGCTGCCAACACTGGTCCTGCTTTTCTGTGACTACAGGGCTGACCCGCACAGGGAAACCGGTCAACACAGAAAACTGCTGATGCAAAGAACCATGAAAACGTCATTTCCAGTTCAACCACCCATCCGGTTCCCCAGCCATGACCAGAACCAGAGATACATGGCCCTCAAGTTTGTCTTTGGAGAAGCTGGCAGGAGGATCAGGCCAGCACTGCTCCTAAGAGTAGGCAGGCAACCCAGGGCAAGCATCTGTGGTGACTTCTGTTAATACACCAGCATCACTGCCAGAGAAAAACGCCAGGTTCACCTTTGCTTTTGTAGCAGCAAGTAGTTTTTCCTCGCACACTTTCTCCACCATGGTCAATGCTTCCACTGCTTTCCAGTTCTTTTCACGAAGGTCCTGCAGAGACCACACACAGAGGGCAATAAGCCACACCTCATGCTGAAGGACACAAACTTGCCTGTTGGCAAGTAAGGAGGATTTCAAAGCCTCCACTTAGGAAACCGGGCAGCAGCTCATCATTTTGTTCAAGAGTCCTCTATTCCACTTCCCAGGTGCATCCTTTCTCTCCATCCTTGCAGTGGCTTGATGCACCACATCGCTCAGGCAGTGGCTTTGAGGGAGCAGGGCAGAGCTGGAAGTGGGCAGGAGCTCCACAAGCACCCTCTGCCTGGAGAAGACACAGGCCAAGTGGAGAGATGTAAGGTGGCCTCCACATAACTGATACCACCTTGCAGTAGAGGGAGAAGGAGCACAGGAACAGTGAGGTGTGAAGAAGCCTGCTGCGCAGGGATTGCCTCAGACCTGACACATAAGATCTCTCTGGCTTACCAGGTCCTAAACCTCCCAAGAGAACAGGGGACAGACATGCAAGTGCCTGGTACAGCTCATCAGCTCCAGCTGCATAGCCTGACAGAGGTTTTCCTGTTCTCCAGCAGACAAGGCAATGCCTCTAGCACTCCGTGGGGCTGGAAGAGTCTCTGGGCACACTACAGAGCCACCAGTAGATAACTACAATGGATTGTTGTTTACTCACGTACATTGTTTTTCATCTTGTGTTGCTCCACTGCCTCTCGCAGCTCTGTGGCTTCCCTTTCCAAGGACAAGAGCTGGTTTGTGTTCTCCTGGAGTCTGGAATGGCAGGATGCAGGAGTGAGTCTCAGCATCCATCTCCCTCCTGGATAGCAAGCTCCTGGGATAGCCCTTCCTATCCCAGTCTGCTCCGGGATCTACACACAGCAGGAGGGAGAGGGAGCAGAACTGAAAACCACAGCCAATGCAATACTGGAGTGGGATCTAGTTGTCTACCATCTTAAGAGCAGTAACAAGCAAGCCGTACACACACTAAAAGAGGAAGAAGAAAACTGATCCAAAGGCCACAACTGAGACTGCTCCTATCCACAGCTCATCAGGCTGAGATAACCCACAGCTCTGCATTTTGGAAGTATCATCCTACTACCTTGAGTAACCATAAATCAGGGCTGCCAACCAGACAGCAGAGGTCCTGCAGCTTCCTTCCACTCCCCCAGATCCACGATCTGCCCTGAAAGGACCCATAGCTTGAGAGAAGCAAGGAAGACTCAGGTCCTTGACAAGAACTACAGAAGTCTCTTGAGGTCCCAGGACAACTGAACCACTGCCTTCCTTTACAGGAATACTGGATGCTTGCTGGCAATGGGGGCACCTGAGAAATCTCCCTGCCCCGTGCAGAGCCTGAGCCTTCTCAGAGGTGCCCATCATATGGACAAGGAGCAACAGGCAAGAGTTGTGAAACTTCCATTTAAATGCCAGGAAACCTTTCTGCACCAGGGAATGGGGGAAGAGCTTATCAAACACCAGAAGAGGGGGACAGAGAACTGATAAATTTCCATCCTTGGAGATCCTGGAAACTTTTTTCAAAAAGCTTCCTCTGGTTAGCCTAGCCTTGAGCAGGGTCTTGGATCGGAGATATCCCATACCCAGCACCAACATCACCAGAACTTCCTGTTCTGTAGGACTGGTCAGAATCCATGTGCCTGCAAGCAATTCAGTCCCACTTTGGAATGGACTGGCTGTCACCTGGGGCCAGCATTGGAGACAACAAATATTTTAAACAGCACTATTGACCTTGATTTCCCAGCTTGGCAGCCCCCAAGCCTGACTGGAAGGCAGGAAACCCTCATCAACAGGCTCAGTGCTTGAGGAAGCCTGGGACATACGGATAGCAACCTGGAGGTGCCATAGCAGTCTCCATCTGCAGCTAGACCCACCTTGACTGCAGCTGCTTCATTTCTCCTTCACTAGCTGCCTGGAAGAGAGAAAGCACTTTCATTACATACCCTAGGCACCTGATGCAGGTCAATCCTTTTTGTGGCACGCCAGAGGAAAGAAAACAGGTACTGTGTAAGCAGTGTAACCCACTCCCTTTCTCCCACCCCAATTAAATGAGCACACAACCTGCACGTCTCTGTCTTTTTCTGCCCCCCTCATCTGGCCTGCCTCCAGCAGAGCTTCGATGGATTTGATCCTCTCCAGAAGCTTTGTATTCTCTGAGCTGGCATCCTGCAGTTTCCCTTTCACATTGTCCAACTCCAGCAACTTAATTTTAACCTCTGTTTCAGAGCTCAGCAGCTTGGCCTGCAGTTCTGTTGAAGGAAAGAGTGAGAAACACAGTAGGGTAGGTGCAAACAAACCTGGAGACTCCACCCTCTGTCCTGCCTAAGCAAAATCATAGCCAAAGAAGCCTTGGCTGTGGATGCTTTGAGGAGGCACAGAAAGGGGAAGAAGGAATGCAGGACAGCACAGGAGAGAGGCATTGGAATAACATCCCAGGATAGAACCAAGGGCCTGCCCATATCTTGCTCACACCAACATCAAGCAGCCTAACTCATCCTTGGGTCTACTTGTAGACTACATGGACCAGCTACACCAAGCACCCAGGTCTGAAAGTTCCCAGTCTGCCCCACAGCAATCCCCATGCCGATCCCAGTTCCTCACCAGCAATGCTCTGCTGCTGTCCTTTGGCCTTTTCTGCATCTGCTAACAAGTTTTTGTAGCTGGTCTGGGTTTTGTGGAGCTCATCACTGACTTCATCCAGCCTCTTCTGCAGCATCACCTCCGCCTCCTGCTGGGAAGCCTGCATGGCAGGAAGAGGTTTCCCATCGTGTAAGAGACACCCTGGCCAATTTGAAGCTAAGCTCCATGTGTCACATAATGTTATTTTTAAGCTGTACTTTGGACAATTTAAGTCACCCTTTCTCCACGCTCCCCGTGTGCATGAAGCATCTTGCCTTGCTCTCAGATTTTATCATTTGCCAATCCTCAAATAGGGAAGCAGACAACACCCGAATGTCTCAGTTCTGGGCCAAGACCACCCTCCTCTCTAGAGAGCTAAGCTCTGAAAAACCTCTTAAAACCGCAGTCCAAACACACTGTGCCAGCCTAGCAGGGAGAGGTACTGGCACACTGCTTAGCAGGACAGAGACACCCAACCACATGTTTCCATAGATGGATAAATTTTCTGTGTGGTTTGGGCCAGGGAATACATTTTTTTTTCCATCTTAGAAAGCAGCAAGGAAGAGGCCTGGCCAAGGCAGGCATTTTGAGGGGGAAGGCAGGGGAGAAGGATGAGTTGCGGCTCTGCAGGTATAAATTGCACCCTTGCAGATGGAAAAACATTGCTTTGCATAGAGGGGACAGAGAAAGGTAAACCAGCAGGCCGATCTCTGTCCAAGTGATGCTTCTAGCACATCAAGAAATCAGGACTTCTCTGATTTTTGAGGATTTGACTCCATATCCTCAGCTCAGAGCTCCAACTGTTACTGTGTTACATTCTCCCTAGTACTTTAATCACATCCTTGACTTCAAAAGTCTTCCAGTTATTATGATTTATTTAATTAGTATTAAGGTGTGCAGCAAGCTGACAGGCCTGGAGAAGTTCGCATGTCAAGGAGCTAGTGTTTTGAGCCAGGAAGGCGGCTTCTGCCTTCACGTCAGCTGCATGGCCATATCATCCCTCTTGCTCCCTCCCTGCAAAAGCAGCAAGGGCCAAATGCAGCCCACCAAATAGAGATGTGCACCCTCAGGCACTCAAAAAAAATAAGAGCAAGGATATCAAAGGCCCCTTGTTCTAGAAACACCGCTACAAAACCATTTGGCATGTGCAGACAAAGTTCTCCTTTCACCACGGCCCCTCCCTAAAGAAGTCAGAGCAATTCAGAGACCACAGCACATGCCCGAGGGACATATCGCATCCCATACTCCATCTGCTACCGTGGGATTAAATGCTCCCAGTATCTAGTTTAGCAGCATCCCAGCAAGAGCACTGTGAACCTCCCCAGAAGATGCTCTTCCTCGGGTTAGCACAGCCTGCCTGCCAGCAACACACCACTGTGTGCACAGAGGCTCTACTTGGGAGGTGTCATTTCAACATCCATAAAAACCCCAAACCAAGCCACACCCTGGTGACAACAAAAAAAACCACAAGCTCCATCTCCTTCACCAGGGAGGGAGAGCAATAGGCTTAAGAACATCTGAGTTTGAGAGAGAGCACCCATAGAAGAAAGGCTTCAAGATCATGCTTCCAGGGCTCTGTTAGTGATGCTGAGCAAGGCACACATTGAATGTGACAAACTAATGGGGGAGAAAGCAATTAGGAAGCCTGCAAGACAGCTTCCTTCCCAAACATGGACATTCATCTCCCTCCTAGCTTTTCCCATGGTCAGGTCCACAGATCCCATGCAATTTAGCCACCTGGCCCATGTCTGTGAGGGAAGCAGGTTTGCTGACGCCTGCCTGACCTGAAGCTGTTTAATCTGCTTCTCCAAAGCCGCTGCTTTGATCTCCCAGCTCTTCCTCTGCTGCTCCTCTTGCTGCAGCACCTCCGATTTCTCAGACAGCTCTCTCATCAGCTTGCTGCACTCCTGCCGTAACTTGGCCAGCTCAGCATTTTGCCTGCATCAACAGAAGCTGGGTTATTTTAGCCCACAGGCCAGTCAAGCCTCTCTGATGTTGCTTAGTGGGGAACGCATCCTCCTGTGGGCCTGATACAGGACTTGAAACACCTCAATGGCTTCACGTGCCTATTTCTAGGACATGCCTGGTCCTTCAAGGGAGAGGGATGAAGGAGCTGTCAAATCACTTTAGAAAAGTTGCATTTCAGTCACAGAAGACACTCCTTTCTTATGAAGTAGAGGATGTGAGGATCTGTCTTCCTTGTTTCCCCCTGGTGGGCCCCCAAAAGCCATTTGGCAAGCTCTCCCTCCCTCATTCCCTCCTCTACCTCCAGCTACTTGGGGGTGTCTGAAGAAACACCTTTGAGAAAGGCGGTGGCCATGCCCGATGGTCAGCCAGCCCCATGGTTTGCCAGAGGGAAGATCCAGGTTCTGCCCCTCACCCCAGCCTTACTTGCTTTCCATCTGGCTGGTGGCCTGGTTGAGGGCATCCCTCAGGATGGAGTTCTCCTGCTGCAGGCGAGCCAGCTGTGTGTTGGGGCCATTCTCCAGCTGTTCCTGCAGGGTCCGAATCTAGAGGAGCCCAACAGGGGTTAATGGGGCCACCGGCCCCATCACTCTCCTTGTTGAAGCTCACGAGATGAGCAAGAGAGACTGGCAAAGCAGGAGGATGTCTACTGATGCTGACAGCCCCCAGGGACATGACATCCTATGAGGATGCACCTATGTGCCTCTTCACCCTTGAGCACCATAGTCCGGGATCATCACAGGTTTTGCCCTTCCCAGAGGCTCTTGTCCCCTCACACAGCTCAGTTTTCTCCAAAAGACCACACATTTGCCACCAGAAGCCACCTGGCAGCTAAAGGAAGAAGCCGCAGAGCACAGTATGGGGCTCACCTTGCCCTGGAGCTGCTGCGTTTCGCTGACATGGTCCTGGTAGCTGGCCTGCATGCGTGCCTGCACTGCCATGATCTCCCGCTCACGGGTCAGCAGCTGGTCCTTCAACTTGCCCTCCACAGCTGCCGCCTTGACCCGCTCAGCAGCCAGGTCCTTTGAGAAAAGAAGTCACCCAGTTGGTTTGCAGAGTATAGGTTTCCCCATTTTAAGGGGAGGTAAAACCAGTGGTCTCCTAGCTCAGAAGACAAAAAAGTTTAGCACTTTCATTGCTGCCTCCATGCCCAGGTATGTTTAGCACTTGCATTTCCTCCTGCATTTTGATTTGGGCTGTGTGGCCACTGGACGCCACTGTTGTTCCATATTGGGCCAGCTAAGAGAAGGCAGTAAAACAGCCTGGAATTTTATTCCTTACCTCCCTCCACCAGGATCAGTAACATCACGTAACATTTTGGGTAAAGCAGGAAAATTAAGCAGATGGACTTGCCAGCCACAAGTTTAGCATGGTGGGAGTCTGTTCTGCCTTCAACACCCAAAAAGAGGTGAAGGCAGGGGGCTGACTCAGGGAAGGACACTATAAATAGAATCCAGTTCCTTACAAAGCCAACTTCTCAGTTCAGAGGATCTGGGCAGAGATGAGAAAGGATTTGCTTTTCTCCCTGAAGCAGAAGAAAGCTGCAATTTCTTACAGGAACGATTTTCCCCTGCTTACCCTATGGCTGCCAAAGGGCACTACCCTGAAGTTCTTTGGGCTGGCACCTCCCCAGCCTAGATCAGGCCCAGGAGAGGAGATCAGGTGGGGATCTCCTCTTCTTGGGAAGAACACAGCAAACAGGTGAAGGGACCAACAGAGGCAACACCAGGGACACCAGAAAAGCTGCACAGTGCTTTTACCTTGCTCAGCTCCCGCAGCTTGTTTCTGGCAGCAGCTGCATCCTCCTGCTCCGCAGAGAGCTGCTTCTCCTTCTCTTCTAGCTGGCGTTTCAGGACAGCAACTGGGTCACCCTTCTGAGTGGCCTGCCAGCATGGAGTGGCACATCAGTGAAGACCACCACCGTCAGACCCAATCCCCTCCTCCCCACATGCATGAGATCCTGCCCTCTGCTCCAGTGGAAAATTCAGCTCCAGTCTCCAAGACCCTTAGGGCCAGCCTGCCCAAAACTGGGGTGCCTTCCATCCCCTCCCACCATCTGAGGCTTGGCAGAGCCCTGGCAAGGGATGGTGACAATGGCGCTGGCAGCCCTACCGTATGCCAGGTGTCCATGCCCACTTTCTCTGTCAGGATCTCAATGAGCTGCTGGGCCTCCCCATCACTGAACACCATGCTGCTGACCGTGGACAGGAGTGTCTTGTAGGGCAGGTAGAGGGGCGCATCTGAATCCGTAGGTGCTAGGGTGGATAGAGGAGGGGCTGGGACTGCTGAGGACAGAGGCAGAGATATAGTATCATTTCAGCTGGCTTCAACCCCACAACTGCCATGTCAAACCATCATCCACCCAGATTTCCACAGTAACATTTGATATCTCTCTTAGTGAAAGCAGTATTAAAAGTGCTGGAGATGATACCACACACAAGCTTCTTGAGCCCCTCTGCCTGGCTCTACTACTGGTCCCAGCACACTGCTATCACCTGCCACCAAACTGAGTGTTTCTTAGCAGGACCTGGGCATGCTTTTTCAGTGTCAGGGAGCACAGATGTGTTGGGCATCAGAAGCTGGACTGTACTACAATACAACCTTGCTGAAGGATGCACCCCATGCAGTAGTGCCAGTGATGCAGAATGCGGCAAGGTCATCTCCCACCTTTCACAGACAAGTTTGCTCCAGCTCTTTGCTAAGGGAACAAAGCGACTCCAACCATTCCCCTACCCCCCTGCTAATCTGGCAAAGCCAAGGAGCATCAGGGACCATGATGCTATTGTAGGATATGCCTATCATCACAAGAGATAAAGGGTGGTGAGCAGTGGTTTAGGGAGTTACTACACTGTATCTATGGCCCAGTGGGATTATTTTCCTAGAAAATCACAGGGGTCTCTTGAATACAAACCTTAGATGCCCCAAGCAGCAAGGTTCTGAGAAGGAGCAGGAGGTGCTGCAGGTGCTGGAGCAGAGATTCTCCTGCAGCTCCCAGAGAAGAGCCCATGATGGAGCAGGTTCATCCTGAAGCACTATAGCCCCATACTGGAGCACTAGGTGTGAGGACGAAGGAGTTACAGAAAGGGGCCATTATTAACTGACCACAGTCCCCATCCCCCTGCACCACTCAGGGAGGGGAGTTAGAGGAGTCAGAAGGGAAGGACTGAAGTTGAGCCTGGGAGTAAGAGCAGGAGGGGAAGGTTTTAATTTTGCCTGTTTCTCATCTATTTTAACTGGAAATAAATTAGTTTTCTCCAGGTTGAGTCTGTTTTGCCAGTGACAGTAATTGCTAAGTGATCTCCCTGTCTTTATCTTGACTCATGAGCTTCCCCTTCTTATTTTTGTCTCCATCCATGTTGAGGAGTGAGAGTGCAGCTAGGTGGGCTTCTGGTAGCCTGTCAGAGTCAACCCACCACAGCACTAGAGAGACAAGAGTCTAGGAATGTCTAGCAGCCCCAGCACACACTGCTTGCTCCTGGCTTCTGATGGATCCACTTGAGATGGTAGCACTAATCCTGGCAGCAGCAGAGCCTGTCTCACCAGCCACAGCCACTTCCCAGCAGTGCAACCAGGGCCCAATGCTTGGCTCACACTGGCAACTGCACAGATGCAGGACAGTACATCGCATTCCCTGGCTCAGTGCCACAGGGTGGAAGGACCCACAAAGCAAAACTCTGCCCATCTCCTGGTAGTGTCATGCAACAGAGCCTTGCAAAGGCAGACACAATGCAAACCCCACCTTGCAGCTGACACATGGAGCCTGGGCAGTCTGCCAAGCTGTGGCACAAGGAAGCCTATGCTGACATCAAGCCCATGTGCAGAGTCAGAAACCTTGTGCCTTGCTGAGGAAGCAAGAAAACACGCTGCAGCCATGTGTCAAAGCTGCCATGGGAAAACACAGCAGGACAAGGGGTCTGACGAGCCACTTCTTTCACTCAAGGGAACTTGGGAGACATGGATGAAACAAACCACACAAGAGAAAAATACCCCAAGTTGCTCTCCTCAGGTTTGCCACCTATTCCAGTGCCAAGAATGTGTCTTTGAAACTCTGAGCACCAATTTTTATCTGCCACACAATAATTCGTTGCTTTTGCCTTTGAGAAGGAGAGACCACAGTTGCCGAAAGGCTGCCCACAACACCTTGGTCAAACTGCAGTCAGGGTGCAGATATTGCTGAGAACTTTCTTTTGAAAAATCCCACAGGAGCAGCTAAGACATCACTCTGAGCTTTTAGGATATGCAGGATGGGCACTTTATACCCAAGGGAATCTAAGTTTGGAGCAGCCAAAAAAACTCCCAACTTAACAAATGCTAAAAGTACCTTTCCCATCCACATTCCCTTAGCTGTTACAGCTTGGATTTAGGGCCATGTTTTTCACTGTTAGAGAAGTGCATCCCTGGATGCATACAAACAAACCAGTCACCTCCAGTTCCCCCAGCACCATCACTGCAATACCCTCCAGAAGCAGTTCTCAAATCCTTTCAAACCGCATCACTGTGTGGAGATGGACTTCAGTAAAACCCTTTTCTCAGAGGAGCAAATAAAAGGGTTTTAACCCAATCTTGGAAACCAACAGCCGCAAATGTCCTGCTGAGTAGCAGGCCCTCTTCCAAAACATGGGTGTGGAAACTGCCAGGTTACACAGCAGCCTAGGTTTGGATGTGCTGCAGAAGGCTCATAAGAAGGAATATCTTTTTATTTAGTAGGCTTGTTGGGGTTTTTGTAAATAAAGAAATGAAACTTATGCACACCACATCACATCTTTGAGAACACCTAAGAAATTTCTCCCGAATGGGAACACTTCTACAGGTCTGAGAGCACACATTTTTAATGCAAAAAATAAATCCCAAACTGTTCCTATTGGTACTATGACAGGCAAGAATCCAGCTACAGAGTTGATTTTCTCCCCTCTACACCTATTTATATCCTGGAGAGTTCAGCACCACTTCCTTTAATCTCTTCCATCTCTGAGTCAATCAAGTGAGGCATGATTGATGAGGGGCAAGTTTTCCCTTCCCTGTGATAGATCCAAAGTCATTTCTCTCTAATGATCCTATGATCAATCCCTTGCAGTATAAAATCCCATCAATCCTCTCTCCTTGAAGAATCCTTCCTTCATCTCTGCTGAAGAATGAAGAATCTCTAGCAATGACTCACTTCCACGCAGAATTGTGGTACAGCTCCTCTGTGCTTTTAATATTCATGGGTGTGTGTGGAAAATACCTCATCTTTGTTTTCCACCCAGATGTTCAGCACCTTGGCAGCCGTCCCTCTCCCAGGACAAGTACATTCCCATTCATTCCTACATGCAGATCTGAGATCTGCAATGCAATAGGAAATCTGAAAAGAACCTGTAACCCTCCAACACATGTGTGCTGGACCAAGACGCTAAGCACCAACTAGAAGTACCTGATCAGGAGGCAACAGATCGCAGAGCGAAGCTAAGTCAACAAACTCTTAACTTCAACTCTACTTTGCTCCATAGAGAATTACAGTGTAGTACTGGCTTTTTCAGCCCACCTATACCCAGATGCACATGGTCCATCTTACCAGAGACAGCCTTTCTACAGCTATCTTGTTTCTAATGCTGAAGAATCATAGAATCACAGAATGGTTTGGGGAAGGGACCTTAAAGATCATCTAGTTCCGAGCCTCAGGCCACAGAGTCAAGTGTGAAGAGATCTCAGAATGGAACAGATCTGTTTTAACAGCAGCAAGATGCCCTGCTAGCTTACTCAATGGGGATATATGCAGAGGAATTTGGCCTTACCTGGTTCACTCTTCTTCCTGGATGCAGCCTTCTTCTTGACTGGTCCATCATGCTTCTGCTCCTCATGATTCAAAAGAGCATCTGTTTTCTTGATGGCGACAGGGTTGACTGGAGCACTTTGCTGTGTGCCAACTGGTGGCACAGCCACAACAGGCACCTCCTTAGGGGTCACCTCCAGGACAGAAGAACTTTTGGGGACACTGACAGGGGATGAAGCCAACATCGGGCTAGGAGTAGGCTCTACCTTTGTCACCTTCTTCTCCTTCTTCCTCTTCTCTTTAGGTGATAGGACAGGTTTCTCCTTTTCCTGGGGGACAACTGGCACTGCTGCAATTGGAGACTCAACAGTTAGAGGCTCAAGAACCACAGCAGGTTCGAGCACCACGTCCTTCGGAGGGTCTGTCACTTCCTGAGTCATCTGCTGCTCTGGGACCTTTCCATTAGGTTTCTCTTCCTTTTTCTTTGCTTTTCCTTTTTTCTCAACAGGTTTCTCTTTCTTCTTTTTCTCTATTTTCTGCTGCTGGATCTTCTCAAGCTCTTTACGTTGCTTGGCCAAGGCTTCCTCATAAGATGTCTCCTTCATGGAGAAGGTGGACACCAGGAAGATCCCAATGGCTGATATCACCATAAAACCTCCGAAGACCACAACACCCAGCATCTGAGGGTCATACACATCCATCCTGCCTTATTCTTCTGTGCCTGCAAGATACCAGAACAGCTAGGAATTGGGTGGAAGGAAAGAAAGCAATGGTCTCTCTGAGCAGGGAGTGTCACATGGACATCTGTGCCTCCAAACGGTACCACGCACTGAAAAGACACTGAAGATTCACACAACTGAGGGCGATCCGCCTATAACATCTGCAATTTTGTGCTCCTCTGCTACACTGTTCATGCACAGCAGTCCAGTAGTACCCCAGTGACTAAACTGCACCAGCTGCAGCAATCCCCAGAAGAATCAAAGAGGGAGAAGGAAAAAATAGGGATGCAATCAGAGACAGCCATGAGCCTCATTCAGTGTCCAATGGGATGGTTTTGCATGACCCTAAGCAAAACCTACAGCAGTAAGAGAGCCCACTTTTAGACTGTTCAGTGCAGGTCGACCATGACCTGGGCTTTCCCTAGAGCAGCTGGCTTTCTCATTGAACCCAAATGCACACCCAGGTCTCAACTTTGGAATAAAATATCTCCCTGGAAGGAAAGAGTATGTACAGGCGAGGTTTTTTCAGCTTTGCAGAAGCCCTTCCTTTCTCCCTTTGCCACCTGCACCTGCCGACTTCTGCCCAGCCTGGCACAAAGGACACACAGTGCATCCACTGGATAGTTGCTCCCAGTGACAAGAACCACCCCAGCAACAATGCTGTGTTCATGGACACCACACACAGAACCTACTCACAACCATTTTCAGCAATAAAAACGTAAGTTCAAGCTAACAAAAAAGTCAAGCACGGTCATTAATTATCTGATCTTCCACATAGATTTTGCAGGAAGAAGTGAAACTTGCAAAGGGAGTGCTGGATATGGTGCTTCTCTTTCCAGCTCTGCTATTAGCTGGCAAGCAAACCACACACACGGTCTTTCTCATCCTCCTCTCAAGCGTCAGTTTTCCACCTACAACACATGGAGCAGCAACAGAGACCATACTGCCTGGTCTGAGACCTGGCAAGCAGGGTGCAGCCACACCTGGAGGAAGATGCTATTACCTCCACTCTTCTTAATGGCTAACTGAACTCTATCCTAGTTTCAAAACTAATCTCTGCTGTCCCATTCATGTGTTTCATCCATCGGGTCATCAGTTATATGTGGATCTAAGGTGGCTCATGAACCCCCAGATGCTGGTGTCAAACAGCTAATCTGTGAAGGGGCACTTGCCAGGAGTTGCCAAGGCTGCAATTTCTTGTCATTGTGACCCAAAACACAATGAGAAAAATGCAGAAAGTCCTTGGCTATCAGAAGTTCTCATCCCCATGCTTAAATATCAAATTTCCTCTTTAAAAGGCTGTAGGTTGAGAAGGGAGGGAGGGGCTGGAAAGAGAAGAGGCAAAACTAAGAATAAAACTGAGGAGACCAGCATCTTTTCAAAATTCAGTGCCTGCAGGGAGACACCTCAGAGGCTCTTCCTTTTTAACAGCTGAAGCAGTGAACTTGCAGCCAACTCTGCAGTTCAAAGATGCTCATGCAGCGAGGTGGAGACAATGCAATGAAAAATTCACCTCCAAAACCCACTCAATGGGGTGCAGAGCTTGGAGGAACTGCAAAGCTCCCATCTCCTGCTAGAGAAGGATGCCTGGGGAAGGATGTTCTAACGAGCAGCCCAGCTCTCCCTGCCCACCTCTCCAGACATCCCAGGCAAAACTGAAGAGAGAAGCTGACAGGCAGGAGAGCTGTCAGCACCAGCTGGAACCAGCTTCCCCTGTCAAGGCTAATTTTCTGCCCCACAGCACCACTCAAGATCCCAGCTGATACTACAAGCATTGCTATTTCTCATCTACCCTGGACATTTCATATTTAAATGGCCTCAGCCCACTCTATCCCAGCACATCAGGTGCTAAGTCACTGCCTTATGACTAGTAGCATCACTTTGGGATGGTCCCAATTAGGACAAACAGATTATTCCTAACCACAGGATAAAAAGAACTGGATTTCCTCTACCTGGCAGTAAAGAAGTAGGCCTGGAGAACACATACCCATGACCTTGTGCTGGGTTTAGGACTACACCAAAGCATCCAGGAGCTGTTTTACAGGTAGAACAAGGCAACGTGCATTCCTTACCCAGCAACCCAAACATATCAGTAAAAATAAACCTCCCTGACCTCACGCTGCCACATACAGAAAAAATCTGCTGCTTCAGCTCAGGGCAAGGGCATCCCCAAGTGCTGACAAATGCACTCCAATCCCACCAGCTGGTACTGCCACTCTCAAAAGGGTGAGAATAGAGAGAAAAATCAAAACCTCCACTACAGAGAATGGATGAAAGGACAGAGAGAGGGCTGGTGAGGTTGGTAAGACAGCAGTGCTGGACAAGGTACCAGAGCCTTCTGCCTGCTCCACACCTCACACTGCCAGGCTGTCCCCTAGAAGCTGTTACGCTGTTTGAGCCCCACGCTCCCTCTTCATCGCAGGCAGCCTCACCCAACTGCACCATCTGAAGTAAAAAGTGACTATACCTTGTCTCCTCTCTGGCTTTACAGCCAGGGTGAGATAAGAATGCAGATTACCACCGAAGTCCTTCCTAGCTAAACAAAAACACCCCAACAATCCCCTCCAAACCAAAACAAATACAGGAAAAAATGTAACTGAGAGCACTAGGTGGAGATGTGGACCTGCAGAAGAGCTATGGCAGGAGGCAGAGTGCACTCCTGAAAGCAGCCGAGATGCTTGCAGGTGCCATCCAAGCTCCCACCTCTGGACCAGAGAAACCTAATGCTGTTCCCAAGAACAGATGTGCCAGGAGAAAAATCCATAGTGAAGTGTGAAAGATGCCAACCAGGCAGCAATCACTCTCAGCAGCACTATCATGGCAAACTTTGGTCCTGTCTCAACACTCATGTCCTGCAGCCCCCAGTGCTGGGCTGGTCCTGGGAGACCCAGTGCTGACTCCAAGGAGCAAGTTCTACCTGTAGAGTTCTTCCTGTGGTCAAGACTTGGCATGATCAGCCCAGCAACTTGTTCAGGGAAGAGCCTATCTCTCCAACAGTGTGAAGAGAGCAGCAGGCTGTGCACAACTACACGCATTTAAATCAAACCAGGCCGGGCTTGGCATCTGGGGGATAAGGAAAAACCTTCCTCTGGGAACTTACTGAAGCATAGATGCAAGAAGCCTTTATGCCACAGCATTAGCATCAGGAGTAAAGTTCTGCTTTGGCATTTCCTGACCTTGCCACCTTTGCCCTTTGAAGTGCTGAAAGTTTGCCCCTAGATTTGCACAGCAAGACAGCAGTCTACCTCTCAAGCACAGTGGCAGGAGTGTGTGTGCCTTGCCCTTTGGCAGGAGGGCCCTCCACACTTCCCATCTGCACAGTGCCTTGGCGAGGACATGGCAAAATAGGGCACCACAGGTACCACTGCTTCTCTGCTCACAAATGCCTAAAGAGTAGTCTCATACATTCAGCTTGACAGCCATGCTTTGAAGAGGCTCGAAGACTTCAGCATCCTCCCTTCTGTAACTTCTGGTCCTTCACAGGACTTTGCACCTGCAGTAGCATTTTCCAATCTGATACCCAGGCTGCTCTGGGAGCAGGCTGTGTGCCTAAGGGGTGCACAGACACCACCATTTCTCAGAGTCCATGCTCAAAAAATCAAGTTCACATGCACTGTTGAGCACATTTACCTGAATGAAGTTTTTTGAGCATAATCATCCTCTATTCCTTACTAAGTCAAAACAGTGAAAATCATCAAATATTTTCATGTGCAAACTCCTTCCCCTAAATAGCTTGTCCAGATAATGCTTTTCACCACCACAAGAACAGGAATAAGATGGACAACTGGTATTTTGCTTGGCCTTCTCATGTAAAGGAGCCAGCTGAAATGTTGTGTTCTAACTCTTCCATTCCTGTAGCTTTTCCTTGTTATCCATCAAATTTCCCAGTATCTTAGATAACAGCCCAAGAGACCTCCCTTGCCTCCCTGCACGTGCCCTCCCCTTTGTTTGACCTGAATAAACATCCCAGTTGCCTGAAAGAAGCAAAACCAGTAAAGTAAAGCACTTGGCCTTGATGGTTTTTGAGCACCCATTTCCAGGATGAACCAACCCACAGATACATGACATGGCAGCACCAGGACCATGTTCAGTGTCTTATGGTCACATTTGTCACTGACATCTAAGAGTCAAAAATCAGGCTAGAACCCTGCCACCTGTTCAGCCTTTCCTCCTCTGAGACTATACAGGAAATTCATGGGAATTCAGTATCTTTGCAACACAGCCCTCCATCAGCCCTGGCTTAAATCAGCCAGGCCAAGTGCCAGGTGGGCAGGAGCAAAGGAAGAGATAGGTTGTGCAGTAACTACTGAAACCTTATTTCTTTTCACAGCCAAAGGAAAATCTATGTTGTCTCCTCCCGGTCTTGATATGTGTGGCAGATGGGAAAAGACACTCTTTGCAAGCAGGACTCCGTTCCCCCAGCAATCCAAAATTTGCACTTCGTCATGGTGTCAAGGTGGCATCTCAGGTTAAAGCAATGCAGAAGAGGTAATAGGGGGGCAAAGGGCAGGGAGAGAACTGGATTTATGTAGATGGGCTCTGTATAGCCCACAGCAACACCTGCCTGTTAAGCACCTGCAGCTCCCTTTCCTTTGCATTTCCCAGCAGGTTAAAAAAGAGAAGGGAACTGGTAGGCCTGATCCTGTAAATAGCAGGGCAGGCCAGCAGCAGGAGAAACAACAGCACTGCCAGCAGATGAAAAGCAATCACCAGATACTTCTTCTGGAATTTCTATCTCTGCCCTAGTGCAACAGAGACAAAAACTAAAAACAAATGAGGAAAGCTTGCACACCATGAGCGGATCCTGCCCATGTCCCCAGCAACTTCTGTTTAAATACATTTTCTGTGTAAGTGACTGTGCACTAACAGCCTCCTGGCATCAAGCGTTACTCTACGCACAACTCCAGATTAGCCAATCCTCAACAGTTATAGCTTGACTTAATTGAACGTGTCTTAGTGCTCCATTAAGTCTTGCAGCAGCAGCCAGCTGGCTTGTGCTTGCCAGCAGTGCTTGGCAGTGCTGCCAGCTCCCTTCCTAAGCCTCAGAGTGAAAAAACAGGCANGCCCCAACTCCTTCTACCAGTTTCCCGATGATGCAGGCGAGCGGAGAAGGGGAAGGGGAGAGCTGACATTCCAGGCGTGGAGGCTCCTCCGTCACGTCCAACCATGTGTTCAGCACACGCTCTCCGCCAGGACCACTTCCCCAGTGGTCGAGGACAGGGGCATTCTGTCGGCAGACCCGCGGGAAGCCTGGTGATGTCCAGAATGGGAAAATCCCAGCAGGGCAAAGCGGGGGGCCTCCGCTTATGGGGTCGACGTTTCTCTCCAAAAGCTAAGGGACCCTGCACTGCCGAGGGTTTCCCGGTGCCAGGAGAGTTTTCTTGAGGGCTTAGTCAAGGAAAAAAAAAAAAAAAAGGACAACGGCCCGAGCGCCCTGACCTTCTGTAACCGCAGTTAATCGGATTAATGCATGTCATCGGGCCGGCGCTGGGGCAGGGAGAGCGGTCCTCGGGGACCGAGGGCGGCGCAGGGCCCGGGCCTCGCTCCCCTCGCTCCCCGGCCGCACACGCCGCCATTCCCCGCAGCCCTGGACGAGCAGCCCTGGACGCACCGCGGACCATTCATCCGCCCAGTCCTCCGCAAACGTGTCCGGCCCCAGAGACTGGGATCCCACCTTCCTCCCTGCTCCGCTTCCCCGTGGGACAACCCCCCGCGCCGGGAACGGCGGGGCCGCGGGTCGGCGAGGGGGGTCTCGCCCTGCCGATTTTCGGGGAAGGGGGTAAGCGCCGGGCGGGGAGTCCTGCTCGCAGCGCGGGGCAGACGGAGGGAAGTCGTAGAAGAAATGGCAGGGCAAGGGGATGAGGGAAGGGCTGCCTCCGCCGCCTCTACCCACCCGTGCCAGGTCGCGGTCCCTCCTCGCCGCCGCGGACGTGCGGAGTCGTGGCACTTTCCGCCGCTGTCTCTCCGGGCTCGGCCGCTGCGTCCCGCCCCGCTCCGCGCCGCGGGGCCCACTCAGCGGGGAGGGGCGTGGCGTGGCGAGAAGGGGTGGGGGGGGTCATTCCCTCGGGTGGGGGCTTGAGAGGACCACGTTTGTCCCCGCCACGCGGCGCGGAGACGTACCCGAGGCTGGAGCGGACGTCGGGAGGAGGGGGGCAGTGGAGCGGATACCGAGTGCCCTGGGCCGGGGGAGCTCCGCGGACCCTTGTCCCCGGGCTGAGCTGCCAGGAATCGGTCCGGTCCGGCGGTGACTGCCCGCCTCCCTGAGGCACAGCGGGGAGAGAATGGTTGGAAAATCCGGGGAGTTCCGAGGAAGGGTTGAGTGTGCTGCTCCACGCTAGGACTGTCCTTAAGGGCTGGGTGTGTACACCACGATGCGGATTGGCCCCGAAAGATGGCTGCCCCCGGCGGGAGCCTTTCTTCAAGGTTTGCGAATGCTGTGTTCGTAAACAGCGCTGGGACTGGTCCATCATCCACCCACTTGTGGGCCCCAGAACAGGGAGAAAACCATGCCCTCTTATAGCAAGTGCCACCCAGTATTGTGGATGAAATCGTAGCACGGGCCGTGCCCTCTCTATATGCTTCCTGGTCTGGTTGTGACCTCCCATGGCGGGGCAGAAGAAATACAAGGTTTATTACTCACGTGCATGTATGCACCGGAGGCAGTTAATTATCTGGAAGTGATTTGGGTACTCCAGTGCCTTGGAAATTAAAAATTAAGGGTTAGAAGGGACTCTCTTCACATCAGAACCAATCATTAGGCTGAACCACTGGAGAAGGGCATCCTCAGGAGATGCTGCACCCTGCCAGTCTGTGCAATAACAGAAGAACCATCCCAGACTAAAGGCCCATCTTCCTGGCAATGCACCTCCAAAACCACCCAACCTAGCAGGAGCGATAACCTTACAGAACAGACATTTGCTGCCAACTCTGTTAATATACAGGTGGCACTGGCTACACTTTTCATCCAAAATCGGACAAAAGGTCTTATCTTGGGTGGGAATATGTCTCCTATGCCTTCACATCTTCAGCCAAGCTCAGAACCATCTCTCTCCCTTCTCTGCATTCTCCTTGGCCATGTTGTGGTACACAACCAAGCTGACACTGGCTGGGTACTAGTAGTGGAGTAAGAAAGGAATCTGTTACAAATGTGGCTGTGACGGAGTGATAATTCAACATCACAGTGCGGGCTGTCAGGATCTTCCAGCCTCCTGCCATCTCTCTCCTTGCATCCTTTTGTAGATGCTTGGCGCACCAACACTATTGCATTTCAGTGGCCAGACCTTCTCAGGAAGTGGTAACTGGGGCTGCTCTCAGTGGTGTTCCTGGGATTTATATCAGCAGCCACCAGAATGTCACCCCTTGCACAGAGAAAAAGCTGTGCCATTGCGGCCAGGCTGGGGAGGGCAGCAGGTCCTGCCTGGTACATCTCGACACAATGGCAAGGGGAGACTTTCATGCAGGCTGATATGGAATAAGAGGAAAAATATACTAATGGAGAAACACTTCAGCTGATCATGGTAATATGGCTTCTGCAGAGGGACCGGAAATAGGCACAAACACTACTCAGTTCTCATGAGAACTTGAAGGCTCTTAGGTTTTCTACAAGCTTTTCAACAGGCTGCAGGCAAGCAGACAGGGCAGGGTTCACCACTTTAGGCAGGGACCTGGGCTGGGAAGACCTGTGATGGCCAGGATGCCTCCAGGAAAAGGCACAAAGGTTTGGGATCCAGCTCTGCCCCAGTGCATCTGGGATCATCAGCTCATTAAACTCACCAAGGACCTTCTTCAAACCAAAGCACTTGGAAGCAGGAATGCAGCAGCTGAACAGCACTGAAGTTCTAAGCACCCAGGCCTCCATTTACCTGGCTACAGCCATGATGGAACAGACAGACAACCACCTGCCTTGCCGTGAGCATTGTGAGGAGTCCAGGGTGTTCTGTCATGCCTGTTGGATGTGAGAAGTGTGGGGCTGGGCTCTTTCAAGCTCTCTTACCCAAGAACTGAGTATTTTTGGTGGGGCAGGGACTGGCATGCACTGCCCCAGCCAGGCACCTGGGGCAAAGGGAACTGGGCTCACTCTTACTGTTTCCAGCCAAATGAATAATTGTCTGTATACTTCAGTACGGAACAATAGAGGGCAGAGCAAGGGACTTGTGTGGGGAAATGCACAGCATGGGGTGAAAATCCAGGCAGCCAGAGCTGGGATGTGAGCCTGGGTGTCCTCTGCCACCATGGCACAGATGTTCTCGGAGGATGCCTCCCTCTTCTCCTTCCTCAAATGTGTTTTGCGTCTGTAGACAGATGTCTGAAAACCTTGCTTGCCCTCTGATTACCAACCTCTCCATGGCTGGAAGCTGACTCATGCCACAGCACTCCACTCAGCATCCACAGTTGGTCTATTCTGGGGTCTTTCCCCCCTGCTTTTTAAGACATCAAGTTTATACCTCCCATCATGGTGTTTCGCTCTGATTCTTGCACTATGCTGTTGATCCAGGCCACTGGGATAGCATATTATCAGTGCAATTTGCCTTTACACCATAGTGAAGCCATTCTCCCTAAACAATAGTTCTCCCAACTCCTGCCCAGAGGCAGTATCCAGCCCAAATCCAAAGGTCTGTGTACCCTGTTGTTAAAGCAACCAAAGTGCTGGGGATTTTCTATGGTCATCTTCACCACTAGAAAGTTTCTTTTAGTTTAATTTGAAAATTACCTGCTCCAGCTCAAGTTTTTAAGTTCCCAGTTATTTTTGCATCCACAAGTCTTTGGCTGTTGGTGAAGAAGCTGTTGTTTAGCCCTGGAACAGCTCCTAATCTTTCACTGGATGTATTAGTTATTCTAAATTCATAACCATAGCTGGAGTATTTTTAGCTCTGCACAGCAGTCATCAAACAAATGCTACCACAAGGTCTGCAGGGCTCTCTGAGGTCCCTTGCAGCCCAGCTCCTTCTGAAGGTCCAGGCTCAGTTGTGCAGAGATGATCATGAAATCCTACCTGGGGAGCCAACTGGGACTGCAACCAAATGCTTCATCCCATCCCCATGAGATCCGCATCCAGGCTGTGGCTGAGCGCCCAGACAGGCATAGATTGTGGTTTCTTATAGGAGAGCAGTCAGCTATGCCTGGGCTTGGTGGCATATTTCAATCCTGAGCCCTTGTGGAGGTCTGGAGGTGCCTGCCCCCCTCACCCCCATGATGGAATACTTACTGCTACAGGAATACACAAAAAAACTGGTAGGAACAAGAACAGAGTAGTCCTTTGCTCCAGATGCAGCTGCTGCCTGCACTAGGAACGTGATCCTGTGTTGTCTACCAGCCAAGCCAATCCTCCAAGCAGCGCCACATATACACTCGATCGCCTTGAAGACTCTCAAAGCCACCCCTCCTTTTTCATAAAAGCAGAAATCAGTATGTCTGGCCTCCTCTTGGCTCCATCGTGGCCTGCATGCCTTGCCAAGCACTTGCTTGTCTGGGTTTAACAAGCAGCAGCCCTGCTCCAGTGATAGAAGTTAGATGGGGGTGCTGCAGCAGAGTACAGTGCAAGAGCTGCTAGATTGTTCCTCTCCTTCCTCACTCAGGTTTCTGCAATGGCATGGCTGAAGTTTGGATTAGAAAATGCAACATGCCACAGCTGTATTTGCTTTGGGAGCAGGACACACCTCCTGCTCAGCCTTCCCTAAACTCCCCTTCCACCTACCTCCACATAGGATTGGAAATTACAACCTGAATATGAAATATGAACTCAGACCTGCAGGATACCTCCACTTTGGTGGACTAGCAGCCAGAGAGTAGTGGGACAGCCCAGTTCCCAGTGGGCACTAAATTCCTGTGTCTCAGCAGCTGGGCTTTGCCCTGGGTGTTTGTAAAATAACACTTTTCTAGGAAACTCATGGTGTTAATGCCTTAGATTCCTATTCTGCTGTTCCCCCATTCCTAAAGCTCTGTTCTGTGAGATGCTGCAAGTGCTGGCAGGAGGAACACCAGCCAGGCAGTCACCAGAAGCCAAAAGTTCAATGACTTTGTCTTCGGGCCTACTGACAACTGAACTATTACAGAAGTAGATGGCATTGTAAGGAGCTTGGAGTTAAATTGACTAATGAAGGGTTTGAGAAGCAAACCTCTTTCCTTCCTCCCCAGCTGCAGCTACTTGCTACATTGCCTGCTGGCCTCATCAAGAACATCGTGTTCTTGGGGCATCCTTTCTTCTGCCCTCCTGGTCATAACTGGGCTCCCACTGTGTAAGGCGATCTGAAATCTGGTGGAAGATTGCTCTGGGCCATCTCAGTGCATGATGACATGAGCTTTATAATGGGACAAGGTCAAATATCTGTGTGCTTTATCAGTTCCTTCATTTCTCTTTGAAGATGTTTTAAGCAGAACTTAAACCTCTTCTGTGTGAGAATTTAAACAGATTTATCTCCACAGAGGGAGGATTGTGAAGGTACACCACCTCCTGTGGCTCAACCAGCAGTGTAGAAGTGTTAACCACCTGATTTCAGACTCCCAGACATATCTTCTGTGGATAAGGCTTAACACCAAAAAGACATGGCAACCCCTAATTTCAGCTTCTCAGTTGCATGCCCACTCTGCAAGCAGCTCCTGCTCTCCATGCCATTCAGGAGCCATGAAATCAGGGGGCTCTGATTCTTCCCTCTGTGTGCCCATGTGTCTATCTTGTTGACACTTGGAAAATATTTCACATTCTCATGTTAATTCTTTCCCAGCACTTTGCATTGTTTCAGTTGAGAATGATTCTTGGCAGGAGGAAAGCAGAAACAGGAGTGACTAGCAGAGGATGCACTAGACAGACTCAGTCGTGTTTAGCCAGGATGGCTTGAGATACCAGAGCTGTGCCAGAAGTTAATATTCCCCCTGCCACGATGGCAGGGAGGAAGATGCACTATTGTCCTGTCTGCTGCTGGTTTCGGTCCAGCACATGCCATGGTCCCCCAAGCCTCACAACAAAGCTTGGGCTGTTTGAGAGTTCCCATACAGCTATGCCAGGTACGGGAGAGCTGCAGGGCAGTAGGACCTGTAGTCTCAGCATCAGCCTAAGGTCACTCAGGAAGGGTAAACCAGGACCTGCAGGTAGACATAGTGTGGCTAGATACATGCTGATGTAAGCTGTGACACTACAGTGGAAAACTCTATCACTGTGCCAGAGCAGGCTCGTAACAGGAAAAGCCAGCCTAGGGCAAAGCAGGAACATAAGCTAATTTGGGAATACAATGGTTATGCTAATCAAAGCACCTTCCAGAAGAGAAGTGAAGGAAATTACCTAATCCTTCACCATGCAATGTGGTGTCCCTCTGCCATCTGAAGGACCAGGGCTTTCCATCTGGGTGCCTCTTCCCTCCAGACCCTCTATATCCACACTGGATGTCGAAGAGTCCTCGGCTTTGCACCCTCAAACTGCCTTTAGGTCCAGAAAAATTTATGCTTCTCTTGAAAGTTTGGCTGGACACAAACTCATGTGATTCAGGCAGATGGGACTTAACAAGAAACTTCATCAGAACTTCGAGTATCAGCCGAGAAGTGTTGAAGCAGTTCAGGGACGTGCAGCTTGTCTTGCTCAACTGCAATGGGGCAATCACTGGCTCTGTCAAGGGAACTCTTCTCACTTCCTATGGATGATCTTAGCAGCGTTCATACTCACTGCCTGACTCAACAACTGGAAACTGTAATCAAACTGAAAACAGCCCAGGAAGCCCCCCCTTAACAAACCAGGAACAAATACAGCTCTCAGCTTTGAGAAATCCCAAGGCATGGCTCCAGATGGAGAAATTAAGGTACTTTGGGAATGCTAGTGCTACAGAGCATGAGTAGAGGACGTGAATGCACTTGCAGGATGAAATAAAATCCACAAAGTACCTCTGGCTTAGAAGAAACACACCTCAGCTGGGGACAGGATTCTGTGGTTGAAGGTCTCCCATTTCACAAGGCTCTGCCTATATTGCCACCACACCTCCAACATGAAACCCATGTGATGCCTCTCCTCCCCTGGCTGAAGCATCCTTAGGAGAGAGCAGAGGCATTGGTTTCTGCAGGTGCCTTTTGCCTGGTAAAACCTGCATAAAGCACAGGGATAGGAAGAGACAGTCTGATTTCCAACCAATCTAATAAGGGACTGTAAGCTTCAAAGGGGCTGATGAAATCAGAAAGGTACCTAGAGAGCCCACCAGTGCTTTGGCTGATTGAAGACCACAACAAGCATTTTGGAAGGGCATGAAAACTGCATGGGAAGAGCAGCAGGGGTGTGCTGGCTTCCCACACAACAAAAGCTGCATAGCAAAGTCTCAGAGCCACCAGGCACCCAAAGGGAAGAGGGAGCTTGAAGCACAGCCACACCAGCTCCTCTTCTCTTTGGGCTGGCTTTGCCAGGAACCAACAAGGAGAAAGTGTGAACCATGTTCACAGTCAGAGGCTTGGATGCACCTGAAGGGCCTGCAAAATATTGGCACAAGAGCCATGAAGGAAAGGCAAAGAGCTGAAGGAGTTTCTTCTGTTCCATGGCAAAATGAAAGCTACAGACAGAGGTAATGCCTTCTCCTTCAGACACTGCCTCTGGACAGGTAGTTTGGTTTTATGTGTTTATTTATAACTGCTGCATCACCTCATCACATACTGAGAGTCTCTGTCACCTTGGGTTCTGCTTTGTGATGAGAAGCAGGAAAAGCAAACAGCACCTTTCTTCTAAACTAAACCTCCTGGGCTGCCCAGTGGACCATCAGCACAACTCCACAGGGGAAAACATCTCTCCATGGCTGTTTCATCTAGGTGCATATGCCACTAATGTCAGTTTCCAGTATGTCACACCAAGCCACTGGAAAGCACTTTGCAGGTGAAATGCAGGCACAACAGTGTAGCTTCTCCTAGCTCTCTCCTGGGTCAGCAGTGGAGGCATCTCCCAGGTCCCAGCTGAATGCACTAACTCCCCAACAAGCATGGCATTGTCCCACCATTCATGCCTCCCAAAAATTATGTTCAATGCTCATATGAAAAAATACACTCTATAAGTGGCATATTTTTCTGAAGGAGAAAAATCCCCATTTTGACTATGGAATTTTCTCTCCTTCTGTCACTCCAGATTTTATGGGGCTTTCTATGGGAAGAAAATTGACCCTCAATTTTTTCCCTTAGTTTTTCTCCTGTTTAAATATTTCTCCAGCCCACAAACACCAAAGAGACACTTGTGGAGGGTGGAACTACTCTGTGAGACAACACTGGAGGGGAGATGGGAAGTCAGCAGATTCCTGTATTGGAGGAAAGCCCAGGGCAGGCAGGTGTCCCAGGACCCTCTCCTCCAGCACAGGACATGAGTGCACCATCAGCTCCCACAATACAGAAAGGGCTGTGGTTGGATCCCTTTCAGTCCAGGGCAGCCTGGGCAGAACAGTCAAGTGTGCAGATGGGCTGTGGTATCAGAAGTCAGGTTGTACCTGTGGCTGGGTGCTAGCTGTGTCTGGGAGAGATTTTGTGTGGGACCCAGGCACCCTTTCTGCCCTTGCCATCCTTCTGGTCTGAGGAGGGGGACAGAAACCTTCCTCCTCTGAGCTCAACACCACCGGAGCTTACATAGTTCTCACCCTACTGTGCATTACTCTGCTCCTGTGCACTAGCAAAAAGCAGACAAGCCTTCCACCTGAATTTTGTTGAATCTCTTTATTTCCATGTCCTGATATCTGCCACATCAGCATTGAAATATACCATATGGTCTGTAAACCAGACACACCTAGGATGGTTATTTACCCAGAGAAGCTGAACTGGCGTACTGACTCTTTAACAGCAGCAATGAAGCAGATCATGAGAAGAAGAAGTAAGAGAAAAAGAAAAGATGAAGAAAGAAGAAGAAATAAAAAGAGAAAATGTAAAAAAATATTTTTAAGCAGTTTTCCTTCCAAAAAATATAGCTGAAAACCTCAGGCTTGGGGTTAAATCTGTGTGTGAGGTGGCACTGAAAAATGCCAAGTTAAATCCTAACTCTGAATTACTCTTCTTGGGGCAGAGCTGTGTACCCGCACATTGCTGTCCAAGAACATACTGTGCTTGCTGCCTGCACACAACACTTCATATTCAGAATCCTGTCTCTTAGCAGAGAAAAAAATTTTATATTAGCAAAAAAAAAAAAAAAGACCTCTCCAAGTACATATATGATTACACCCAGGTGCCAGGCTGACATTTCCGCAACGTGAGGAGCTTGAACTAATGCGTGAGTCAGCAGCACAGCACCGTGCAAGCCCCAGACCTTGCTCCAGCAGCACAGTATGAAGGCTCATGTTGGGGTGTCAAAACATCATGTGTTTGTGGATTGAGGAAAGGTTTTGGGTGTGCAGGGGGTAGCTGGGAATTGTGGGAGAAATTCAAAGTCCAGTTTCAGGTGTGCCAGAGGTATCTCACTTGTTTCCCTCCACAACACAACAGACTGGCATTGAATTGACACACAAGGGTGGCTGCTTGTGCCAGCCCTGTCACAGCACCATTGAACTCTGGCAAGGGGAAGGCATCTCAAAATTGTAAAATGCACTGTAGGCTTCTCCCTGTGTCTCCAAGGGGAGCTCTGAAGGATAGCTGCATAACACTTAACAGTTCTTCCCTTAGATGTACCATTGCTCATCCCCTGCTATTTGCCTGGCTCATCCAGTCAGTTTTAAGTTCCATGGATATTCATGCACTACCTAACACAACAGCCTGATATCTTGGTTCCATCACCTTATTTTTCAGGTATGCTGAAATAAAATCTACTTTGGAGAGGGAGGCTTGTTCCCGGCCACTTGCACTTAGGCTCTGCTCTCTCAGCATGACCATGAACACTGGAAAGCCTGCAGTTTGCTTTAAAAGAGTTCTAGCCAGTGATTGACTTGGCAAGGGGCAGTGTTATTTGGTATGTGACAGGGGCCTTAAAAGTAAAACTGGAGTGAAAGGAGATTGAATGGGAAAGCTGGGATTCAGGTCATCATGACACTGGTCAGTTTGAAGCATTCTGACACAGCACAGCTGTCCCATGGTCAATGGGCATGCTCATACCTCCCAGGAGCTGAGCACCTGGACCTGCAGATGCAGTGTGGATCTCTCCCAGCCAGCAGAAGTGGTTCCCATTTCCACTGCCAGGGGCAGTGACTCTTGTGAAGTTAATATCTTCATACCATCTGGTAATCACTTATACAGAACAACATGTTGTAAAATCCAAGCACTTAGATGTGACATAAGCACCAAGATTATCTTAAAAAGCCCCCACACTGAATCCTTTCAAATAGCACATTTTGGGGTCTTTCTGATATAGTAGCACATGCTTAAAACTAAACAGAGGGCAGGGGATCCTACGGAGGTCATACTTCTTGGACTTTTTCTCAGCTGTCCTGGTTAGACACATGCTGTAATTTCATGTGTCCATGTGCTGTTAGAAGAGCAGATTCAGCTGGAGTTCCCAGTGGCAGTCACCTGTGCTAGAATGGCAGGAGATCCCACCAGCACGAAAGAGGACAGGGCGACCACTGACCCAGAATAAAGCCAGCATACTCACTACTGGAAAGCTGCAGATTGTCCCTGGGTTTATATATATTCTGCAAGCCGTACTTTGTGTACTCAAGGGAATACAATGAAAAGCTTGTCGGTATTGCTGCCTCTATGCCTATTTGTATTTTAAAGGCCTATCTTGACTCTTGGATGAGTTGCTTTTTCCTAAAACTGTCACATTTCCACTTAAATCTAAAAAAGCAAGAGTAGGTACTTGTCAACCTGCCCTAGTTCAAGTGGATAAGCAAGTAACATACATGCTTGCAAGTCTGTAGATATTACTGAGGGAACTCTTATGATCATCAAAGCCTTGCTCAACCATCAGCACCTGTGCTTCTGGGTGGGAGATTGGAAGTGACACCAAGAAGTGACATCTCTTGGGAGGTGCAGTGGAGTGAACTGTCTGCAGTGACAGCTCTCCCTTATCTGCAAGGGCTTCGAAGATGAGGACTCTCAGGCAACGCAGTGGCTCAGCCCTATTCCTCCACCAGCCTCTGCTCTCCAAACTACCCTCTCATTTTGGGTTCCTCTATTTTTAAATGTCAGGCCATGTTGTTCTTCAGAACACTTACAGCCAGGGCTTTCACTAGAAAATTTTCCTCATTTAACAGTATTATATTAGTATTAGAAAAGGGAGGGAAGGGCTTGTAGTATGGACTGTTGTTAATAAGATGACTTTTCACCCTTACACCTAATGAAAAAGCTTTCACTCCAAGCAGACAGTATGCAGGTCTTCATGCCTGCACTGCCACTGAAAACCACAGCACCAAGATGTCATAGGAGGGTCCAACACAAACCCCCCATCTCCCAGCCCAAAGGGCAGGTTTGTGGCCACAAGGCTATGCTTCTTCCCTGGTCACCTAGGAAAAAGTACACTGTCACCCCCAAATTAATCTGTATCACGTTGCAGTAATTCAAATAAAATCTAGTTAAGCCAAATAGAACATATTATTTACGTATCCTTGCTTAACAATTGAGTGTATTAATGAAGCTGCATTTATTATATTATTATGTTCTACCCTATTCATGCTGCTGCTCAGGATCAAGGAGTTTTATGTTCAGGTGTTCCCATCTCCCATTATGTGGAAAGTGGCAAGGTTCACATGGAGATCAAGGGGCAGGCAGACAGTGCCAGGAATGCTCCAGCTGGTACTGTGCCTGACTGTGATCAAGTGAATAAATAGGGAGTAAATGCTGAGCAAACATCACTCCCAGGGAGCCCATGTTTTTGTGAAAGACTGTCTGAGGCTCAAAAAAAAAAAGAAAAATATGAATAATGCTCCTGACCCTTCTCTGTCTGCACTAAATAATTTGCAAGAAGCAGGTCCACAGAGGATTTTGTGACATTTTAAGCCTTACATGGAGCCAGCGGGAGAAGGGGACACCCAGGGACATACGTGGCCAATTTTGAAAGAGCAAAGCTGCTCCTGTAACCAGCAGCAGGAGTTAAAGAAGAAAGCAGCCTGGCAGTAAATATACTTAGCAAATTCAAACAGTGAATGAGTTCCAGGAAACTGAGATAAGCCTGTAGGCACAAAGATCCAGATCCAAAGCCCATGGAAGTTGGTGGAAAAGAAAATTTTATTAGCTTTTAGCAGGCTTTGGATAAAGCCTAAGGAAAGTCAAATAAGCAATCTAGTCCCAGTGACTCTGTAATTCTTCACAATTAAATAGCCCCTTGTGGTGGTTTTAAAAACTCATTAGGGAAAATTAAGACCACTCAAGACACCATCTTTCGATAGTGGAAGGGAAAACAAAACAAAACAAAAAACTAAGAAAGATTATACTTAGAGTTACAATTTACTGAAGAAAATAGCAATAAACACAACATTAAAAAGAAATTTGTTCAAAAGAAAGAATGGTTTAACCAACAAAAGCAGGATATTGCCTGGTTCCCTCTGAGCAAAGCAAGATGGTGGACATTCCTGTACACCACGCCACGCGGGCTCCTGGGAACAAAGACAAGATGGCAGAGGGCCCCTGCGCTGGATCATGTGGGCTGAGAGAACAAAAAAAAATGTGGCAAACCAGTTTCTGTGGTTTAACACCCTCCCTGACCAGACAAACCATGGGGAATAGGGGCAAAACAAAAACCTGCAAAGCTATGTCATCAAATCAGCATTGCACTGCCGGTATGCTGATTCTGGCAATGGCGATGCAGGCATTGTCTCTGTCTCCCATAGCGGTGCAGTGCCAGCAAGTGGTGTGGGTGCAGGGGCTCGCTCTCTCCAGGGACAGTGGTACAGCAGCAGAGTTGGCAGTGGCAAATGGCACAGTGGAGTCCTGGTCCCAGGCAGTGGCTCTGTGGCAGTTCCATCTGGGGTGGCGCGACCCAGCACAGTTCGGTCCTAGGGTGGTTCTGACCCTTCCAATGAGCCCAGCAACAAGTACAGCTTGCCAGCTTCAGTCACAGTTACCCCTCACTGGCTCTGGAAATAGTTACAACTTCCCACAACTCCATCAGGCAACAGAAAAGAAAGTTCACTGTCAGGTTTCAGGGAGCAGTCCACCCCTTTCTGACCAACGTAGAACAGAAATAGGCTCCCAGCTTCTGGCACTTCAGCATTTTCTGCTGAAAACCCTATCCTTCCATACTGATGCGGGTGGTGTGGAATAAACACAACTTCACCCCTATCTTTTGAAGTAGGACACCACCCAATGGTCCTCCCTGGCAGCTCTTACTTGCAGCTTGGCCCCCATACTGGGAGTTTGTACTGAGAATTACCTACACATACATTTTTTTACTCACAAATTGCTCCTGGGTCCTGCTTCCCTGGTGGCTCTCTGGTGTCCATGACTTTGTCATGAGACTGAGCATTTGGTGTTTCTCCTTGAGCTTCCAGTAGTTACAAGGGTATTTAAAGATTTCCAAAGGCAGCAAACAAAAACTGAGCAGGCCCAAAAGCAGCAGGTTTCCATGTGACCTCACAGTGCTCAAACCCAGGGTGTGGGATCCACAGGTCACCCAGCGGGGACCACCATCCCACAGCATGGGGAGGGCACATGACAGAAGCAGCGAAACAGCTGCCAGGTTGAAGAAGACACACTCCCATCACTTTGTGCCCATCACAGGATGGAAGCCTCCAACCTCCCACAGACCCTTTTTTCTCAAGCAAAGACAGGCCCAGAGGCATCTCTGAGAGGCAGCAGAAGTCAGCTCTTCACAGACCCAACTGACCTTTGGTTACACGTTCTGCCAACCAGCCTCGTGTTTGCTGGGAAGGGAATTGCATGCAAGCTGGTCCACAATCCAGGGCAAAGGAGAAAACCTAACATCTCCCCTCTTCCAAAAACATTTAATGAATTTGCCAGTTTTTACACCTGCTGGCATTGACTCAACCATGCCAGATGCTAGCAGTTGGTTACAGAGAATCATTTCATGTCATTCACCCTCCAAAACAACAATGTGGCTGTGAATCAGATCCTGAGGTGAGGTGGGAGCCTAGTGTCCCATCCACATTTGCAGATCTGAATGCTTTGCCATGCTGGATTTGGCCCTCCCCAGCTTTCAGCCATCCCAAAATGCTTCAGCTCCTGTTGCTAGCAGGCAGGCATCAGCTCCTCCAAATAACAGCTGCTCACCTTTAAGGTGGTCCTTGCTGTCAGATTTCCCACAGCCACATGGCAAATGAGGTTTATCTGATGCATAGCCTCCCCCTCTACTACCATATTGGGCTGCAAAGCAGGAATTTGGGGATTTGGTAGAAATATCCTTTGGAGAGGTTCACTGATCTAACCTACATTGCCTACGATTTTCTCTGCTGAACCTGGTCGCTGGTGGTATGCACTAGCCTACATGCACTATGCATGGTGGAGAAACACCTCTGCTGGAAGCAATGCAAATTACTCAAAAAGGTGGGAATAACTCACAACCCCTCCTCCTCCCAGAAATACTCCTAGCTGACAGATTTAGCAATTTCTGTAAGCCTCTGCCCTCTCTTGGAGGTACAGTCTCAGCTACTGCTCACTGGTAAGGCCAGTATGGGTTGTGCTGCCATGGCCAGAGCTTTCAGAGGTTCACAACTGGCTGGATGTATTGGAGGTTCCTGACATGACTTCCTTTAGGTCACTGGGTTTTGCTTTTTCCTCCCTTCTCTTTATAAAGCCCTTCACTTGCTTAGAGCACAAAATTCAAAGAGAGAAAGTAAAATCTCTCTTTTAAAGAGAACAGCCTCAATTTTCCCAAGAGGTAAGCAGTTCATTATCTCTCATTTCTTTGGGAGGTCTGGAGCAAAACCCTAGTTTAACTAGGATCCTTGTTTTGGCTGCTCAGGGAGTGGATCTGGCCTGAGCACCTTACTTTTAAAATAAAATGTAGGGGTTTTTTTCTTCACTCCTTTTAACTGCAATTGCCTGGAATAAAAATTAGTAGTTACACAGTGTCTGCTCCAGAGACCACTGATTCCAACTACAAATTGTTCCTGCCTTTAGTGGGCATTGAATTAGATCCTGAAGATGCAGCCCAGCCCACCCATGTCTCTAATACCACAGTTGGAAGTGAGTTCAAGCATCCTAGAAATCCAGAGAGATGGGGGAAAAAAACAAGGTGACATCTAGGAAAAGAAATGTGCCACAAGTCAGCAGCTGTGTTAAAGCTCCAAAGTGGGGGTCACGAGAATGGGAGGGGATTGCTTGGCACCACCATAGTGGAGTTCAGACAACAATTGCCCTCTTAATATGAATATTATCCCATTACAGCCAAGCCACTCAGTTTCTCCATGCTGACAAGTTTTACTGTCCCTGGGCTGTCAAGGCAAAACTAAGCAACTGTTTTCCAACAAAGACCCTGGTCAAAGAAGTAAATGTCTTCCTAAGAACTCTATGTTTATATGAGAAAATACAGGCATTTTCTTTTTAAGCACTCCCTTCCTCCACTGAATTTATAGCATTAAAATGAATTGGAGAAAAAATAAGATTGTTGAGTGTTTAAATTACAATCTTTATCAAAGAGCAGCTTTCATGACACTGGAAATCAAGTTGAGACTTAGGAAAACTTTTCCTAGAAACAGTTCCTTTCTTCAGTATGGTTTCTTAAGGCCGTTTAAAACTTAAGCAAGAGCTGCATCTGCTTATCATTCCCCTCTTTTAGCATTTTAACCCACTGAGCCCTTTCAAACAGGTTTTATAGAGAGTGATATTTTCTGGGGAAAGAGCTCTGAAGAAGACCTCCTGCAAACTCCTCTCAACCAGAGAGGCTTCAGTATGAGCTCAAGCTCACACCAGAGAAGCCATCCCAAGGGACATTGGGACCTGGTCATAGAGATCTGGCACATCAAACTGGCTCAACCTTCAGGTATGGGTCCCTGACAAAAGAGACATGAGCCTGGAAGGGTTTGAGGAATTATTTGCTGAAAGCAACTGGGAGGCAGCTGGTTTGCAAGGGCATCTAGCACAGCACAGATTGGCCATGATGAGACCCATGGCCAGGGTGTGATCAAGGAAAAAAGTTAAGCCTGCTTCAAGGCAGAGGTGCTTCAGGTTTTCCAGGTCTACCATCGACTTGCTGGAGGTCATGTCGTCAGTGAGTGAGGCAGGCAGTGGTTTGCAACCCATGTGCTTCCCACCCATCATGCCAGCAGCAGACTGGGTCCAGAGCCAAAAAAAAATCATCCCTATTCAGGATTACTGTCAATAGTTCCAGCAGTAATCCAGTGGAGTACTATCAGTACCCCACTGTGGGGGAGCATGAGCACTGGCGCTTGAGTACTGTGGATGTCTGACAAAGGATAGACCGTGCCCTGTTCTCTCGCTCCTTGGAAGGATTTGGGATTTGGCCAGGTCCTTGTGTGACGGGTCTAGGCTGGGTTGTGTGAATGGTGCAGACTCAGCCCTTCTCCAGAGGAACACTCCTTCTTTACGATCCTCACCAGGTGCCACACAGGAAAACCACACAGCAGGTCAGATGTACATGCTTTCACCTCACAGCAGAGCCAGGCTCTCCGTGCTTGCTCATATTTGCCCATCATGGAAACTATCACTTGTCTGGTAGCAGGGAAGGGCCCAGCAGATGCACTACTCTGGATATGGGTAGCTACTCTTGATTGCTGATGCAGAGAAGATGTGGGCACAGATGTTTCAGGAGGACAACCCCTGCTGCAAACTCACATGCCTCTTTCCCACAGTTTTTTCCCACTGCAGTTTACTTCACTTCAAATCAGAGGCAGCAGATCAGATTTTTCTTACTTTGGCCAGGTCTGCTTTGCAGAAGGTGGTAATTATGTCCATAAAGTGAAACTCCTCTGTGCCATCCTTTGCCTCCTAGCACCAAAGTTCCTCTGAGAACCAGCCTGAAGGGCACAGTGCTCAGACTTTGTTCTCATCCAAGCCAAGTGACTCTGGGGTGGTTTCTTTCTTCATCCTTTACTGAAGCACAGTATGATCTCCTGGCATTCATCAGTGTTACAGTTCTTTCTAATGACTTCTCCATTCACAGCTTGAGTTTGTGAGTCTGCCAGGGAATGCTGAGACACCATGAGGGCCATCAGCATTACAGGAGTGTCTCCCATCCTGTCCATTCCCAGAGTTAGAGGTGCCCATCTTTTGCAAGAGGAGAGGCTTGAGAAGTTAATTTTCCATGCTGTCCCTTGTATTTTTTGTCCAAGTACTAGAGACATGCTGGTCAAGCCACAGAGCAAGCCTAATACTCTGGCTAAAGAAAAGCAACTCCTGATGTTTGCTAGAGGCAAGTGAAGTTCACAGCTACATTGTTCCAGACAGAACCAGGCAGAGAAATGCAAGAAAACCACTTAGAACTAAAGAAAATGGCCCATAAGAAATAGAGAGCCGTCTCTCCAGTAAAGGACAGGTAACAACCTGGTCAGAGAAGATCCTTGTTTGTTTCAGTATTTCCTAGTCAAAGACAGTTCTCCATCAACAAAGACTCACGTCAGTAAGGCTGTTGTTAGTCTTCCATCTCAGCAGTCACATGCCAGCAGGTGTGTGCCAGAACTTCTCTGAAGGCCAAGACCAAAGGGCCCCAATCCCTAAAGGAGATTACTACAACTGCTTGCCAGAAAATCTGAGCAAGGCATCTCCTCCAACTTTCCAGGCTTATATTTGGTATTGCAACCACCACTAGATGCAGCTTATACTTACAGGTGTTCAGATTTGATACAGCCTGTATCTGCATGGCGGAGTCCTGGGCTTACTCTGTGTGAAGTTGAGGACCTGTGAGCACGTTCTCTCTGAGTGAAAACCTTAGTGCTCTGGAGCACAAGATCCCAGTGAGGGCAAATGCCCTGCAATGACAGGGATGAGTGCTGTCACCCACTGTCTCAAAAGTGTTTAAAAACAAAACCAAATCAAAACATACTCACACCAAAGCAACCCAACCACAGAGGGTTAAAGCAATCCATACCTTGGAATGTTGGAGGGGCAAGAATTCAAGTCTCAAGGCTGGCTCCATCAGGCCAGGCTTTTGAGCTCTTGCACTTGTAAGCAAGAGCTGTAATCACCACAGAGACACCTCTCAGTTCTCTGTCAGGCATATATTCACCCTTTGCATCCCATCCTTCATCAAAGTGGGCTGTGCATTCCCAGGAAAAGCTTGTCTGTCAGATAAGGCATCCACACACATGGTAAGGTTTTCCTGTGTGCCTTCCCTGCCAGCGAGAGCTAGATAGCAGATCTAATGGGAAAGGGAGGGAACAACACTATGCAGTTTCTGAGGCTTGAATTTTGTGTACATTACTGCTTGAAGACAGAGGTTTCCATCTGCTTGTTGCATTTCAGGAAGCTACACCACTAGATGATGAAAAGCCTTGGGCCAGACCACCTGCAGATACATCTCTGCCTCTGTAAGCTGATGTGCTTCTGCTCATCCATCAGATTATCAGAGGAAGGAGGACCTGGTCTGCTCTATTTTCTTACAGTTATTTCCTCCTTCCCATAGCATTTTGAAGTGTCAGGTTTTTTCTCTATACAAAGTAATGTTTTCCCACTATCCTTGGGCAGGAGCGTAATGGGCTAAATTACATCATGTCTGTTCTGATTGTCATTAACAATTCTGGATTAGCTCCTCTGCAGCCAGACCTGTAATGAGGAGGAGGTCTGATTGTGCTTGGTGCTGTCCAGATGCATGGGTAGACATATTTCACTCCTTGGGTAGCTGATCCAAACTGAGGGCCCATCCCACAGCAGCTGGGAACTGTTGTCAATACTCTCTAGAGCAGCAGAGGCTGTGTCCCCTCCAGCTCCAGATTTTCTTTCTCCAGCAGCTGAGTTATCGTGGCTGAAGCTGCTGATCTTGCAGAGAGAGCACAGGCTCTGTTCTCTCTCCTGCTCCTTCCAGCAATGTCAGGAGATAGCTAAGTAACACAGGATATCTCTCAGCAGTAATACCCTGGGCAGAAGCTGCAGGGGAGAAGTGCTTTGTAGGAGTGCACTGGAGAAAGGATCACCATAGACAGTACACTTACTTATTTTTCCAGTACAAATCTTGCAATCTCTCCATCTCCTGGGGTTTTCCTGGCCAGTCTGGAAGGACTCTGTGGTGACATGCATTTGCCAGCACACTCTCTCAGGTTCAGTACTGGGCAACATGTCACCGGGGCATACTCACAAGGGCCTGCCCCTCTAACACTGCAGGGTTTTCTGGCTCCCATAGACATTCAGGGTGTGCAACAGCAGACATGCCAGCTCCAGGAGTCTTCATCGCTTGGCAAGAATCAGTCAATATTTTTGATGCCGATTTTTCTAGGAGATTTTAGGGGCTCATACCAGGGGTGAAAGACATAACTTCCTTCCCATATGGACAGTGTGGGCCAGCCATAGCTACCACCTAGACAGAGCAGGGTAGCTGCAACTAGATACAGGAGGGAGTGCAGAGACTCATGGGCCAACTGCATGAGAGCCTCTTCCTGACTCTCCCTGGCAGTGCTTTTGGTAGCCAATCTACCAGGCAGTCTTGCGCTGCCTGGCTCCCCACAGCCATGGGCAGCACACCCCCTCCCCATTCCTGGCTACCTGCCATGGCTCACTCTTCCCTGACTGGGGGCACAACTTGATCAGGGAATGGATCCAGCTGTAAAGAAATACTGGAGAGATGAAGCAGGGATAAACTTTTGGAGGACCTTCCGCAGAAATGCCAATGTGGTGGCATTACTCCCAATCTGCCTGCAGTGACGGGAACTGGGGAAAGATAGTCTTGGTTGAGGGGAGGGGAAGGAATTTGTTGAAGCAGCTGAGTGATGCCAAGTGTGTGGTGAGTATATGCACATCCGAGCCCAGCTGCTAGCTTTGCATCTGTATGGAGATTGCTGTTCCCCAGGGCTCTGCTTAACTCATGTGCTCATAATATCCTACTGGAAAAATCAAGATAGAGGGATGTAAAAAAGGTCTCAGGGAAACATCCTTTCCTCCTCACTGACTAGCCGAGAAATGCTGGCAATAAAAGACCAGTTCTTCCTGCTCCCTGGTGTATATTTTATTCGTCTTTCCAACATGTGGAAAGAGACTTTTGGCTGGCATGGAAGTATTTTGAAAGGCTGAACTTCCAGCCTTTCCTAGTTTTCCACAGAAGGAAACACTCAACCCATCCCTAGCAGCTGCAGGGACCCCCTGTGTGGACCCACCATCTGTGTGGTGTCAGACTTGCACATCATCTTTCTTCTTTGCAGCTAGAAGTACTTACCCAAACACCTCCCTAAACATCACCAAGCTCATTTCTGTCTTGGTATCACAATGTTTGGTATTGTGTCAGCTGGCAATACTAGTCCTGAAAATGAAGCCCCAGGTGGCCTACCCTGAATAAAAATGGCTTCAGAGATGAATGAGAGCAGCGCTGACCTGCAGATGTGGCAGGAGACAACAGCATGAAGCTCACGCTCAGCATGAGGACCACACTGGAGGACAGGTTCATGGTCCTGCCACAGCTAGGCCACACTGCTCAGCAGCTGCCACAAACGTCCAGCCAGGAGGCCTGAGGGGAACAGCAACAGAGCCATGAAGGTAGAAGACCTCAGGATGTTGCAGTGAGGGGCCAAATACATCCCACTACTCTCTCTACAGCCAATCTGCACTACACTGATAGCATTGCCCAGTAGTTTTGGGGATGTGGAACAGAAAGCAACTGCTTGATGGAGAATGGTAAGATGAAGCAAGAGTTGATGGTGGATCACCAAGATACTGAATGGCCCTGGTCCTCACACCCTTATGGCTGGACTTGATAATCCTAAAAGGTCTTCTCCAGCCGAAATGATTCCATGATTCTAAATGCCACCTTTCAGCAGCTCTACTGACCAGCATATTGACATGGATATCTTTAAAAGCACAGGTTAAATGTCCATCAAGCAGGCAGTGTTCAGCATTTAAAACAAAAAAGACCAATGGCCACAGAGAGCACATAAAAGCGAGTGTCCCCACCAGAGATGTTTCTGCACAACACTGTCTTCAAATGAGACAACATTAGGAAACACTAGACTTTCTCAGGGATTGTTACCTACTTCAATAAAAGAGCGTGGCATATTATCACCTGAATGAGCACATTGTGACTGGAATCAGCACTGATAACCTGTTCGTTACAAACACAGGTGCAGTGACAGCAACTAAGCTGACATGAAAACAGACACAGGGAATGAAAGGATGCACAGGGAAATGGAGATGAAGTGCCTCTGAGCAAACCAAGTGGCATGGAGAGATTTCCTGGGTCCAATATGGCACATCCAGATTCCCTGGGAGAGTACATCCCAAACATCCCAGGCTGCAGAACAACAGACCCACTGTCAGTGCCAGCTGTGTGAAAACCTCAATCTTAATCCCGCAGCTAGGCTGTGTAACCAGGCAATTCTGCCATCCCAGTGCATCACACCCTAATAAGCAGAGCCCAGTAAAGTCAGGCTGCTGACCAAGTCATATCAAAGCATGCTGGGGACTGCTACAGAACATGGAGTGAAACACTGACTGTCATTCGTGACTCCTAATGGGATGCAGTGACCCACAAGATCCATGCAAATCTGCTAGCAGGACTAGAAAAGGTGATTTTAATAACCAGCTCACTTTTTTTGCATGTTTTCATAAATATTTCAAGTGGTTTTCTGATGGGAAAAGGAAATTCCCCAGAAATATTTTGGCTAATACTCCCAGTCAGGTGGATTCAAAACACACTGCAACAGTGACTTACAGGATAAGTAGTCTGATGGTCACTTATCCCTGCTCTTCCCAGAGAGACCCCATCTCCCAGGATGGACGTCTGTGAATGAATTCATAGTAGCATTGCACCTTCTCCAGAGAAAAAAGGGAAAGTATCTAATGGGAGATGTGGTTGTCCAGAGGAATTCGGCCATCTTGAAAGATGCAGAAGATACAACTCCTGAGAGGCATGAAAAGTTTGAATCAAAAATAATTTTGTAAAATCTTTTGGTAAGATGCTGGCACTAGCCAGGAAGATGCTTTCTGTCACTTGGCAGCAGCTTACCTTAGGGCAAGAGCTGCTTCTCCCCTTCCTGTCCAGGAGGCATTGACTGAGGTCAAACTGCACCATAGATTAAGAGGGAGAGTAAGAGAGGAAGAAGAGCTGCGCTTTCAAATACAGACAATTAGTTTTATATGGACTTCTGCTTGCTGTGTTAAATCACGTTAAGCTGTTGTCTGAAACAAATCACATCCAAAGGTCCTGTCACAAGTTTACCTGATCCATATGCTGCCTGAGCCCAGCATGGACACTTGTTCCTGCAAGTATACCAGAAAACACTGCAGAGCATTGCTGCCCATTTCTCTGACCAGTTGCTATATTAGACATAAATCCTGGGGAAAAGATGCACCCTCCAGGGTTAGTAAGGGTATTTATATGAAAGCAGCACCTCAACAGCAGAGCATAAAACCAACTGAATTTTTGTCAACACTGCCAAAATCAGAGATTGTAGCACTGTTGCTGGTAATTCCCAGCTGGCACATAAAGCAAGAGCCTACGTATAAGCACACAGCCAGCCCAAATCCTGGCCTCTGTCCATAGTTGCTCTCAGTTACAGCAATTTGCCTTTCTGGGAAGAGGAAACAAAAACTGCATCACTGCTGGTAGCCACACCCATAACTAGCTGCTTAGCTCATTCCCTTTCTGTGTTACAAAGGAACAAGCAAACTCTGAGTGGCCAAGAAAGACATGACTGAGTTCAGGTAAGTCTGCAAACAAGCAGGTTACCAAATCAGCAAGGCCACCCTGCAAAAGAGCTGGGGCACCCTGTCAGGAGCAGGAGCAAGGGCAAGAGCAAGCCAGGCTGGGAAGCTAGGAAGAAGAGCGCTTTAGGATAAAGGAAAGCTCCCTCAGAAACACAGAAAAAAATATTATCAGGGAATAGTCCAGTTAGCAAGGCAGCAATTAGCTAGCGGAAAGTACATAAATGGTTCTGCCCAAATAGCTATAAGCAGCAGGGGGTATTGCCATAATTAAGAAGAGTTGCAGGTTATGTTTGGTAAACACAAAAGGAAACAAACCCACTCACACTGAGTATCAATCAGCCCCTAAGAAGCCACTGCTGAGAAAAGTCTGTCCTGTGCTTCATCACAACCTGTATGTAATGGAGCCATAAGACTGAGGTGTGAATATCTGAAGGTCCCTTTCTAAAAGCACAAAAATCTGTCTGAAGGGAAGCCACCTTTCAGGAGAAGGGTTGCCTTTTTCCTAGGGGGTCAATAAGAGTACCTTTACTGTAACAGCTCCACCCCACTGACTCCAACTTCTCCCTCGGGGGGCAAAGAAGATGTCTGAAAGGAACAGAGGTGTTCACCTGCCCATAAAGCATCACGAGATGGCTTGTACTTTTCTTGCACTGAACTGACAAAGAGGACTTCAGCTTCAGTAAGGAGAGTCCACTTTCTGCTTGCTTGAAAAAAGAGGGTGTCCTGAGCAGCGATAAACCAGTGCTGTTTAGAGCAACAGTCATTTCTGCCAGCTGGCAATAGGGGTGGCCAAGCCTGGATCATGCAGGCGCAGAGGTTCCGGTTCCCCTAGACCACCTTTGCTCAAGAAAAACTTACGGAGAAAAAGAGTGCTGGTAAGAACCTTGCCCCCAGGGTAGGGGTGAGTTTTACCAGGGCCTGGCAGTGGGTACATCTGGAATTAAACCTTGTGAGAGGAACAGCACTCATAAGAAGCTCTTCCATCCTGCCCTGCTCTTGGCCCATGCTGAAATGCAAAGTGGCTGCCAACACACCTGCAGCTGAAATTATCCCCATGATGGGAAAGTCTGAAGGTCACAGATGAAAACAAATATTTGATGAGTCAATACAAAGCAGCCTTGAACACTGCACATCCAGCATCGGGGAGGGCCCCTCTCTGCCATGCCTGTGTGTGAATGCCCTTCAGCATATCCCAACACTGTGTTTGAGCTGCCCTGTGTGTTTGACCTCCCCCACAGTATGCAAACCTTTTGCTTTGTTTAACACTTAGACTTTCCCTGAAAAAGCCTCTCTGGGCTCAGTGAGCAGGAATCAGCTACATAAATTATTAGGAGACAAAGTGTTTATCTCAAATACTGCTATAGTCTCTCCTGTAGTTGGAGGGGCCACATTTCTCCTAGGTTTCTCTAAGTGGCCTTTCCCTCCACAGCTCACTTCTCCTGGGACTGTCTGACCTACATCTCATCCACTCAGAGGATGGCCACTAGAAACCTGCCTGAGCCTGAACGCTTCTTCTGAGCCTGACCAGTAACAGCCCAGCTCCTTAAAGTATCTGAAGGGCATTGAGGGGAAAACACATATTCTGACTCGTGCTCTCACAGCAGAGCAAAGGAACCAGCTGAGTGAGAGACTCAGGACTGAGCATTTGGGTGGAAGGCGTGGTCCCAATGGCAGCAGAACATGAGGTCGCTGATGGGACAACGGTCCTGCTTTGATAGACCTGCTCTGCTAATACACATGTGACTTTTCCCCTCAGATGCATGAGACTGCTTACAGGAGCATAGGGGTCCAGATCAGTCTCAGGGTTGTACTTAAGCTGCTGTTGCTGAAAAACATGGATTTTGTTTTGTACAGGATACCAGGAAACACAATTTTGACATGTTCAATATCTCAAACAGTCTCTCCTTGTACCTAGCTCTGTCTCTCTCCATCTTCACTTTACCTCTGTTCTACCTTGTCTCCTTCCAGTTCCTGTGGGATTTCTTCCAGCCCAGCTCCAAGGACAACTACTAGTCTTGGATCCTAATGCAGGAATAACATCACTTTGGGTGTAGGGCCTGCAAAATGGGGGGAATTTTTCTGCCCTCTAAATTTTGTCATGGGAGACCTGCAAATTGCACATCACAGTGCTCTCACATGAGGGAAACCTCCTTCATGACATGAAGAAGAAGAAAGCATTTTCCTGAAACCTGAGACTTGGAGGGATGGAGTTTATATCTTGTCTCCTGGCTCAGCAAACTTGGGTGGGCCCAACTGTCAATGTGCCTCAAGTGAGTGCTTGCTCTGCTGGAGTTTTGTGGAAAGCTAGGAGAGGGAAGTTTTAGGGTTGCTTTTCCCTGGCTTGTCATTGTAAATTTTCTATAGAAAAGAAAGCTTGGCCATCTGTGGGGTGATAGCCCTGATTAAGCCTTGATGAGTTGAGGGAAATGCCTCAGCTGCCCTGGAGGGATGCTCCCAGCAGACAGAGTTTTCAAACTGATAAGATTAACAAAGGGTGGAGTGTTGTAAAGAATGACACAGCCCTCCTTTGCAATATCTTCTATGACTACTCAAGGAGCCACCCCCTCAGGCATCTGTATCACCTCCCAGAATGTTGACTATAGTCACAAGAAACCACCTGAAGGAAAAAAAAAGGTATAAAAAGAGATGCAGTTTAAACTGCAACAGGGGGGCGGAATGCCATGTCTCTGTGGGGGTAACTGCTGGCAGCCTGGTCTGCCTCCTTCTACCTCTTGGAACAATGTAGGGGTGAGAACACCATGTGCTTTCTGTACTTTATGTCTTATACTCNGTTGCTAGTTTCTGTCTGTCATGAGAGTGGGACACACTGCTGTATTGAAACTTAGGTTTGATATGCTTGCCTCTGTAAAATGTGTTTTGTGCCGGTTTCTTTTGGGGTCTTTTGTTATCAATTAAATACAATCTTGCAGCTAAACGTTATCACTGGCAACGCAAAACCCACAATAACTGTCACATACTTGTATTAATAAATGTTATTTCAGGAGCTGTTGTGGGGAAAGTTCTTTTCTAGCTATTAAGTGTGGTCTCAGAGCAGAGATTAGAAATCCTTCCAACCTGTGTGCTAGCCATGTTGTTAGGTAGTCCTGGGTTCATAAGGCTCTAAGTTTCTTGAGACGCTTATACAGCTACTAAGTTCTCCCTAGCTTAAGTGTGGTCCTCATAGCAGAGGTTAGAAAACCTTCCAGCCTGTGTTCTGTCCAGAGGTCGGCAGGCAGTGCTGGGTTCATAAGGCTCTAATTTTCTGGAGGTGCTTATTGCTAATAAGTTTTCTTGGCTTAGATGTGGTCTCATAGGGGAGTTAAAAATCTTTCCAGCCTGTGTTCTGTCCAGAGTTCGGCAGGCAGTGCTGGGTTCATAAAGTTTTGATTATCCAGAGGGCGCTTATAGCTAATAACTTTATATTAATACAAGTGAGACTAGAAGTCTTTGCATTTCTGTCTCTCCTCCCTTTCTCATGACAGCCATCCCACAGGCCCTACAGCCAAATTTACAATTCTGTCACAGTGAGGCAGGAGACTCGCCAGTCCATCCACCTCCCCACTCAGCATCTCAGTGCAGCTCATCCAACCAGCATAGATTCATGGCTCTGCTGCAGTTATCCTGACAAAGACCAGTTCAAAATTAATTTATAGGATGTTGCAGACTTTTTACAGGATTAGTTTAACTGATACCTGTGCCACAGACAGCAATGAGCCCCAGTGTCACTCCCCTGAAAACAGAAACCTCTAAGACAGACCTGCTCACAAATCTTTCTCACAATAGTCAGCTGTTTCCCTCAAATAGCTTGGCAAAGGCAAGTAATTTCATGGTACCAGATGAAAACTCCCCTCCTTCCTCAAGAGTTCATCTTTCATCACTCAGACTTTGTGTGACACCTAAATCAAGAGTCACAAGACTGTACATGCCCTGATACCCCTTGCTGCAGGAGCTGGGCATTTATTTTCACTAAATCTCCCCAAGCCCTTCTCAACAGAGAAGTACAAGAGCAGCAAAATATCCCTTTAACCACTTTTTCCCAGCCCCTGCCTCATCTTCCTAGTAAATGAGGTTTGCAACAGGTTGTGTTTGAATTGTCCAGCTACATGGATTTTTTTTTAAATGCCTACCTGCCCAAACACAGCTGCGGGGCTCAGTAGCCTTTGAGGTGGGTTTGGACCTAAAACACCTAAAATTCTGGTGCTAAAAATACACCTTGCCACTTTCAAGAACTAAAAAAGTGGCTATTAGTCATGTTTATTTACCTATTGGCTGGCTTTAGCATCCCCATATGGCTTCTAGTGAGCTCTTTCCCACTTTAAAGACGCATGGTATCTTGTATCTTTTTCCATTACAAATACTAGCTTGTAATCTGCAATGAGGGGGCCATTTTAAAAAGCATCATACTCTTCTGCAGCATTTTTTGCTGATGCAGCTCCTCCCAGCCCTATAGCTGCATGGGTTTCTGGGCACAGGCCCATGTATAATAGACACTTTTCTTAAAATCTTCTCAAAGATGCCCAGCACCAGTCTTTCCAGGCTTACAAATGAGTGTGACCTTTCATTTATGGAACCTGTCCAGTCCAAAACCATCAGGACTAACTAATCGGGACAGAAGGAATTCCCAGGATTCCCCCTATGTGTAACAGCCTGTATATACTGTGTGGTCCAACAAGCTTATTGCCTTTGGGAGCAGCTCGAGGGAAGGTTACCCAGGTAAGCCTTAAGGGCTGTATGGTTTTATTCCTGCACACATGAGCACTGATCTGCCCATATGGGTTTGCTCCTAAAAAAGGCTCAGGATGTGTAAGTTTGGTAATGTAGCAGCTTGGGAAAAGAGTGGGTGCTGTGCCCAGCTATGTGACCACAAGGACACTTGGACATCACCTCATGGACGGGTACCAGCTCCCACTCTGTTGCAAGTCCAGCAGTGTAGGAAAATGCTGAAATGAATCCTGAGGAGAGCTGCGCTAGAGAAGCACCCCAAACGTGAGAAAATACATACTGAGAGTCTTGTTACTGAAGTTTTAAAATTATGTTCTTACTTGCTATGGGTTTTTTAGTTGCAAAGCTTGTGTCACCTCTCTGGGTTTGTTACAGCTCCCCTGCGGGGCTGTTACACCGCACCCCGCCTTGTATTGTATCTACTCCTCCCTGTCTCCTTTGTGTCTCCCGGAGGCCTTTTGTTCCCCAAACGAGCCATCGAACCTGAGGCTGAGCATGTTATTATTTCTTCCCAGGCTGGGCAATAGCCTCCCCTCCCTTGGGGGTTCCTTGGAACCAGGACATCACAGCAGCCTCCCCCCACGGGAAACCCCAGGGATCGGAGGGCCTCCAGGTGCCCCCTCCCCTCTCTGCCCTGCTGTTCCAGGGTGAGAGACTCCGTGTGTGTGGCACCTCTGTGCCTCGTGCCTGGGGAGAGCAGGGCCGGGAGTGCCAGCCCTGCCCCTGTCCTAAATCCATTGGTTAATGGACCTTAGGCCCTGCCCCTTCCTAAGTTTTCACCCAATCCAACCCCAGATCTGGGATCTTCCCCCAGAGATCTTACAAAACCTCGGGGATTGTTGGAATAAACTCCGTCTTGCTCTTTTACGTGGAGTCCTTGTCTCCGTCTCCCTTCTCTGCCCCCCCCTCGAACAAAGGGGAAAGCAGAGACCCCTCTCCTTTCCCTCCAACGCTGCACACAGCAGCATGACTAGCTCTATGCCCACTTCTCCTGGTCCAAGAGCTGTCCCTAATTGTCAAATGTGATCTGGAGCCTGAAAATGCCCCTGAAGCTGTCAGTACACATACAGAGCTATCACTGAGGTAATAAAGATGCTGCATCGAGACCTGGCATTGTCTGCCTGTCCTAACCCTCCTCTGCTGCTGGATATCCCAACTATCCTAATGCCATCACAAATTGCTCTTGCCTGGGATACAGTGGTAAATGAAGGATAGGAAGATACGACTGTTCACAAAGGAGTTTGTTACCTTCTCCAGGAGTCCTGATCACAGCTTTCTCCCTTAAGTCATATCAGGATTATCTTTATTCATACTTCCTCTGAGAAAAATTCTTGGTTCTGAGGATGAGATTCACCAACTGGGACATCACCTGTGTGGCTGTAACTAGATGAAGACATGAGCATCCAGGCCAGCCCAGGAGTGAAGACATGCACTCCGATCCAAGAGTGCCAGTGAGGTTGGTAGAGCAACTTATGCTTGAACCTGGGTGTCTGGGATGCTCCACATTCACTGGTTCAGAGCACTCTTGCAGACCCATTCCCAAGTCTGTGCTGCTACCACTGTTGCGCTGAGTTACAGAGCACAAGGAAGACGTGAAACCTGGCTCAAGGTCTGGATTTGTAAACAGGGTTATTTCACCTGCAGACCACGAGTGCTTCCCACATCCACCTAGGCACCAGCCCAGCACTGGCAGACCTCAGCATGGCTGCTGTAAGTGTTGCTATTATTACCCAAATGTTGTCATAGCACCTGGAAGCCTTGTTTTTGGGGTCAGTGGCATACCTAGGAGACAAATTATTCCATCTCAGCTGGTTTTACACATGTAGGCCAGGTTCATCTTGCATCAATCCACACCTTCTGCCATGCAAATGCCCTGCAACTACTGAGATGACACCAGAAGAGATGGAGAACTAAATCAGAGTGGGCAGTAGCCTGGTTGCAAAGTGTTTTAACTTTCTTGTACTTTAACTCCTTGCCTGGGAGTTCTTGCATAGCTTAGTAGAATTCAAGCAAAATTAGACATCAGCTGCAGAAGGGACATTTCCCACCCCTATGCTGCAATAAACTCCATCAACAGGTGAGTATTGCCCTAATATGATGCAGTGCAGCCCTTGAGGAAAAAGAGGAGCCCACCAGCAGAAGTGTGGAGTGGCTCCCCTCCTGGAGACCCTCTGGCATTACATAATGCAGGCTCCATGATAGGTCTCAGCGTTTGTTTTTGTAGCATTACTGTGATGGTGAGCTTAGGTCTTAAGTGGTCTTAAGAGGCAGCTTAGTTGTAGAAGCCATCTCTCTGTGCTGCCACCCTAGCATGACACTGTCTGGAAAAACAGCAGCAGATGTCTGCCCGGTGAGACTGAGGGAGAGGTTAACATGCTTACAGCCAATGGGAGAGGTAGCAAGGGTGACTCTGGCCACTGTTTCCCAGCAAGGTGCCTTGCATGAACATGTGTCACCCAGGCAGAAGCATCAAGAATAAAAAGCTGAGAACATCTCGTGTTCTCATTACCCACTGATATAAATGTATGAGAAAAGAGCAAGAAACCAACTCCAGAAAGAATGATCCAGAAACATTTTAGTTCAAGCAAAACAAAAATTGCTATTTTGGTTTGAAAGACAAAATGCAAAAGCAATTGCTCATACAGTTGTCCCTGGAACTAAGAGAGAAGGCAGCTGCAGAGGTTTGGTGCGTTTCTTTAATGTGAAATGAAGCAAAGGAAGTGTGAATAAAAACCTTGGAGAGACAAGATTTTGCTTACTTTCACATAATTAGTAGACTCTTGGCAAGGTGTGCCTTTCTAAGTATTCTCCTATCTTTTTCTGGGACCTTTGATACCACTTTGCAGGAGTTGCAGTCTTCAGCAGCTAATAATGCATTCAGTGACTGTATGTGACATTCAGGAACCACCACCAACTTAGGGCTGGATCAGATCCCTGGCGCACCCTTAGGGCACTTAGCTCCCCTTGGGAGCAATCAGAATTAAGCATCCTGGGGTCTTGCTTCCTTATCCTCACTTCTCACCCTCTCCTAGTTTCAGTCCTTCGGAAGGATCCCACCAGCAGGGCTGCTCCTCACCTCCTGCTTAGCATTGCCTCCATTCCAGGGACCACATCACCCCTCTACAAAGAGGGGCCTGTGCAGGAGCTGAGGCTCACACTGTGCTGAGAGAAGTCATAAAGCTTCTTTTAAGATGTCCAGTACAAAGCTGAGCCTGTTCAGCTGCAGGTTGGGGGCTGCTGCCTGCCCTTCCTGCCTCTGCCAGGTACTGAGTCATCACCCTGACATAGGACTGCCAGCCCAGCACTGTCAAGAGGGCCAGGGCTGGTGGCAGAGAGGGAGAAACCTGCCACGCTCATTGTTGCAGCAGCCAAAATGTGTGCCTCAAAGTATTGCTTTTTCCCAGAGATGCGATTAGGAAATATCGTGCAAAAGGACCCAGGTCTGACAGGAAAAAGGGCAGCCACGTGTAAAGGGTCAGTCATGGGGAAGTGGTCATGCAAAATCTTCCTTGGTTTTCTATTTTCCACCACAAACCCTTTTCAATGGTCTTTTTGACATAAAGAAAGAAGTGAGGGTTTCTTCCATTACGAGAGAAGGGAGGAAAAGTGGAAGATATTTTCCAGAGTGCAACACTCATGACTCTTGTGATGGAAGCTTCTTCCTCAAGGACCAGAGTTGTGAGTGCAAGTAAATCTCTGCTGCTGTCTAAACCCATGCAAATAAAACAGACACTTAGTCTTCTGCCCATGGAGAAAAAGATTGTTAGAAGGTAGCTCTCAGCATTCTTTCAAGTTTTTAAAGCCCTTTCATGATTCTGTGATTTTTATGGAACTCTTAGCTAGCAGGAAAGCAAGGCTCACAGATCAGTGACTTTACTGGTGCCCAAGGAATCAAGGTGTTGGTTCTTTAGCTAGAAAAGTATAGTCTGATTCCCTAAGGGCAAATGGAGATAAAAGCCTCCTGCAGAGATTGGATGCATATCATGAGCAGACAGGAAGGAGAGCTAGATACATGCAGTTATTTCAGTCTACTGTCTATTAAGTTATAGAAATATAAAAATTAAATAAAAGGCAGGATAAAGCTGGGAAAAGGGTCCTAGTTCAGAGGCAGAAATATGAGGTGAGTTGGAGAGTACTCCTGACCCTGACCATGCCTGCATTCAGGTACACACTCTCTTAAAGGCCAGTTAGAACCAGCAGGAAAGAGCAGCAATTTAAACGAGGGAATTAAGAGACTTGTAGACGAAAAAACCAAACCCCTTGAGCACTTCACCTGTGCCCAGGTGTGCAAGTTCAATAGCTGGGAGCCTTGGGCACTTGCTGTTGTAAAGGCTGATTCACACTTCTAAATAAGTACCAACTGCCTGGTTTCACTTAGTAATTGCCTTTTCAGATTGAAGAATTAAAAACAGGGCATGAGGGCAAAGACAAGCCAAGCAGCTTAGAAGTCTGCAAGTTGAGAGCTAACAACTTTAGCACAGCATGAGACTCAGTGCAGGCAGGAAATTCATCCTCTCCATTTGTGTTTTGTCTTCCTGACTCTGCCTTTCCTCTCCCTTTCTCTTCCAGGTTATTTAAGACAGTAGAACCTCTGCCAGTGTCACCCTGATATCCTTCTGAAAGTCTGAACACAAGGCAAATGTTGAGAACCATTTTACAAATTAGCATCAGTGCTGCACAAACTGATGAAGGCTTCCCACACTTTGCCCTGTGCTCCATCCAAATCCACACCATTTCTGTCTTCATAGATATTATGGGTGTTTTTGTCTGACACCCTGGTTAATCATGCCATGATCCCATCTGGACTCAGACATAGGACCTGTTCTTACAAGTATAAGAGATTTTAGTATTGACCTCCCTGGTCACAAGAGGTAAAGCAGCTACAGCTTTTACATGGATGTAGGGCTAAATAATGTGTATTTGCTCTTCAAGGAAGGCCTGTGGTCATAACCAGCAAGCAGAAGGCTTTGAAGGAATGAGCAGACTTACTCAGTGCTTGGAACAGCTCAAGGCCAGGGTAGGCCAGTGTCACATATTTCAACCATGCTGACCCTGATGCTACTGCTGTCAAGCAGAGAGAACAGGCTCCTTTCCCCTGATGGGCCTGTCTAGTTCCCTCTGCAAAGGTGATGGCACATCTAGATATCTCACAGATGTTTCCAGTCTGAGTGAGCTCCTGGCCAGCTTCACATGGAGCAGCACCAGGCACTGCCTCTCCACTGCCCAGCCAGCAAACATGGGGTAGCCTTGTGCCTCTACTCACCCTCAGATCTGGGGAACCAGCCCATCACATACACACACACACCCCTTCTTGTATTTTTAACTGAACTAACTGATTTTGCAGGTATGTGGGCTGGAAAAGGTCTCACTAACAAAGCTATTTTAAACCAGGCTTCCCTTTACTTTCCAAGGGTTAGCAATTCCCTCTTCCCAGTAGGATGTTCTGCCCACGCACCCAGCAAGTGCTTGAGTATCAAGGCACAATGGGGAGGAAGTGCTGCAAAGCTGCTGGGCCATACAGGACCCCCAGCACAGCTTTTGGCTCAGCCACCCATACACAGCCCCCAGCTCAACTCTGCTCAGAGCCCTGGGGATGCTGGTCCTGGCTGGCAATCTCCAGCTGCAGGCAAGCCAGCAAGTTTGCCAGAAGATCCCTTAGCCTCTCCATCTCAGCCAGCCAGGAATGGTCTCCCCTGGACTACACCTGGCAAATCCAATTTGGATAATTTCCAACCAGGATTTGCCATTCAATAAGCCCCTTCAACAGCACTGCAAAGTGTTGCAGGCAGTCAAGAGAAGAACAGCCAGCTGAATCACTCCCTGATACCCTCAGTTTGCCAAGGTCCAAATTAACCTCACTGCAGTCCTTCCCCTTCTGCAGCTTCTGAAAGTCACTGTGTCCTGCTCCCTGAGTCCTGGCACCCCTCTTCCAAGGCTCCTCTCAAATAGCATTTCCTTGCAAGAAAAAGCCCAGGGAAACCATCTCTCCTCCCTCACTTTAAACACACTCACAGTTAACGTCATAACCTTGTCAGGGCTGGCTGTGCTCCAACAGAAAATCCACCTCTGGACACCACTTCACCTAACAGGAGATCTGTGAGATTTTGTGGGGTGGTCTATGCTTCTTAGAGTCAGGCACTTGATAGGGGAGAGTGAGAGAGAGGGGGAAGAGGGTGGTTTCTCAGTTGGTTTAAGCTTGCTGAAAGTGAACAGCAAGTTTATATTAAAAGCTACTTTGCCCAGTAATAAAAAGTGAAGCCAACCCTGCTCATGGTAGTAACTTTTAACACCTTTACTTAGAAAAGAGCTTGCATATACATTACATTCCAGGCACACAAACCTGGAAATCAGATGGGAAACTGCTCAGGGAACCACCACGCACAGATGCGCATAAAGTCCTCACCCAGCTGAACTCCCTTAGAGGACCTGATCCACAGCTTTCACACAGCACTGGCATAGAAGCACTGCCAAGCATCAGTAACTGCTCCTGACAGCCTTGCACAAAGTCCTCATCAAGATGTCAGGACAATTTAGGGGGAATGCAGGAGCCAGGACAGAGAGCACTCCCCACATTGGGCAGATGCAGTCTGCTTCTAAGGTGTCTGGAAAGCCATATGCAAAGTGACCAAGTGACTGTGACCCTTGTGAGATGCTCCAATAAGACCCTTCAGCAAGAAGACATTTCTCTGTCAAACACTTTGAAAAGCGATACTTTGCCAGCAGGTAGTGGGGAAGGACCCACAGCTTCACAGCCACATGGTTGGCTTCCTGCACAAGCCAGCAAATTTTGCAGGGTAAAAGTCACCACCAGATACAGGTTAGATTTTGAGAAACTAAGATTTCTGTCCAGGCACCACAAGGGAGAATGAGCTGCCCAGGCTTGGCATTTGCAGAAGGCACTAAGGTGAAGAGTTTAATCCTTGCCCTACAAAGGCAGCTATCAGCTAAGGAGTGACACACTGTTCCACTCCCTGCCTCCCCAGGCTCTTCAGGTTACTTTCCTGAAGCTCGTTCCCAGGTATAAAGGTCCAAGCAAAGGCAGCCCTCTTCAGGGATGAAGAAAACTGCTCTTCTGCATCTCACCTAGAAAGTCATTCTGTCCAAGGGAAACAAGAACCTGCCACCCAGTGTGACTGAAACATTTTTCCAGATCACCTCCTCCAACCCCCATACCAATTGTTTTCCTTCTTCCCACACTTCATCCTCAAACCTTCACTTTTCACATAGTGTCAACCATGCTCACTGGAGACTTTCATGGGAGTCGGAAACTCCACCTCAAACAGAACTGGGATCTGAAAAGAAGCCACCAAAACCCCCACAGAAGTGTTGGAGGCTGGAGGGACAATTGTCCAATGTCTCTCCAGTAGCAAAGCCTAAGACCTCATCTTACTCTTTTCCAGAGTAGCTGGTATGTGCCACCTGACAAAGTTCCTTGGCCTACAGAGACCTTCCTGCTCATTCCTTAGGACATGGATGGTTCACAGCCCAGCCTCCTTGAAATCCTGCATTTGGGCAACGAGCAGAGTGAGGTGGTCCTCTCTCCAGCTCTGGTCCAGATGGGAGGGCAAGACAGCAATTCACCCACTGTGAAAAATGTGCTCTCATCTCTTGCTGGCTGGAGATGAGAAGAAAGGACCACAACACAGTGCCCATCTGCCAGAGATCCTTTCCTTCCCCATCACAATGACATTGGCAATCATCTCCAGCCTCCCTTCCTCCTACTTAATTTTCCTTTCACTTTTAAAGATTCTTCTGCCCCCCACTCCTCCTTCAGGCCCCTGTTTGCCTTTGTGATTCATTGCAGAGGTGGCTTTTCTCTGTGTGAAGTTGATTTTGCAAACCAGACCTTACAGGTGTTTCACAACAGGCAGTCATCCACCAGCAAATGATGTAGTAAGTGCCTGCAGTCCTGGCCCAGAGAACAAAACACAGTCTGTTTGGCTGCAGAAGGATCACAGAATATATTGAAAGAGCTCATTAGACTCTGGTTGTGCTCCAAAGCATGTTGAAAGTCAGGAGAGTCCCCCATTGACATGAATTGGATCAGGGTTAACACCATTAATCTGGGTACTTGGTAGCTGCTGAGCCCAGTTGAGTCCTGGGTTATTACTGTGCATGTAAGCTGTCCCTAATAAAATAAAGAAGACCAACAGGGCCTCCTGTGTTTAATCTGTGATGATTTATGAATTACTTGTGTTTGTTAATATCCATCTTGTACACAGCCTTGCCTTTCTCTAGTTAGCACCCAGCTCGTCCTTAACAAAACCACAGCTGGCTTTCCTGCAGAAGGTGAATTCCTTTCAGAGTTGCATTTAATTTGCTCCAAGCTAGCCCTTTAAATCTGGGCTTTTACATACAGTTACTCCAGAGAACATGAGGAATGCCTCTGCTGGTTTTTCACGGAGCCTATTTAGCCTTTTTTGGACAGAAGGAAGCATCTGAGAGGGAGAGCACATTCTTCCCTCTTTGAATCACAGATGGAACACCACAGCTCATTCCTCATGTCCAGATTGTTTAACCCTTCTGTTACCCAAGCAGTTCTCAGCTGCTTCTCTCTGGTGGCATTGGAACCTCTCGCTATCCCTTTGCCTATTGCCTGAAAGCATTGGATACATATTAGGTACCCTAGCAAAGGAAAGTGTGGGGTTTCCCATCCTTTCAGGTCTATAGCCAAGAAAGTTGTTACCATCTTGATCCTGTGATACAAACCACAGCCTGACATGCAGCCCCACAGCTTCTTGCACAGCAAGGCCCCAGGCAGAGATTCTTCCCTCTCTGAAACCAGAAGAGAGTTTTCCCTTCCCACTCATTTACTTGCTGCCTGAACAGCTGGTCTCCACAGGCTTACTGCACAGTCCTCCAGCTTAACTCAGTTTTCAAGTGCGCTAAATTTGCATCCACACCACATGACCAAGGCTTTAAGCCTGCCCATACAGCTGGCAATGAGCTCCCTAGGATAAGTTTTGCTGCAGGGACTGACTCTTTGATGGCCATAACATTACTAAGAGATTCCCTTGCCCTCTTCTCATGCTCCCATGGGATGATCTAGCATGCCAGATGTCTGGGCTAGAGAGCACAGGGAAGGTCAGAGCAGCAGTTTTGGGACTCCAGTTTCATGTATACACAGATGATGTCCTATATAATGTTTTCCCCAGTGTTTGAATGGACATTAAATTATCCATATAGGCAAATTGAAGGATGAAAACAAAGCAGATCACATTCTCTCTCTGACAGTGCCTGGAAAGTAGCAAAACCTTGGTCACATTTTATAGTCACGGATGCTGGCTTTTTTATATGGTGTCCTCAAGAAAAAAACATTCCCTAAAATTACTTCAGGTAAGATGACCTTCAGATGTACTTTTTTAACTGAGATGATGATTGAGATGTTTGTTTGCTAAAAGCCTCACTCTTAAAAAAAAGAAGATACCACATGACAAAACACTGAAAACATCAAAGTCTGACAGATGTGCCTATTTGAAAGGCTGCAAAGGGAAGTTATGTAGCAACAATTTTACAGTGAAAGAAACAACTGATTTGAAATGCTAAAACTGATGGGGGACTTAAAGAATGATCACATCTCAGCTGAGCCACATCAGCCTCTGCACCTGCACTCTCAGCAGTGGAAAAGACCCAGTGATGAAGCAGCACTGCCTACTGAGACACGATTACAACCAGTCTCCTACCCCAACAGGCTATGCCAAGACACAAAGAGAGTGTCCAAGTGCTAGGGCTAAACACCCACACATCAGTAATGCAGCATCTGTGCACCAGACTGACCACTCAACAGCCTACATTTTATCTCAGTTTTGCATGAGCAGAGCATCTGATTTCTACCCAGTTAGCCATGGCTGATGGTGTTTATATTGTTTCTGTGCAGGAAACAGGCAGTATGTGGTCCAACATGCAGTTAGCAGGACACAGAGACAGGCAGCTCCTGATGTGGCACAAGGCTCTCCCATCAGCTTGCCAAAAGTATTTAATGAATCTGAACCAGAAAAGTGAGTTTGCATTGGTCATTAGTGCCTTGGGTCATGGGGCTGGGATATTTTTGATGTTGTTACCAGGAACTTTAAAACCACAGCCTGCAGCCTAGGGAACAAACATTGCAAAGGACAGGAGGTAGCACAGGATTCACCAAGTGATGAGCAGCACTGTTGCCCTCACTTCATTCTGGGGAGTAGAGCCTTGAAACACAGTTATGCGAGGACCACATATATGAACAGATAAGTCTCAGCTACTCTAACACACTTCTAGAAGACCCTAAAAAACTTAAAACGAGACAGTAAAAGAAACAGCACGAAAAAAGACCTACAAGGTTCAGCGGTACCCAAGATGGTAGGATAGCAGCTGCACAAGGGAGAGCAAAGCATTTCTAAACTGACCAGACATACTTCTGCAATTGCGATGGTTTCTGCAGGTGGTCAAAAGGACAAGAATAGTCCATTTCCCGTGACAGTTTCATCAGCTGCCAGGAGCACAGGGACTCACAGCCATTTCACCAGAAATTTAATGTTCTGCTTGTTATCATGCCCAAGGCCAGGACTCCTTTCTGAAGCACTGCTCAGATGCAAAGATAGCCCCTATCTCAAGCAGCTTAGAGACTGAGAACAGATGGTTTATGTAGTAAGGAATTAATTGTCGGCCTTTAGAGGACAGCAGAGCATAGCAGCTTTGCCCAGCAATGAAATACTTCAGCCTCCAAGGAGGAGCACGTCAGATGCTTCTGCAGGGACCTCAGGCGCAGCCGTGGCAGGGGAAAGTGATGGCACCTTACAGCAAGATGCTACCACATCCCAAGCAACCAAGGACATCTCGGCATAGAAACCAACTGTGGTTGAATTTGTCAAAAAACACTCATTCACCAAACATGCTCTAAGGCAGAAAATACACAGCAATTACCTCCTTACCTGTAACTGAGGCACATTTCTGGTGGGTCACTGGCTACATGCAAAACCTCCAAAGGTCAGAAGTGAATTTCCACCCACGCTACAGGCCTAGTTTTTGCAATATATATCATCGACCAAATGGATGAGCTACAGAAATAGGTCAAAGGGAAGCAGACGTTATGCCCCTGTTGGTCAGGCTCAGGCCCCTATCTCCCCTCTAAGTCTTTAGGGAAACCCCAGTCTCTCCTCTGAAGAGACACCAAAGGGCAGTAAGCTGAGGGAAGGGGCTTTCCCTGCACTTTCATGAGTCCCTGTAAACACCGAAACACTGACATGAGATGGAAGCAGCAAAGAGATTTCTCCCTCCCCAGGAGGAAAGGTTACTTTCAGCATACTCTGAAATCTCCTCTGGAAGGAGATTGCTGCTAGAGAACAGCAATATCACTTCCAGCTCTTCCCAATGTTTTCTACACTTCCTTTTGTTCTAAACAAAGAGAGGCTGAAGATCAAACTCTGCCTGAGTAGCTCCACCACATTACAGCACGCAGGAAAAGTCCACCTAATGTCTCTGACCATGGCCACATGTGGTGTCAGCAGCAACACCTAAGCCATCACTTTTACCAGGTTACTTTTAGCTTGGATCAGTTTCCTGTTCTGTATTACTCCTGGTCTCACAAACTGCTGTTGCAGATAAAGAGGGAAGCAAGAACAGGAAGTATGGGTTAAGCCTATGTTGCTGCAAAGGGAAAATTTGGCAAATGTTTCCCCAAAAGCTTCTTTTGTTTGAGCAGAGAGAGTACATATTCCTGAACAGCATCAAGAAAGAAGCTAGAAGTGAAATCTTGTCAAGCAGACCCCAGCAGACCAGCAGTACATTAATACCCAGGGATGCTTCCCTTTACTTCAGAAGGGTGCAGTAACAGAGAGCTTCGCCTAGTATCAGCATGGGAACAGCCATCCTGCTTGGAATGCTTGACATGCTCCAGGCTGCTGCAAGGGTGGTATTAGCAGTCCACACACCAATCCACAAAGTAGTTTTGTCCAAAGGCTGCAATGTAGATGTGCCCTAAAGGTGCAAGTTACGTCTTCTACAGTGATTACAGCAGCTTAGAGATGAAGAAATTAAGCTAATGAGTTTTACTGTGCCTGGCTTGTCTCCCCATCCTTCTCCCTTTTACCACCCTGAGAGTGGGATCAAGACACCACAACAGTTCAAAAACTATCAGCCACTTTTTCAGTATGATGGAACAAGGTATGTCTGGGTTTTGGGAGGATGATGAAGGACACATCAGGATGGAAGAAGGTTTTAGGCTGGAGCAGACCCCTGGTCCAATCCACCACACAGTCACTGATGGGGCAAGGTTGGGCAGAAGTCACATGGGTGACAACCCTCATGCTATGGGTCCAAAGCAATGTTAATGAATCCATGCACATGGAAGGGAGCATAGTATTCACACAGGAACTGCCAAGCTAGGCCCAGGAAGTTAAGGCTGCTGAGATCCCAGAAGGAGGCTTAAATTAGAGCCCCATCATCTCCCTTTGCTCCAGTAGCAGCAGAAACCTGCAATGGAAGTAGAATGTTGCCAATCCCAGAGGAGCTGCGGCTCTGCCAGAGCACTGACAGAGGTGCCTGGCCACCTTGTCCTGCTGCTGGCAATTGGGCTACCACAGACCCATGGTGAGGCTTAGAAAAAAGAAACTGTAACTCTGTAACTGGCTTGACTCAGGAAAGTGCTAAAAGATGAGAGATTAGCTGTGTCATTAGTTTACCAAGAGCCCTGTTCTTTGTAGCTGCCTACAAACACCAGTGCTTCAAGCTGAAAGCACCTCCTGTTTTGCAGGCAGGTGCTAGATAAGCTCCGTGCCCCATGATCACAAGAGGAACATTGCTGAGACCATGCCCTTTGGCAGCGTTATACAGCAGAAGGAATCGATGCCACTTCCTCTGCTTTGTTATACCATAGTCCCACTAGAAGCCTTCCTACACAGCTCCTGTGAATAGACTGCAGAGAAGATTAATTCGTCAAACATCTATTATCTGCTCCCTGTGCAAATACCAGGCTGCTGATTGACAGGGAAAGGATACAAATATTTACAGACAAGGTGATGGTGGGAGCTCTGCCAGACGTTGTGCTTGTGGGTGCTGCTGGACAGCAAATGAGGCTGACACGGTAGCTGAGGTGTGTGCCTGCTGCAGAGACAGATCTGGCAAATCTCAGATTCAGCAGCAAGTATTTTTTTCTTGGACTGATTTCAAAACATTTGGTTTAAAGCTGAGATGTTGATCTGAACAAAGCTGACATAGGGATGAGAAATCAATCCCATTAACCTGTCAAGTAAACACAGGTCCTAGTGATACATAAGGTTCTCCAGCACGCCAAGCTCATCACACCATCCCACATCAGGCATTGGTGCCACAATAAGCCTGCTGCCCAGCAGGAAAGGCAGGCACTGCTGCAGGAAAGATGAGCAGCCACAGGAATGCCCTACCACCATCTCCCAAACACCACCAAATGCCCCAAAGATCCTCCTTTAGGTAAATTCAGTATTTTCCTCATCCAGGCAGTCACAGAGCTTGAATATTCCACTGTCCTCATGCAGATTAACTAGGACAAACCAGCCTTCCATTGGATCAAAGCAAGGAAGAGGCAGTTTCTGGGTTGGCTGAGAACTGGAACCATGACTGTTAGGATGGTCCCTGATACAGCTTCAGTCTATGTCCAGTAGCTTTATTCTGCAGATATCCAAGATTCTGCACTTCCAGTAGCAGCATGGACTATGCTGTTCTGGAGGTAATTTAATAACATCCAGACTTGGCCAAAGCTGGCCACAAAATACCCTTGCATACCTTTAACTTCCTTATAACATGCTCATTTCTCCATTTGAATACCTAAGGACAAGCATCCTGGGGTGGATGGACTTGCTTACATTCAAGTCTTTGCAGGCTCATTTTTTAATTCTATTTTGATACAAGCTTTGCAGACATCCAAAGCATGAGGCCAGTTTCCTGGGGTTTCTCCTTTTCCCTAGGCTGGAAAGCAAGTTGCTCTTATCAGGTCAATGTTGGCCACAGAAGCGGAACCTGCCTTTGATGCTTAACAGGAAGAATTTCACTTAGTCTTGCCTCAGTAAAGGAGCATATTCCTCCCAAATTTACAGCAGGGCCCCTCACACCTCACATTAAAAAACATGCACATTATTAAAAAAACTGTCCTACCTGCTGTGGTGTCCTTGTCACATCTCATCACCCTCTACTTTCTGCTTTTCATTTCCCAGCCTAAAGCTATGCTATAGATGCTATGAGGAAACACCTTACTGAAACATGCCAAGTTATTTTTCCAGTTCCTGTCCTAACCAGTCCACGAAGTCAGCCATGATATTGCCTTCATATATCAGATTTCTGGACTCACTCACTCACGGAAACAAAAACCATACCGTAAGAACACATCCTGCATAGCCCAACCAGGAGGCACAAGAGGCCTAATCAAGTGGTCAGGCAGGGATACAAGACCATGGTGAAACCCAGTGGGGAGCTCCAGGGCAGTGCAAAGATTTTCTTATCTCTCTCCTCCCACCAAGAAACACAAGCTTGTCCTCCCTATGGGAACCAAGTGGCTGACATATGTGCAGTCCTCACTGGACAGTCACGGATATGGAGACATACACCTCTGTGTGCTTGGATGAGAAGGCTTAAGACACATTGTTCCTGCAACCAGGAGATCCTTGACTTATTCCAACATTGTGGGTGGCACTAGCTGTCTCTCCTCTCCCCTTTCCTCACTTCAATCTGGACTTGTTCACTACAAGGTTAAAACTCTTGCTTTTAAGCTTTCCTTCAATTCCAGGCCAAGGAGATAGACCCGTTTTAATCTGGTCCAGCTCTGCAAAAGTCCTTACATAACTAGCAAAGCCACTGTCTGCAGGCAGCTGAAACCCTGGCAGAGCCTTCCGTTTTCACTACCACTATGTAGCTACAGACTCCTGCAGAGCAAAGTGCCCCAAAGGCTTCGAGGGCTTGGAGAGCACCCAGTCCCAAGGCAATTGCTTAGAGCTGGGATCGGGACTCCTCTGTGTGAGGCATTACACAAACACTAGCAAAGGCCAAGGCCTGTCTCAAGCAGCTTTGCAGCTAAGAATGTTGAGTGAGAGAGCTTTTTGTAAAGCCAGTGTACCTACAATGTATCCATGTTATGCAGTGCATCCAGGCTGACTTTACAGGGGGATAGAAAATGCCTCTTCAACACAACTCAGCTGGATTCAACCGCCTACCAAACTCACTGTGCAGCCCAGGGCATTTGACTTGTTGACCAATTCTCCATAGCACGCCCTAGGCAAAGTAGCTCAAATACGTGTGCAACACAGCACATTCCTCACCTCCGTGGGACAGCAAAGGAAACCATCTATCAGCGTTGAAAAGTCACAAGCTGTTAGTGAGTGCCAACACTGGAGATTACTGCCACACCTCCAGCCAAATTAGTGAGGACCAGCATCCCGTGTCATGCACTGCCATGCTGGCCCCTGCTCTGCAGACACCTACAGGACAGACACTTGCACATCTCTACCCTGCCTGTGTGGAGTTGGTAGGCACAGTGGCATACTGGGGATGACAGAGGGCAGGAGGTCCCCTTAAGGCTCTCATTTCCTTCTGTCTGTTGTGCTTTCAAAAGAATTGGCCCAATGGTCCCTTTTTACGCTTCCTCCAATGTCCCCAGAAGTGCTCTACCTGTCCAGCCCACAGGGGAGCTGCCAGAAGATCCCAGATCCATTGCTCCAGGGCCAAGGAGATAGATGGGCTATCTGCTGTGCCTGATCCCCAAGCCATGCTGCAGGCCTCTTCCTACCTGCACAATTCACCCTACAGCAGGTTACTGAACACCATGCAGGAATATTCAATAGCAAAATGTGAACATGGAAGGACATAATTCCTATATGCTTTGTGCAATGGGTGAACCTGGGGGAAGAAAAAAGGGGAGGAAGATGTCACCATCTCCATCTTTCACTACAGCAATCTATCTCTCACTAGCTATCGGACAGAATGCCTGTCCTCCCAGTGTCCTTGCTCCTTTTTAGCTCCTCTGTAACAAAACAGAGCCAGTTGGTTTACTTTTTGAGTTCTCCACTAAGACACAGGCATGCTTGTCTCACACAGAGCACTCTGTTTGCATTGTACCTGGTTGTTGTGTGCACTAGGGAAGCTTTGGCAGTTTAAGGCTTGTGTACTTGCACACCACATGGCTTCTGTTGATTAAGCAATTTCTTTAGACTAAATTATCCTGCCTGATGGAAGTTTTTCAGCCAAGGATCATGTTTCTTCCTTAAGTGCACATTCTCCAGCTTGCCATTTCACTCAAGCAGACAAACATTACATGCACAGTTCCAAGGACAGTAAATAAATATGCATTTTCACCTCTTCTACTGCTCTCCTGAAGGCTGAGCCATGTACAGCATCCAGATGCCACATTACATTTTGCACTTGATTTAATGCAGTCCATGGGATTTTCTAAGTCACCCCCTCCAGAGCCCCTCAAAGTGTCAGACATAAACAGATGGTATGTCCATCCATAATGCAAAGGATAGGCAAACACACAATTGTCCAATCCTTTCTTTGGAGTGCCTCCCATGTTTTTCCTGCAGAACACCAAGCTCTGGATGTTCATTTTGCCAATCCTTGCCACAGAGGAAGAAGGTGCTGTCCTAGAGTCTAATGTGAGAGATTTGTTTACACTTGAGCCTTGTTTCTTAGCCTCTTCTTTTAAAAAAATGTATGGCCTGGTCCTTTAAAGAATGCAACGCACCATTGCATGCAACACACCATTGTCAGAATGGTTGCCATTGACAATCAAATTGAGGACCAGCAAGACCATCTTTGTTTTCATTTATTGCCTTTAATTCCTCTTTTTGCATGCACATAAGGTACAGACAGGGGTTTTCTTTTTCACGTTGCCTTGTTGGCATCAGTAAGTGGTTACCACATCACCTTTCACGTTTTAGAGACCATAGGACTAGAAACAAGCCACACCTTCCACCAATGGGCCATTGGTGCCAGTTCAGACGCAGAATGCCAGACCCAGGGTTAAGCAGGCTTTCTGCAAAAGATGGATGTGAAACCTAAAATGCCCAGCCTCACAGAGGCAGAGGAACCACATCACATCAAGGTCAAGGCATCTAAAATACACACTATCAGCTACCGATAGGAAAATAGAGCAATACAAAGGGTGGGACTTGACTTGTGCAAATATACCTAAGGAGGGCTGGTGGTAGAAAGGAGGAGGTGGAACTTTGTGGTCACTCATAAAAGGAAGATGTGGATCAGGTCATCATTGTCGCATGTTGACTCCAGACAGACGTCATAACCTGCCATATTCAGGGCTAGGCAAACACAGCCAGAGATCCCTGTTGGTGCAAATCAGTCTTGCAAGTCAACACAGTGATGCCAGGTTACATCAGAAGGCAGCCTCCCAACATGAGAAGAAACAGTACAAGAGAGCTGTTTGAACATTCTGTGTTGCATAAAATCCAGGCTGTGACAAGTCCAGGAGCAGCTGCAATGGAAATCCTGGAGTAACTTCAGGAAGGATCCAGAAGTTCTGGGATATTGACACTCTTCCCATCATGCTGGGTGCCAAAGGTACCTTAAAATTTACCCACAACATCCCTACAAGCAATTTCAAGAGTTATCCCCAGAGATCCTGTTGCCAATTTATCAACACACAACTTTAGGAACAACACAGCTCAGTTAAACATAAAGCAAATACCACTTCATGCTGAAAGCAAGAATTTGAAGACTACAACTCCCTTTCCCCCCCAGCCAGAACACCTCCCAGAACACCATGCTCTACTTGCAAGAATATCCTCTGGAGCCTTGAGACAAGTTCAGCTTTGTAAGTATCAGATCAAAAATTTGGCCTAGAAAACACTGCCAAGCAGAGGCTAAAGCTCACCAAGTCAGACATGGCTTTTCCCGTTTCTGTTCAAAACACAACTCGAGACTGCAACAGTGTGGACAAATGACAGCAGTGGGACAGAACCAGATCTGAACTAAAAAATCTGCCTCTGGAAGAAGGGAAAGTTCTGATCCAGTGGTGATCAGTATCTAACAGGTGATCAATAATCACTGGTGTACACCATTGGTAATCTACTCATCTGGCCTCTGAAGCAGTCCTTAGGAAGAATGACAAGTACTGGAGGATGGGTTAGGTATTCATGGGTTAGCAGCAACCAGGCAGCTTAGCCTTTATACAGCTTGCTGATGTTACCAGTGATGGCTTGACAAAGCTGTTTAACCCACTACAGGCTTGTCTGGTCTCAGGTCCTGAGGGAAATGGATAGTCTCGCAGAGCCTGCTAGGAAAGCTAGGACCAACGTGTCCTGAAAGATCTTCCACAAGTCTTACCTCTTCCCCATAAGGGCAGGCCAGCCCCTAAGGTATTCACAGGAACAGCTGGCCAGCTGCTAGACCTGCACACATTGCCCAAACTCTAGTAAGAGCAGCCAGGATATATTAAAGATTACCAGGTAGAGAACACAGACCCAGCACAGCAGAGGCCTCCTGTTCTAAGAGGTCTGAAGGAAGAAAACACAGAAAAATACCTCTGCAAACAGTAGAGGGAAACAGAAATAAGAGGAGATGTGGAGTTAAAAGGAGAGGCATATACTGAAAGTTTGTGAAGCATCTTACTTCCAAGCAAAAGTCAGTAATATTAATCACAGCACTTAAAAGTAGTCCTAACCAGATGCTTCAGCTTCCTTTGTCCAGCTCTTCTCAAACCCACAAGCAGCCCACTAAGAAACACAGCAAATACGTGCAAAGATTTGCAGACAAAAACAGAGACCTTTGGAAAACACCCCATAGAAGCAAGTTCGCCTCTCCCAGCACAGAGGCAGCTGTGCTTTTCAGTAGGACAGTTTCCAATGTTTTCTTTCTCTGTGCAGACCAGGGATTTCCTGTCCTCCATGGCAACAATCTTGCATTTACTGAAGGAGGCTGTGCCAGTAATCTCCAGAGCAGAATGAAATATTTAAAGTGGCACTGCCTGTTAGCTCCCAGCTTTAACTTGCAAATGTTTTCCACACCCCTGGTCCAAATCCACTCAGCTACCCTCCTTAAAAGGTTTGCAAGTGCGGGTAAATCTCCCCTGCTGCATTACCCACACAAGGGAAGTTTTTTCAAGCACTAGTGATACAAGTCTCGCTGAAGAAGTCACCAGCCACCAGCACCTTGCAGCAAGAGCTGTCTATGCACCTTCCAAAGGACACGCTTTTTGCTTTTTCCAACAAGTAACAGTTTCCAGTTCAAAGACTGCCCCTATCATGCAGGGAGCCCTAGATTTAGAATGCCCAGGTCTTCCCACTGCAGGCTTGGAAGTAATGACTTCAGTCTTTCCTGAAAGGAAAGCACTCACTGGACCAGTGCTGATCCAACAGTTCCAAAACACAGCTGAACTAAACAAAGCCTCCCCAGCAATGTCTCCCCTCTCCATCCCTTCTAAGTCACCTTTGCACAGGTCTCCAGGAACACAGATTTAGTGCACTAACTTGGCAAAAAGCCTTTTTCTGTTTCAGCCCACCTTCGTTTTGGCCCATCTTGTGCCATTTTATTGAGTTATTATCAGCTTGGCATAAGGCCACATGAACATCAGGACCAGTCCAAGAGATGTAATATAAGAACAAAATAGGAGGGGAAGTGAGGCCATCCCCTTTCAGTGTCAGCAGGCTTGTGCTGAAACTACATATACTGCTGTCTCAAATGTTTCTTTCACTGGAACATTTCTGCTAATCCACTCACTAACCCCTTATGCTTAAAGAGGTTTTGTTTAAAAAGACCTTCTAGGAGAGGCAGTTCAAAAAGAGACAGAAGCCCATGACTAAATGATACTAAACCTGAGGTAAATTTTCAGGCAGATCCACAGGTGAAATCTAAACCTGTGCTGTTTCAGAGTCAGGCTTTCTTCTTTCTACTTTTTTCTTTTAAAATCCCTCAGAGAGGGAGCAGAACAAAGTTGATCTTAACTAAACTAGACATAATAAAGCAGTACATTGTTCTCAAAGCAAGTAGTAGGTTAGCATTAAACTGGAACCTTAAAGTTCTTTTTTACTCTTATTTTATATCACTGAGTCAGACTCTCAAGGGCATGTTTCCCACACAGAACAGGCTTAGCAAAGTTTTTGAGCAGCAGCAAAGCTCCCTAGGAACAAAAAGGGAATGAGAATCCCTTAACTGATATAGAAGACTTCTATGGTCTTACATCAAAGAATTCAAGGTGCTGCACATGATCCAGCCACTGCACTCTGAGTGCTGACAAGAAACCAAAGCACCAGCACAGCAACTTTCACAATGCATTTCTACCTGCCTAGGACTTCACTACCCTATCTTGCATAAAGTGACCTTGCAATTCTACTGTCAAGTAAAACAGACGCACAGAAGAGAGCACTAAAAGTAATTTAAAAGTACATGGTTTACTGCACTAGAGCAAAGGCAGAACAGACACACTGGCAGTTAGCATATCTCCACAGAAGAGCAGTAAACAGCAGCCAAGGGACAGCCAAACTAAAAATCAGGAGCACTTATTCAATCATTTCCAAGAGCACCTGATTTGAGATAGCAGGAGCCCTAGAGTGGAATTTCAGATTACAATTAAATTTCTGGCTCTGACAAAATCTACCTGTGGAATGACAGGCAAGTCACCTTTTACACACACTACGTGAATTTCCTCCCCTGGACAGGACATTTTTCCTGCTTGTCTATTTAAGTTAAAAAGCACTCCTGTCAGGGATTATTTTTAGCATGCAAGCAAAAAAGCCCAGCTGAGCTGGACTGATCTCAGCTGGGCCTTCTCACTGGTTTTGCAATGTTAAAAAGTAAACAAAAAGCAAGGCTTAGCCCACATCAAAGCTCAGCCACTGGGTAGCATTTTGATAGCAGATGAACTATAATTTTTGGGAAACAGTGAGCTGAAAGTCCACAGATGGAGCCAGACAATAATTTGAGGGATTAAAATGGTTCACCAGTGCCTGCAATCCTTCACTAGTAACCAGTGAGCTGCAAATAGATTTCAAATCCATTTCAGATATTCTACTGTCACCAAGCAGTGACACAACCATTTAGGAGTACAAATTAAAATAACTCATAACTGTGTTTTCAATCACAGCATTAAGTACTGGGAGAGCAGGACTGAAAATTACATTCAGGAATGGCAATTCTGCAGAGCTTTCTGCTTCAAAGCATAAACAAGCAGCTTCTCCCAAACTTTCAAAAGAGATAGCAAGTCAGAAGCTATCAATACCTGCTGAGAAAATTTTCCCAACTCCATGTTTTGAGAAATTCACATTTGTTATCAGAAGCATAGCACAAGGCAGAGTCTCAGATCAGAGCTCCCCTACAGAGTGTGCAGTCCAAAAGAAAGAGAATGGAATGGAAATAGGAAGCACATGAAAAACAAAAACAATGAAAAACCCCTAGACAACTAGTCATGGGAATCTCTAATTAAAACATCCATAATCATCCCAAGATAATTTGGATGGCAGCAGAATTTCTGCCCCCAGTCAGGCAAGAGTGTTAGCAGAGTTTCTCAAGCTTATAAAGCCAATCATAGCTGCAGAACCACTGTGGGAAGGACAGATCCAGCAACAACTCGCATAAACAGTACATGCCCACAGCTCTTCCAGGCTTTCTGTATCTCAAAGGCATGTAAAATATTCTGTTTTGTTTACCAGCCTTAGCATCAGTGATGTGTCTTCCCAGAACCAAATACAGAACCAAATAATGTAGGGCAAACCAGTTCTTTCTTGAAGTACACTCGATCCTTAGTCATTCCCTTTCTATGGCTACAAACGTGTTTTATTGCACCACCTGGAATCAGTCTTGTGCAACAGGATACATTCATGAGCCTCTCTCATGTGACTGGGTTGGCTTCCCATCTGCAGTTTTTCAATATCCAGATACTGCCAAATCCCAAAGTACAACCAAAACCTGTTCCACTCACCCCAAAGACACTCTCATTTTAGTATGCCTGACCCGCTGCAAGCGTCATACTAAGACTGCAGCCTTCTGCATCCAGCTATCCTGCTGATCCGGATCCACTGCTCTGTGCCCATCTTAACTGCTAGCTCTGCTCCACTGGAGACAGGCAGCCAGACACCTGCAGCATCCAAGGACTTCGTTCTAGCCCACTTTGCCTGAACCATCACAACAGTCATCATTGCTTCTCTGAGAGCAGATATATGCCACTGCAGTCCACAGACACAAATCATCTCCTTTCTCTCTCATGCTGAGCAGAGACATGATTCCTCAAGATCTATGCTTCTGTTGGGAAGACAAAAAATGTCTGCTCCTCCCCAAGACAGAAGAGAAAAAGCTAGACTCTAAACTTATCCTGTGGCGAAGGGAGCACTGTATATTCTAACAGCCCAGCAGCTGCATGCCAGAGGGAGTATTTTCTCTTGGAGGGTAGTTTCTCTATGGCATTTCCTGTAACAGAGGCCCCAAGCACAGCACCAAAGTGCAGGGGGATGCACTTCTGCTACTCGCTGCATTAAACAGAGTATCTTCTTGTCTCCAGGATGGAGATTTGTACCTTCTGTGCTGCTACTGGGAGAACCCCTAGTCCGTTTCAGGCAAGGCAAGCTGGCTTAGCAGAGACCTGCTACTAATTAGAGGGAACATTGCTGGAAGGGATTGCATAGAACTAACCCAAGCATTCGTGCTGCAGGCCATGGCATGCTAAGCTCTAGACAGCAGCAGCATCTGCCTTCATCATGAACATCAGAGCCAGATGTCTAATAAACCTTAGTAAACTAGACCAAATAGTAGATTTTCCTCAGACCTCATTCAAACAGAGGAAGAAGAACTTACATCAGTGGTGTGTGACTCTTCACATCAGTTACCATCACAGTGATAAGGCTTATGCCTGTTCTCAGAGGCCAATTTGGAACCCATAAACTAGAGCAACAAGTTTGTAAAAGTAAACTGCTTTAGAGATGGGATTAGTAAATGTACACTAGGACATCTATGAAACTCTGCTCTCATCTATCCCAATCAGCCTTTTAAACTAAGCCTCAGCAGGATTTCTAAAAAACTTATTTTCATATTGACAATAACCTGCCTTCACACTGATCTGCCCATGCTGATTTCTCTTATATATCAACATATGTCCAGCTACCAGGTAAGAAACTCATGTATGCAGCAGCCTTTCCAGGACTTCATTACGGCTCAGTCTGAGGGTAAACATCACAAGTAGGTTACCAGTGGCTGTTGCAGCCTGCCAGCCACTGGCCTCCGGAAGTGTGATCTGTGACTTATTTTCTGAGTCAACACATTGAAGCTGACTGCAATGCACTCTGCTGGCAATACCTGACACAACAGCTTCCTTCAGAGAAACAGTGATAATGGCATAGACTGCTTTATAGCTACCATTTCCTGCAGTTTCTTACAGTTATTGTAAATTAACAATAACAACAATAACTGCAACATCAGTATAAAGCCAGAAATTATATCCACTTGGTGTTTTACATACTTTCAATCTGTTCAGATTAATACTTTAAGTCAAGATATGTCAAGAATTTAGAGAGCAAACAACACAAGAAACATCTCATGAAAAAGTTCTAAAAGGATATTTGGAAGAGAAAAAGAGTGTCTCGATTGCTTCAAACACACTTTACTGGCAGTGCATGAAGCCCACCATAATCTGGACTGCTTCAGGAACAGAGACATGAAGTGTTGCTTGCCATGTCAAAACCAGCTGCAGCCTTTCTTGGGGAAAGTAAGCAAAGCCTTTCAACCAACTTGAAGTAGTTTAGGATAAACTTAAGTCAGAGCTCAACCTCTTCAGCTGAAGACAGTTAGGTGCATAGGCTACTGACTGATTCACACAGACCACCCAGCTACTGGAGCTGGTTCAGAAAGACACAGGAGGGAACAGGATTTTAATGTAAACCAGCATAAGCAAGGTGCTACTTCTCCCATGTAAAGGTAGTAAGTGCAAGAGGACATGAAGCAACCATGACTCCTAACAGTCAGAGCACACTAGGAGAAACTCATCCTGGCACAGTTGGCATACCAGCAGAGCCTAGGGTGAAGCAGCCAGAAGTGAGAGTATGAGGTACAGTGTGCCTCTTAGGAAAAGCCAAAGCTTTGCCAGCATAAATTGCCCAGTTTGGGACCACTAATGCCCCAGGACAAGTGGCTAGGAGCTTATAAGACATGTCAGCTATCAGCTATATAGAGGTCACATATCCACAAGTTGAAACTGTTCCTGTCAAACAAGGGTAAACGGAGACAGTTCAGACATTTTCCAGCCAGACTGCTGCAGCATGGTGTGCCTGGCAAGAGCAATAGGTCACAACAAAGTAAACTATTGAACAGTCTCTAGATACTGACACTAAGCTGCCCATTCTCAGAGCTCCTCTGGTTGAAGCTGCTTCAGTCAGTCTGCCCAAAGCACAAGCACAAAGCCTACTTTGGGATTAGAAGTTTAGTTTAGTCACATGAAATTAAGCAAGGCTGAGATATTCATCTAACTCAAAAGGTTGCCTTTAGAAGGATATGGCTCGCTGACCTATATCCACATATGCAAATGATAGCAAACTGTCAAAAGATGACCCTCAGCTGCCTCAGCTATGGCAGCGTGCACCCAGTTGGCTATGCAAAGTTTCAAGAGGTTAATCTTATGGATGACTGTCTAGAGCTGTGCTTCCAGAAGCCCTGAAGTTTTAAACAGCCTCTTGGTGCTAGCAGGAGGTGTAAATATTACCTTACAATGCTTTGTATTTTGTCAGTGTGAAGGAGTTCAAGCCATCTATATATATCAGTGCTTTTGAAAAGCTTGGTTTCCTCACGTGCAGCATACTGGAAGTAAAAGTTGCATACACCCACTCAAACAATAACATAACTGTAAGTGTACACATTCCATGTCAACATCCATTCTAAGAGCAATCTATTGAGTCAAATATTCATCTCTAGTCCTCTGAAGAGCTCCAATTGATGAGTAATTTGTGTAGTTCTATGTCTGAAGACTGTTTTGTCATTTTACATCCCACACAAATTCTTGCTATACAACAGCAGCTTGTTGTATCAGACATCTTTATTTGCTGTATTTCCCAAGTGTACAAACAGTGAATGCAGTTATAGAAATTCAAAATATACTGTAGTAGAAATCTGTCTGAGAAGTGGAATGTTAAGGTATTTACTTTATAAAATTACTACACTTAAGTCACTCCCACTTGCAAGGTTTAAATATATCAGGTTCATGAAGAGACAGATTATGACCCTGCAAAAAAGGAGTTCATAGGACACTTTATCTGTTAGAAGAAATCAGTCAACAGCAAATTAATTTCTTACATTTGACTCATTTTGAGCTATCAGCCAACAGGATGTTAGCTATATCCAGACAATTCATACATAATTCACCTCTCATTTATACCAATAAAGTCAATGTATCACTATCAACATATTTAAGTATTAGTCAAACAATCTCAGTGCAATATCTATTTCAAGCTAATGAAATCAAGCCAATAAGTTGCCCCTGGCCATTGAGTGCAGTTGATGCTTTTGCCACATTTTCAGAACAAGGTGCCTTAGCTCTTGAACAAGTCAATACAGCTTTGCAGGAGAGAAACGTTATTCTGGAAAGGAAGAGAATTAGATGAGTATAACTGATAATTTAAATCCTGCCTTTCACAATTAAGTTGCTTCCAAAGCAGTGGGTCCATCACAGGATTCTGTAGCCTGTGCCAATGCTAAAGATCTTCTACCACAAAGACAAGTATTCAAGCAATAAAAAAAATCAAAACCAGGTGATAGTTTGCAATCTACCCCTTCCTGTAGGCCTGTAACCATGACTCAGTTTGTGGTAAGGAGACGGGCAAGAGACACCAGTAAGCTTTTAAAGTGGGCCAAACCGACCAGTAATGTCAAGCCATTCCAGTTCAGCACTGAAGTACCTGTGGTAAAGTCCAGTACTCTTAGGGAGTGGGACATCAGACTTTCATTCTTCAAAAGAAGCTGAAGATGCAGTTACCTCTTCCTGCTTTGTTCTCTACGCTGAGTTAACAAATCCTGTAACTTGTATATACTTTCCTAGATTAAGCTGGCAGTACATGCTGTGGTCCTCACAACAAACTTTAAGCCTGCTCAGTAAAGCTTGCTAGAGGCTACTACAAAGCTAATGTCCCCTTTCACTGACAAGCCAAGCAAGAAAGATTGACAGCTGAATTACAAGATGCAGGATGTGCTCTCACAGCACTCAGGAAGCAGCAGCTGCCTCTAAACATGGTCAAACCCACAGATGCCTGATGGGAAGGCAGGTGACCTGTTGCGTACTACCAGCAAAACAGACTTCCCTCTTGCTGCAGTAGGCTGTTGTCTTAGGAGTGACAGGTTGAATGCAGACTTTCTGCATGGGACAGATAAGACTGTCAGCATTTGTTCTTTCTATGTGCTTTGTATGCACTATGCCTACAGCTTCTCCTCTTAAGATCTCAGCTGAAGAGGCTAGCTGTTCTATTTTACACTTCTTAGTTTTAAACGGAACCCAGCAAATCGTCTAGGTTACGCAGTACTTTCTTCTCTGAACCTACATCCGCTAAATTCCAAAAATAACACACCTTTGCATGTTTTATTTCAAGTTCTGCCATTTCAATTAAGTTTTTGCGGAATGCTGCTATTCTCTTCTGCTTGAAGCTCATCAGTTCTGTAGAGAAGAAAGAACAAAGGTAAGACATACACAAAGCGTGACAAGTTTCATTAATGCCCCTTATGTTTCATGAGGTGGTTTTGTGCAGCTCTAGTTACAGTAGTTGACAAAAGAAAAAAAGGGTCCAAGAGTTAGTCTTGCTGTTTTCCAGAGATGCATTCATGACATGACATCAACATCTTGGTGAGGAATCAGATAGCCTAAGACATAAAAGCTTTGCAGGAAGACAACCAGAGTAAAACAGTAGAAAGCCACACAAGCCCTGTAAGAACATTAGCATTTAAAAGCCAGACACACTAAAGGAATAGCATATGCACCATGAAATCATGTTTCCTCTGCTTTATGTTGTCCATATATACATACATATATATATTCTCCTAAAAAATAAGTGTTTGAAACTGTATGAGTTACTTAGCTGTACTGGGACAGAGCAAAAGCCTGTTTCCACAGTTCTGACTTAGATAATTAGAAGCCTGAGTAGTTACCTTCAGGTGGAGGCTGAGATCAAGAGTTCAACCTAGAACTGGGGACTTAAGTTTGGTCTAGTACTGACACTGCCTTGCTACACAGAATAGTTTTAAAAAACATTTAGCTGCATTAGTTTTACAGGCATCTATACTGTCCTGCAAGCTACTACTTGCTTCAGGAGACTGTTCAGAAGCCTTCAGTAGCTGAAGGTCAGACGGAGACATGGACTGCATTAAGACCTCTTTTAAGCATAAATACAGCAAAGCTTGTTTACCTTGTCTTGCAGACTCTGAAATCTTTTCAAACTTCTGACAACAATCCTGTTGATGTGCCTCAGCCAGCTCGACATCCTTGCTCTTTAGTCTGGCTTTATCTAGAGCTTTGTTTGAGTTTTCATAATCAACAAGAGCCCTTGTTCGTCGATACAGAAGATCCTGAATGTAGACAGAAATAGGACACCAAAGCCTTAAGAGGACTACTTCCCAAACTGAGGTTACAACTACTTTAATACCACGAGGTTTCACTTGTTTCAGCACCAGATTCTGCTCCTTTCAATAAACTATTATAGCCTGCCACACTCTTGGAATAGCAATAGGAGCCTTTCACCAGTGCAGCACTACATTTTCAGGACAGCTGCTTATGCCTTAATCAAGAATTCCAAGGGCTACTGTAGGCATAGCTTTTTTCCTTATAGTAGTTTATCCTACCACAAGTTGAGTTTCTCCACCAAGGGGTAATAGCATTTTCTGAATTGCCTCAATCAACTTCCAGTAGACATTAAATTTACTGGAGATCTGACAGTTTGACTGAGGCACTATACTAACCTAGACATGAGAAGTAGGACAGGTTTGAGTCAAATCTAGCAGCAGTGGAGTATTGATATCTAAATAACAGTACACTACATGAGGAGCCTGTAGTGAATGCTCTAGGACATTACAGTTCAGACACTAGATAAAGAAGCCCGTAAGTTATACCTAGATACCTTTTTTCAGCATAGACACCCCCTTGTCAAATCAAGTGTTGATTAGAGAAGAGTTACTGGCAAGGCTTTTGCAGTCAATCAATCTACCAAAGCCCCTTGGAAGTCCAGGCTCTGATAACCTTCACCTATTACTGCATATTTGTGCCAAGGTGCTTTAAAAATCCTGAAGCAAATCCCAACCACTAACTAGTCCTCATTGATTTTATGACAAGTCCATGAATACTCAGGCAGGGGATGAGAAAGAACACTGCTGCAGACTTAAATTCAGTTTGCTCTATCTTACAGAAATTTAAAGAGTTCTTCCACTACCTGCCAAAGAAAAACTGGTCCAAGATCTTCTGCTGGACTCCAGCTAGATAACACACAGTTTCTATATTCTGCTGTGGTTCAAGACTGTTAGATTTCTTAGGAAAAACAAGGGTCAACCTTCCTGTCTTCTTAAAGCGCAAAGAATACCATATGCGAGTCCTGATGCCCCTAACAAAACTAAGCTTCAAAAAGAAAACTTTTCACACCTTAGCAGCTTCTATATTGAGCATGTAGTATCTCAACAGTTCAGAGAGCTTTAAGTCTTCATCCGAAGAAACTCTGCTCTCTACCTTCTGCAGAAGAAAAAAAATAGTTTGTATGTAACAGGTAACAGCAACATACAGACTCTTTCCCCCTATCCCATCTCCTGCCAAAGCTTCTCTTACCCTAAGTTTCTCAAAGAGCTCTGCAACTTTCACCAAGTACCTAGGGGAAAAAAAGAATGTGTAAGATTTAAATACTTCTTAGTCTGACAAATGCCAGGATCAATTGGCAGGAAACCAAAAAGCTGAAGGCTGGAGTTTTCTCCTGCATACGGATCCACACAAGGGCTCGAAGACAACTTAGGTCTAGGAAAAACCTGGACAGAAGGTGTAATGTGCTGGATTCCAGACTACAGACTAGTACAGGTGAGCAGCTAGACACCTAAAGTAACAATGCTGATCTTGCATAGTGGACTTGTGGAGAATTTCCCTGTTGCTATCCTTGAAGAAGGATGAACCAGCTTGTTTATTCAGCTATACACTCTGTTTTAACAAAGTCTTGGTAAGTTGACAGAAAAGTTGAGAGGCAGAAGAATTCACCTCAGAAAACATAACTAGGTTTCTACAGCTTAAAAAACCCCTACCATTCCGCAACTTCAAAGTTCCAGAATGTAGTACAGATCTAGTATAAGCTGTGTTTATATTTAACACACATGCATAAATCCTTTCTCCAATAGTCTCTGGGAGTTTGTGATCTGGGCAGGTGGGGAGGGAAAGCAAGGAAATTTCTATTCAGAGGGAGCTTTGAGGACAAGCATAGGGCACAACTGGAAAGAGATCAACTAGTTATGAGTCAGATGCAATTGATAACATTAGATCTGCCACACCAGGAGTGCCAGAGAAAAGTTTTAATGGCGCTGGCTTGCAATTCAAGAAACTCAAACCAGCTGTGACTCAATCCTCTGGATTCTACAGAAGAAACTTGGTATTCCCAGACTCGGGATATGTGAATGAACAATTAGAATTGCTTACTTTTTGATAACTGTAGGTTCTTCCAATGCCAGGCTGTTCAAGCAAGCTGAAGTATAAATATAGTCATCTGCAACATCTGCAAGAACAAGACAAGGTTTTCAGGATGAAATCAGCAAAACTGTATCATTTCTCAAAGGTCTTTGAAAAGATTCACTTTTATGAGATCTTGTCATCTTATCTGCTTTTGCACATGTGTCCTTGATTTTGTTGTAGTAGTTCACAAGAAAAGTCTTCTCTTGCTCAAAAAAATCTTCTACTTCCTGAAAAAGAGTATGACCTGTTAAGTCAGTTACTGCAGAATACAGTTTGGGATGGGCCAAAGAAACAACCATAGCCTGGACCTGAGCATTAGGTCCATCAATACCTATTGAAAACCTGAGCTCAAGACAAGATCATGAGACAAGAGTTTAACAGACCAAGCCATTTGGTAAGTTTCTTTTTCACTGTGCAGTGAAAATGAAGCTGGCACTCAAGTACTCACTGATGCAGATTGTCTGAAGCAACCCTTAAGTTGCTATTGGACAGCCCTCAGGGCTACCAACTGCTGGAATATTATTTCCTAGGCCTGCTGCAACACAGCAGCTAAGGAGTAAGCAGTTTACAAGCTTGCCTTGCATCCACATCAAACATGATACATATTGTAATGTTTCATGACATTATGTTAAGGACAGGAAGCCTATTGGGAAGAGCTAGCATGCCAACATGACAGAAAAGATGAAGCTGAACCAGTTACAGGAGTCTTTTGTATTTGGTCTTGCCTAGTGCAAGCAGGAACCCATAAATACAGAGCTCCAAAGCAGACAAAAGCCACAAGCATGTTTGCTGAAGACGTAATTCCTCCCCACCAGTATCAGGTGTTACAGCAACTCTTTTGCATCCACCAGAAACTTTAATTATACACTGAAATTTAACAGCCTGTAACTCCAATGTCTTATTTCTAAAGAAGTCAAAATTAATACAGGCAATTACACCCAACTTAGGACAGCAGTAACAAGGCAGGTTGACATTAGTAACTGAGCCTCATGCACATCAAGCCTGAAGCAGACATGAGTAACTTCCCCGGAGCAGGAAGCATAAACAATCAAGATTAGGGTAAGAGGTAAACCAACAGCCTCACCTTGACTCCAGAGAAGAGGACCTCATCAGCACTCTTTACCACACTTTTTAAAAAGCCACCAAACATCTCTTTAGTGTTTTTCCTCCGGACACTCAGCTGCAACAGAGAGGCCAATACAGCTTTCAAATTATCCCCAGAGGTGAAAAAAGTGTCTATTTTGACACTTGGAATGTAGTAGCATCATTTATACCTAGCATATGTCAGAGTAGGTTGATTTCCAAGCCCTCCATAATAACCATATAACAAATGTAACATGTAAGAAAAACCTTATCTAGAAATAGTTCAATTATCCTGTGACAGATTTTCACCCATTCCCAGAAACAGCTCAGTTCCTCATTACATGTGCTAGTTTTAAAAAACAGCTAGAAAATTAAATACCTGTCAAGCTGCTCCCTTTCCATCCCCTAGTAAAGAGTCTAAACCCAGAGATTTTTGAGTTAAGAAAAATTTACTTGAAAAGCAGCAATAAGAAAACTAACAGTAACAATATTAATAGTAGCAATATTAATAACAAAAGGTACACAAGAAAAGAGGGTGATTTACAAAAAACAAGGTGCTCACTGACCAGGGCCCCATGTGGCACAAGACAAAAAAAAATGGCCACACTTTCTACCCACCCCAAGACAATGCTCTCTTTTTTCATAGAAGTGAGAATTCATTACTTCCACTCCCCAGTAACGATGTGCGTGGTATGGAATACAACCTAGGAACCCCATGTTCAACGTTCCCCAGCCCAGACCCTTCCCCCTCTCCCTCACTGCTACCATGAGAAAATTAACTCTGTCCTAGCCAAAACCAGGACACACATCTTGGACTCGCATCTATCACTCATAATTAGATGTGATAAAACAGATTCAGGACTAACTTTAATACACCTCCAGTCTTCAATTTTAGGACTAAGCAACACAGCACAGATACACCTGAACCATACCTGTTGCCAAGATAAAGATGTGCCAAGTTTGCTTCCTAACCAATTTGATGAAAATTTAGAAACACCAAGATTTATAACAGAAAGGTCTAAAGGTCAGGCTTTCATACTTTCATCTCATAGAAGTACTTGTAATATCTACTTGTTGATGCTGCATATAGATTCACATAGCATATTGACTGTGCCCCGAAAAAACAACAGCTCTTCTAACAATTTGTCTAACTTGGAAAGCAGAGGGAAAGAAGAAAAAAGTCTTACATCCTGGTCATATTCCAGAAAAACATGAAAATTGTGATCTTTGCTGAGCACAGGATGAGAAGAAATTCGCTGAAGGAAAATTTCATGTGATGATACAGTCTTCTTGAAGACAGCGAGGTATTCACTGAAAAGAAAGAACAGATTGAGATCCTTTCTTGTACTGCCTTCTTCAATATACAAAGAATTACTGTAAGTTTATCTGGTGAAAATATTCAACTGCAGGCTTCTGAAATAACTACCTAGTGATTGAAAACAGTTTCTCTATCTCTTTAGCTAGGAAGCTTTCCAATTTGAAAGAAACTTTTGGCAACCCCTCAGCTCCAGGATTTTCAATACACTCTTCAAAAGAGCCATACTCAAGATCAGTTATCACCAAGTAAAGTTGCTCTTCTAGGAGGCTTCTGTAAGTGCAGCTTTTGGCAGTAGACTCATTTTACTTACGCTTCTAGTTCTTGCTTCATTTTGGCAAACTCTTCTTTTGTCATAGACACTTCTCCTTCCCCTAGCTTCTGCATCTTCTCTCTGGGACCATCAAAGTCAGGCTTTGAAGGTGCTGGAGGTATCTAGACAAGGAATTGGTTAGTGATAGATATTAGCAAATGAAGTTTTCCCAATTTACTTCTAGCCTCTCTGGAAGGAGGCTCTTTCGCCTTGCATGGGAAAGTGTGGTAAAGAGTGCATGAACCAGGAATTCTAGAAGCATGTTGATATCTAAGTCCCTGTTTGCCCCTCCCAGTTCTGTGCTATACCTCACCCAGGAGAGAAATCAACCCAGAGGAAAAGACTCTTATAATCACCTCACAGCCAGCAATCTTCTGTGGTCCACAAGACCTCCTAAAGAATCACAATAGGAAGGACAGATCATATTTATTTCACTATGTCATCTTGAGGCAGATATTAATACCACCATAGAGTAAAGGACTCTCAGAGCATCAAGACTTTTTGCTGCTCCAGCCTATATGCAAAGTTAACATAAATGTTATACCACTCGAGCTGTTTGGGAATTAAGGTATGTATTCGGGTGCGGTGAGATGCTATTATTTTGGTCTGTGTCTGGCCTTGTCACCTGCCAAGTTATAGAAAATGAGAACTTATAATTGGGACTTTGGCCTTGAAAGAGAAACATCTTGTGTACACTGAGACCGTTTTGTAGCTTGGCTGCTTGCCAACAGCCCTTCAAGTACACATAAAAAAGGAGAAAAGAGGAAGAAAATGATGAAGGAATGACCACCGACCCTTGATATGTAACGTGCGGGCAGATTTCCAGTTACATAAAGGGGTGAGGGACTGAAGGTCTCCATCTGGACATGTGCTGGCCACACACGCCCAGATGGATGTCACAGACCAAATGTATAAGACAGACAGACCCCACTGCAGGTAGGGGGGGTGCGTTGGCACAGAGGACAACGTTGCCTCCTGCAGGATGCCTGCTAAGTGTGTTGAGCCTACTGAAGCCCAAGGATGCAGCTGCACCTTGGGGTCAGTATGTACAGTAACTGTAAGTAGTTTATGAGTGAGTGGGAGTTACCTTGGGGTTTGTTTCTTTCTTTTTCTCAATTTTATCTTTTGTTTGCTATTTCTCTGCAATAAACACTCTTTGCCTGAATTTTAAACAGTGTCTGGTTTCAGCCCAGAATCCTTCCAAACCTTCCCTGGAACAAGGTAACAGGAAGCATACCCATAGAGAAGACCCAAGTCATAAAACACTAGTAACAACAATAAAACATATTTCATGCCCTCACTAGTATGTACTTTAAATTGCTATAGTTTCAGTTAGAATTAGGTTTTTTAGGAAGTACTCACAATGAGACCTGCATACTCTTCAGTTTCAGTGAGAGTATCATGCAACCACACAAAGTCTTCATGCTGCCTTGTAACTGAAAATGCAGGGCTTTGAAAATCTGGCAGTGTAGTCTGGAAGAGAAGATATAGAAGCCCTACTATTTTGTAAATCAGTGCTTTTGGAAACAACTCTGTCCATTTCCAAAGGAAGCTATTCTGCCTAGTAAGAGCCTTGCCCACTCCCTTCAGCAGAGCTGGCACTCGTTGCAGAGCTGTACCACTAAGCAGACTGTAGGAAAAAAAGGCACTGTTGTAGAAGAGCATTAATGCAGTTTATTTTGTGACGTTTCCCAGTAGCTGCTTTCCTACACCCCCAGCCTTCTGCTGTCTAGCTAGGATTCCTTAGTAAAGCCAACTTAGTGACCGGATATCTTATCTCCATATAGCGTGTTCAAGTCTTAGGGAACCTGAAGTCTTATATATACATCCTCAAGCCACCTTTAAGTGAAAAATCTCCATCTAATTAGATTTTCTTCATTGACAAGCCCATCTTTACAGCTATATAAACTGCAAACACACATATTACTTCCATAACCTCTTTTTCCCTATGACCTTACCTTAGTATGCACAGTGAACTTCACTCTGTCCTTTTCACTTAGGGCATCAGGTATATCAATTTGGAGAGAAGGATCAACATTCAGGTCTACAGACACAGACCTCAGCTGCAACAAAATTCATAGTATAAGCCTTGGTCAATCATCAGGTTTAATGAAGCTAGAATGATCATCAGCTGTAAACAAGAAACACACTGCACTATACTGCTGCCTTCAGGAACAGCACACATGGCCAAGCATGACAGACTTGACACTACCTGCACGTCACTGTAACAAGCCTTCCCATCCTCCTTTCAGTATTTCTCCAACTTCTTTACTTGGAGCCCACCAAGCCAAAGCCTATTATGTCATTCAGAAGCCCTAACAGTTCTCTTCATTATCCTGTGCCTTCACAGGATTGTGGAACATTCTAGCTTTGTGTTCTCTTTCCTCATCATTAGATCAGAGAACTGTTGAGATTTATGAGCATGTCATGTGAGGCATCATTTTACAGAAGAACCCATAGCCCACTTTGTTCAATAAAGACCAGGCTTGTCTTCCAGATGCTTCAGAGAGGCCTTAAGCTGCATCTTCCTTTGGGGGTTTATTTCTTCATTCCAACAGCCTAGACCCAGAATATCACTTCAATTACACTTAAACTTTTCCAGGGCAGTGGAATAGCCTTCTCAGTTGAGGATCCTCTAGTTCACATAAGAAGATTGACTTCTAAGAGGTCGTCCCTTGACTGCTGCAGCCTAACAAATCATTCTTATTTTCTGCATATGGGAGAAACCACCAGAGGTCAAGGTCACAACACTGGAAGTTTGTTGAAGAGTGACCATCAGAGCCTGGAGGAGTCCTGGTGGTATCCCTTGAAGATAATTCTGAAGGCCTTCCCAGAAAAGCACGCTGGAGAAATGGACCATTACTGATACTGTTTCACCACTCTGCAGCACACTAGTGCACACACACACAACAGCTCCTACCACCTGCTGTGTACACTGAGTTTCAGCACCGAAGCCAACAAAACATGGTTTCAGACAGCATCTGAGCTATCCTGTCATAACACAGATAGCTTAAATGCTCCCTTAGGCATTTGTAAAGCTGCCTAAGAACTGTTGATAGTTGCCCTTTATAAGGTGAAGCTTTGCTTCCAAAAGGCTCTGGAAACTCCCTCCCCCTAAGACTGGCCATCTGCAGCCCAGATCTGGTAGATGACAATTCTCTTTGTGTGCCTGCAGAGAATACAGCTACTAGGCCAGTGTGCATTTGCCTCTATCCAGCCTGCCCGATGGTTACTGCTATCCCCTATGATCAGACTGCCATGTGTAAATGAGGGATACCCCAGTCACTGTACCCTCATTCCTCTAGCCATGTTAGAAAGACTTCTACCTGCTGCATCCTTGCTGTTTGCCAGAATTAAAAGGAGGTAGATGAGATAAAACCTTTTAAGTCTTACGATTACAAAATGACCTTGCATACAGCACATTTCCATTCTGACTTTTGTGCGACCGAAGACTTTAAGCCCATCCTGGGTATTGCCCTGGCAACAAGCATGCTTACAGAGCATGCCCTGGAACACAGTTCCTAGCAGCCCCAGACACTGCTCACATCCAAATGGACTCCCAACTCTACAGGGATTCCAACAGTACAGTCACTTCCCTTCAGTCACACCTTGGGACAGACTATTATGCACCCATACAGGCATGCAATTCTAAAATGTTACAGGAAGGCACAGGCCAAACAGCACACTGGTTTGGGCAGAAGCTGCCCCATTCAAGCACTACTGGAAAGACAGGTAGAAGACCACCAGTCAGGCATTAGTTTCACTGGGAGCACAGTCCACTGTCTGTTGATGAATGAAAAGCAAGTTGATCAATGTTTCACAGCCAGACAACACCAGCAGGCAAAGCAGCAAGAGACAGACCTCAGTGTTTTACATCCTGCTTACTTATCTTTACTGTCCAAACAGGATCAGCAGTTCTAATAATATGAACTGCTGAGTCTGGAAAATATGATAAACCAAAGGAAATCGTTTCCTTTCAGCTAAACTAAGGAAAGGATTACACAAATCAGCCAATCCTGAATTTGCAAGCTTTCTTATTAAGTCTTGTAGAGAAAGTCACCTGTGATTAGATGCTGTCTGCATACCCTTCCATGCCTAGTAGTTGCCTACACAAGAGATGAACAGGTATGGACATAAGGTGGTACTGCTTTGTCAGATTAAAGCAGTTCACAAGTCACAGACGTGTCATGTCTCCACAGCTCTGCACAAACTGCAGAGACGATCAGGCAAGAATACATAACCTACAGCTTCAGTGATTCCCAGGAATAATACTGTACGTGGGTTTAGCATCCCAGCAGGGACTTATTTACACAGAATCAACTGGGAATCAGCAGCAGCGTTCAGCTGTGCACTCCAGAACAGTGTGTACTTCACATAGGGCCCAAAGCAAGAGACTAGTTCAGAAACAGGACAAGGGTCAAGAACATCCCTATATACCTTGGTAAGGTTCCACCCCTCAGAACTGCATGAAGCCATTTGCTAAAAAAATCTTCTGCTTCTACTGCCCTAAACATCTGCTATAAATGTACATGACTTAAAGGCCTTACATACTTAAAGGACACTGCAGTCTTAAACATATGAAGACAGCACAGGATTATTGACCTCTACCCATCAGGAGCTGGTCTTCAGTGAAGGACCCAGAGTTATATGAAACTGAGGAACGTAAGATCACTGGTCTTCTCGAGTTCTGTGAAGGTCACTGCGGGCTCTTAACTCCAGGCCAGAGACCTTTTGGATTGCACCATCCCAGCAGCAAAGTTCAGACTACAAAGGGAGCATTCACACTGTCTGACTTCAGGAGGAGGGAGTGCTTTGTTTCTCTACAAAAAGTGCTGGAGTAGCACTTATGCACTGAACAAGAAAGCAAAAGGTCCCCCTCCTGTCACCACAGCTCTACAAAGCACTAACTCAGTAAGCAACTAAAGCACATATTCCACACCAACCCTTTATCAACACAAGTATCTGCTTCTGAAGCATTAACAATCTCCCATTCAGGACCTTTCCTGCCACCATTTCTCCTACACCAATCCTACAATTAGGAATGAGAACCAACTTGCTTATGGTCACATGAAGGCTGGTGCAGAGCAAAAGAATTAAACTTTCATCTCCAGGCCCCAGGCTTGTTCTTTTACCACAGCAGGCAACCTTCCCAGGATATCACTCCATCTTAGCTCTCTGGCCTACGATGTCTGGCAGCTCTTTCATATCCAGAGGCATTTCTTTGCTAGGACAGCATTGCTTCTTTCCTGCACTCCAGGCAGTGGGCAAGAGACCTGAAGTTTCCCCATCCCAGTTACAAGAAACAAGTCTGCCACTCCACACTCTCAAAGGGATATAATCCAAACTCAGCAGCTGAGAAGAGATTATTCTTTACTTGCAGCATGTGACAAAAGAGAGGACAAATAGCTGGGCTGGGCTGCAAATTGAAACATTCACCCAAACCCAGAACACTTTCATTTCTCTTTCTCAGAAACTACTTCTGGTTTGCAGTGACTACAGAAATGGATGCCTCCCATTTCTAGGCTCAGGCCTCATTAGTGACTTGTTTCAGGATCCCTGGGGTTTCTTGAGGATTCAAGAAAAGCTTCTCCCTATTCCATTCAGACACCATCCACCACAACTGTCTAACCTGGAAATTAAAACAAGTTATCAAGCAGAGCCCTGCAGAATAACATACAGTCATCATATTGATGAATATTTCTAGGTTTCAGGACGAGAAAACTAAAAACAGATATTATGGTACTAATTAGGACACCATGAAAAACACTCGATCTAGAAGCCCAGGAAACAGCAGAGAGCATTACTGTGCCCAATCCAGGTAAAGTTTTACAGCACTTACTTTTTTTCCTATTGGTTAGAGATGCTAGGGAGGGTGAAACAAAAAAAAAACCCAAACCACAAAATAAACCAAACAAAAGAAACAACAAAAAACCCCCAACCCCCTCAAAACAAATAAACAGAAGTATTAACAGCATCACTTAAGTACAACCCAATGACAACCATCCAGGCTTCTACCTGACAGACATTAAGTTTCTCATCAGGTCTCACCCAAATGCAAACACATCTTGATGCTTGCAGGCATCCACTGGGAGGAAATGCCCTCAGCCACTGAATCTGCTTAATTCTGTTGAGTGCCCTGAACTGCTGCTTTTAAAGTTACACCATTTGCAGGTTTAGCATCAGCTCTGGATGACTTGATGTTACTTCTACATTCTATCAAAAGAATCTGCAAGTGCAAGCAACTGTGTACAACATCTGACCGCTAGTGGATTTCAGGGGAATTCAGGGAATATTCTGAGTTGGAAGGGACCCGCAACAATCAACGAGACCAACTGAAATAAGAATATGTATTTTTTCTCACAGACAGATTAATCCAGGGATTTTCTACATAGCCAGACTCCTGGAAAGGGCAAGGCAAGGATCCCTTCCACAAGGGTTCACATGTCAGAGCTTTCTGCTTTTTGTCAGCTACATTATAAAAAACCTTCTCCCCTTACTGATCACCTCCCTGCTGCCACTCAAGCAACAGCCCACAAACAAGACTTCAGTAGTAATTACATCTGCCACTACCCATAATCCATTACTTTTACAGAGCGGTCTTATTAATTAAAGCAGTTTAAGTGCTCTCCAGAGAGCAGTAAAAGATCACGATGTTTTCTGGCAGTTTATACAGAGCAATCAGTTCCAGAGGGCCTTTTTTCGACACCCAGAAGTTAACCAGCAGACTTGGAGAGTATCTGGCCAGCAGCATTAGTTGCTGGATCTACATTTCAGTCATATTCAGTCTTTCAATCAAGATACTAAGAAGACATCTGAAAGCACACTGCACACATGCAGCAGTAAAGAGCCAAAATAGTGTATGTGAAGTTTTGATTTTGCAGCCTTCATGCCACACTTGCTCTTATTTCTAACATGGAGCTGAACAGTACTGATGTAGTCTAGGTTGCAAACCACCAGGAAAATTAAACCAGTATTCATGTTGCTACTTATGTTATAGAAACTGCTTTCCCCAAATATGTGACTTTGAACTGTAGAACTCCAGTGATGTAAATGTTTTTAATTACTTTGCTTAAAGCACCAGTAAAGAGGGAATAACAGTTCAATTTAGTCACATTGAAATAGCATTCCTCACCAATGCAATGCTTGCCAAGTAAGCAGCAAGAAGGCAGCCTCTATAGCCAGAGCACCTGTTGCCTCTGGCTGTACAATAAGCTGGCCTGATCGCTTGGCTCTCCTGTCAGAGGGATCTCTGCATCACTCTCTCGAGAAACCAAGTGGTCACATGCCTCCTTACATTCAAGGATCTCATATTCCAAGAAAAAGCCCACCCTGATCCACCCAGCAGCACACAGGACACCTTCATCTTATGGGGTCATGCAGGCCAAATCCACCATGCTCCAGTAATGTGCCCGTAAAGCACTGCCTGTGGCTAAGCCCATATTCCATCTGTAACACAAAGCACACCTGACTAAAACAGAAATCGTGCAAAGTCAGCAAACCCCTAAGCCACAGTCAGCATCCACAAGAATGTTTTGCTGCCCTCCAGCCACGAGGCCAGAGCTGGTGGTAGGGAGTCTCAGAAATACTGCCTCACCACACTGGCTTCACCTTCAATGGACTTGAAATTGTGTCATTAGGCCAAACTGCTAGGCCAGCTTCATGGAGGCTGTACGTCCTTGACAGTATATTACCCTTATCAGTAGCTTTCACTTTCCTAGCAGTTCATCTCCCTACTTGATTTCAGGCCCAGCAGCATGCAGAAGCAAGTATTTTGCTAAGCATAAGCAAGATCTAGTATGCCCTCATTCCTTTCAGAGCATGTAGCAAAATTTGCCCAGCATGGAGAATCACCATTTGTGAGTTGTAACAGCAAGTCTTGGGCTATGACATAGCACATTGTCTTCCACTGACTGCTTTGAGAAAGAGGGGCTACAATACTCACTCTCAGTTTTTTGATCTAGAACATTTTAACTGCAGACTGAAACCTTAAAATAGTATCAAGCCACTGACACTAGGAAATACCAGGGTATTTACTCAAGCTTAGCTTGGCAGTCCCATTACTTGCTTCACAGTCTGAAGTGCCTTTTCCTCCCCATGACAGATTACACCTTCTTTCCCACTATACTTCCAATCACCGTTATCCTACCCTCCCTACATATTCTGATCCTCTCCTGTTTTGCCACCTCAGGGTCAGTTTTTAGTTAATACTTACCAGTGGCTCCTATTCAAGGTTAATATCTAATGAAGCTTTCTTTACAAGCACAGGCTTTATCTACTGGCCACACACCAGTTCCACGTTGCTGTTTGTTTCTCTGCCTAAGCAGACCAAACAAGATAGGACTATTTCTAGCCTCCCTCTTGCTGCTGGAATCCCAAGACAGCCCTACAACCTGAAACAAAATGGTTAATTATTTGTCCATTGAACATTAGAGTTTAAAGCCATTCCAGCCCTCACCATGGGAGCATTCCTCCCCTCCTCCCCCTCCATATTCCTTCTCTCTAAGTTAAAAAGGCACATAAAGACTCAAAACCAACTGCTGCAATCGAGGTGATATTTGACCTCCCCCACCATCCCTCACCTGCAGATCCTGCAAGCTTAATACTCACAACCAGTATTCTTGAAGGACAGACACTTTAATACAAATAGTTTCACATACAGCAGAAAACAGTTAAAGCACCGGCCAGCTCAAAGCAAACTACTAGAAAACACTTGATGTATAAACCTTTTCCTGTTCTACTAGATGTGGATTGTTTCAAAACAAGATTCATATGGAAGGGAAGCACATAAAAAGAAACTATCTATAGGAAGTTAATAAACTAGAAAATAAGCTAGTGTATTTCTAACCCTCAAGTCAGCTGATACACATGTTCCAAAATACTGGAGAAAGCACAGACTGAAGAGACACCTAACAGCTTAAAACACAGTCATCTTTCTGCAAGTGAATTAAGCTTAGTCACAATGCAAAACTACATTAAGATGCAACAATATCAAAGGCAAACAGGCAGCTCACTGACTGTTACAGGGCTGCCTTACCTTCTGTTCAAGGTATGTTGAGGGGTAGTTATTAAACCAGGTAGTTTAGGTAAATTAAGCCAGGCAGCTTGTCCAGTTAGAGAAATAATTCAAATCACTGTCTACATTGCACACATTAATTCACAAAGTTTCCACTTTAGCATTTAATTTGCATGTCCTCTGAAAAGTCGCGAGTCTTAGAACATTAGTTAACACCCCATGCTGCTTTAAAGGCTCCTTGGCACTTAAAGCTGCAAACACTACTACAGAAAAAGGAAAACCAAGTCATCCACTGATGTGATAGCCAAGGGAAAGAACCACTGCAGCTGAAGTGACAGATGCCAGACTAATTAACCCAGAGCACACAACCAGGAAGGCTGGTCACAGACACACCAGGCAGCTCTTGAGAAAGAGCAAGTTGAACCCCCTGCAGCACAACTGCCTACAGCGCTTCACCCTTAGTGCCCAGAGACAGATCCCCATGAGCAGGTCCTGCTCCTGCATCCCTTGCCAGGCCCAGTTCTTGCAGCTCCAGGGCTCTGGTTGTCACCCTCCTCCTACCCCAGCCCAGGAGTGCAGCCCGAACTGCTTCACGGCAGCTGCACAGCCTCACCCTCCTCCTCCTTCCCACTCCGGCTTTAACTCTGCCCCACACCCTTATCTTTCCCTGGGCCTCTTCCCTCAGGTGCTGCACCCCACGCTTCCCCCTAGGCACTCTGACCACCTGCCCTCAGGAGACTTTGGTGCGACTCAGGTAACTAAGACTTTAAAAACAAACCCTAAACGGAGCAGAAATAAAAACCTATCACTGTCCCAGCTGTGCCGGAGTCAAAGGAAGCAGGGAGCTCCCTCTCACCCCGCGGGGCCAGCCCGTTTGTGCCCCCGCCGCCCGCCTCAGCCAGACCCAGGCCATGACCACAGCCCCCACCTTGTCCTGCGCGTCCCCGCAGTGCAGAGCCATATCTCCGAACACAAACTCCCGTCCTCCTCCCTACCGCCGCCTCGTCATATACCCTGGGGCGGAGCCGCCGCCGCCACACCCCTCGCTGGGCGGCCGCCATCTTGGATGAGGGCAAGGCGCTGCCTGCCTTCATCCAAGATGGCGGCACAACACTTAATTTTTTTTTTTTTTCCTTTTCATTAAAAGTTTTGGGTTGTTTTCCTTAGAGCCCTTCAAATAACACCCAAAGAGAGAGAGACAGAGCAGACACTTTTCTCTCCCACCTTTCGGGGCGCTCCAACGAAAAGAAAGCTTCTGCGGCTGGCGGCGCAGGAGAACTACAACTCCCATGAGGCGAAGGGCGGCGCAAAGCGCGGTGACCGCGGGGAGCGCGGCGGCGGGCGGAATGTGCTTGCGTGCTGGTGCCCGCGGCGGTGGCGCGAAGTGCCGGTGAGGTAATGTGGGAGTTGGGGGTCGTGAGAGGCTTGGGGCTGCGCCAGCGAGTCTTAAGGGCGAGGGAAATGAAAAGGAAAATGGGCTAGGACTCCGCTGGCCTATCCTGTACTTCCGGCGGGTAAACCCTGCCTCGAGTCAGTCACCGCGTGGGCCGTGTGGCCGGGCTGCTGTGCCTGGGTGGGCGTGACCGCGTCCCGCAGAGCTTGTCCAGTGACTTATCCGTGAGGGAAGCTCTACACAAAGACGGTCTATCTGGCACTGTCGCATTTCCAAGCACCTGGTGCCCATGTAGAAAGGTCTGTCTGCTAGAGAGCACTTGGCTGTTACCCGGGGTTAGCCTAGCTCTCACAGATCGCCAGAAACGCTGACGTTATGCTACAACCCTGTTTCCCACTAATTCCATTCCCAGTGCTAAGCTGGGAATGAAGCTTGAACTGGGAACTGAAGCTTCTTGTCCCTTTGGTTCAGAGTAGCTCTGTGGGCTTATGCTTTAAACTAGGTTGCTAAATTTTCTTTCTCTGTGCTCTAAACTTCCTAAAAGATGGAGCTGCCTTTTTAACGCGGATAGGTTCAATAATTTAGTTTGCAAACTGCAGAGAGCCAAGGAAGAGAGGTTGGTGGCAGGGAATGGGCAAATGTGGGAAGTTCTAAAAGTGATACAGTTGTCAAAGCCCTGCCTTATTAAGTTGTAACCAGAAAAAAAGGAGAAAGAGAAGATAGGGTACTATTGGCTTTCTACATCAATTGGTAATATTTCTTCAAGAGAAAAACCTGTGATGTTAAAGTTATACCTTCATCAGTGGTTCTCAGATTAGGAACACAGGACAATAGAACTGTAGCTGTGTTAAGTAGTGCTCTTATTATCTCTGAAGTAAGCTAGTGCTTTTGTTTCCTGAATAGGTGGCTGTGGAGAAAAAACCATGCTGATTATTGTCTGAAACTATAGTTACAGGTAGGTTTTTATGGATGTGAACTTTTTCTTAAATAATTCTTTCAATTTCCTTCTGTTAAGCCGCTCATTCCTATCCGGGAAAAGATTTCCTCAGTTTTATTAGCTCAGTTGGAGGTGCGAAGTCAACTTGCTTGGGAAAGTTAAGTCCTTTTTTTTTTCCTCCACGTTATTTTATTTGTGTTCAGTTCTCTGGTGTGGCTCATCATTCAACACTTGAAGCAATTCTGCCAGCCTTCAACCACAAACCCTTTCAGAGAGAAGGGAGACATTTTCCCAGAGGGAAATACCAATTAAATTCTGTTATTTGGGGGTGAGAGTAGATCCAGACCACTCCAACTCCTTTTTTTCTTGTAAAAGTAAGTTATTTGCATAGAACACATGATTCTTTATTCAGCTGGAATTTCTCAGCAGTCCTAGAACCTCTTTGCTTTTATAAAACAGAACAGCAGATGACAAACTCTCCCTTTCCTGATAGTTCAGTTCATAGAGTGCACAAACATTTCCACAGGTATTCCTCCAACATAATGTACACTGTTAAATCAAAATTCATACTAGTCACTGAATCACTGCATCAGTGTTGCAGTAAATTAGAGCTCCTAATAGTCCATATTTTAATATTGCATGATTCAAAACACCCATCTAGTATAAATGTATTCCTTAAAAGATGTCGAGGGGCAGTTTACTACAAGTGAACTTTATGTTGAATCTTGCTTCCTGCAGCTGACAAAGAGCCAGAATAAAATTTTTCTCTTGTGCTGTGGCTGATGTAACAAATACACAGTCACTGACTGAACTTTTTTTCTGTTCTGATTAGTGCACGTACACAATGCCATGTTTTCAAACAACAGTCCAAGAAACTACAAGCTTGGACAGTATTACATTGGAATAAGAGTATATTTTTCCTGGTTTATTTTAAATTGCAGCTTTATTTGGAGGTAAATCCCAAGAGAGGAGAGATTAATTAAAGTAACCAAAGTTTTGCGGAGACAGGGCACTGAAAGTTAAGTCCCCATAGGATTTAAGTGAAGACCTTTTATTCTACACAGCACACAGTTTATATAGGGTTACAGGTACATCTTATTGGCTAAAAAGGTCTTACTCTCACACGTTAGAACTTCTAATTGGTTACAAGCTTAATATCTCACAAGTCCAGTGTTTACATTATCTCATCCTGATGTTTTGAGGTTGGTGTCCGGAGTAGAGCCAGGCAGTTGGGATGCTCTTAAGGCTGTACTTGTTAGGGAGTAACCAAGGCCTAACAGATGAATAGCAGGTGTGTGACCTTGCTTGTTTGCCATATCAGCAGGATCCTCTTTTGCTGGGATTTCAGCAGAATTCTCATGGCTAGAGCAGTTGAATTCTCATGGCCAGAGCAGTTTGGACTGCTCAGAAATTCGGTTTCTGCAACAAATCTCTCAACAATTAATTTTTTGTACTGCTTTTTCTGATGAAAATATTCAGTGAAGCAATTTTCTTATGATATTAAAGCCTGACCTTCATGTATCTCTTTGCTGCTTCTACTGATTTTGGTTACCTCCTGCAGCAAGCTGACACCTGTTGTAATGTGATACAACAGGTATCGTTCATTATTTCTTTTGCAGCAAAGGGTAGATTGTGCAAGGTAAGCTAAGGCAGTGTGGTTCTTTGAGCCTCGTTAATGCTGTGTGCTGAAGGATATCTGCAACGATATGGTGCTTCTGCCTGGAGTTAGGATTCTCAATCCATTAACCCAGGAGAAGTGTGTGCTCAGTGCTCAGCCTGACCACGTGGTCACTGAGATCCCGAGGAAGGACACACAGGAGCCACCAGTCAGGGGAGGAAGAAAGAGGAGGTTTATTCAGGGGAACAGGTTTATAAAGGACTTGGGGGCCAGTAAGGGACAAGGGGAAGTCTGGCTTCAGGCCAGTAAGAGTAAGGGGATTTACATACAATGGGAGAGGGAATCAGGTAGCAGGATGTCACTGTGTCTCAGGCCCTCTGGCCCGGCAGGGATTTCTGGGAAGAAGACAGTGACTTTGCAGTTTTACATTCAGTACATTCAAACTACACTAAAAACATCATTTGTTAAAGCATTCTCAGTAGATGGCTGCTTGTCTTCATCAAGCCATTTCTAACATGACTTTCTCCAGGCCATGTAGGGAGAATGCATTGCTACAGTAAGCTATCCATTCCAACGTTATTAAAAATGTAATAGTCTCTGAGAAGAATGTGTTGCTCTAAATGCTAGTGTAGCAGTTTTGCAGAAGTGAGCTGCTTCATGATGGTAAAATGACAAAACATGAGGAGCTTCTTATATTTATTGAAACAATTGGTAGTAATAGTGAAGACATGCAAAATTCAGTGACAAAACTGAAGCTCAAGAATTGAAACATACGTAACATAAAAGCTACCTTTTTACACTGTAAAAAATTTCTAGCAAGCTGAGCTGTAGAAACAGCTTATCACATCATTTAAGAAAATAGAGTAAACATAAAATTTGGTTATGTTTCATAAAAACCTGTAAAACTTTCTCACATGTCCATGAAGTGAAGCAGGACAGGAATTCAGTTACAGAACACAAACAGTCTAATTTCTTGCTTCATAAACTATCTAAAGCAGGTTTTTCTATTTTTTTGGCAGAACTTGCATACTTTCATGGCAATAAAATGGTTTTAATTGTCTGGTTTGTCCTTTCATAACGCATCTGACTATGCTTTTCTCATGTGCAGGCAGGAGAGTAGTTTTTACAGGAACCTGAAGGTCAGAGGATGCTCAGATGATCATGTCCATTCTTGCTGTTGAATACTGGGAAGTGAGATAACAAGCGCAACTCCACCCAGCCCTGTTCTGCTATGAGGAAAGCAGTTTTAGAATTACTTCAATATTAACTATAGTGCAAGGGTTAAAAAAGGGAAGTGGCAAATTTAAAGTATCTTAACTGGTAAGGTTTCCCATGCGAGGTGGCTTGCTTTATGTTTAATCAGACTATAAAAAATCAGTAGCAGAACTAACTAGTTGGTACTTTCATTATTTTCCTCTGTTATTCTCTTATGGGCCTTGAAGCAGTTTTAAAATCATTAACTGTTTTGATTGATAAGCATTGTTGTTATAGTTTAAGCTGGCAAAATGCCAACTGCCTGGTACCCAGTCAAAAGGTCCACTCCCAGAGAAGGAGAGTGAGGGAAAAAACCAGAAATGAGGCTTTGGACATGGTGAAGTTCTTATATTTATATAGAGAAGTGGAAAGCTTAACACCAAATATGAAATAGCACATAGTGACAGGAAACAACAACAGGCTCACCAAGGTCGCCCCAGCTAACAAGCAGAATTCTGAACCAACCAAACCTCCTCCCCAAAGGAAACCTCCCAGCAAGAGGGGGAAAAAAAAAGGAATTAACAGGAATATGCTCACTTCCCCAGGTAAACAGCCACGCAGACCGGCAGCAGCAGGGCCTGATATCAGCAGTCGGGGAGTAGGAACCCTCCTGATCCGAAGCATGGACCGAAAAGGCAGAAACTCCTCCCCCCTGGCTTATTATACTCCTCGACGCTTCCTAATGATGTCAGATGATATGAAATACCTCTTTGGCTGCTTAAGTCAGATGGTACCTGTCCCCTCTAATCTGTGTTATGTCCTTTGAGGCCTGCTGAAAACTGAGGCCTAAATGGGGACCTGTGCTGACTAGAGCCAAAACTACTACAATCGTAATTAGAGGAAATCCTTAGTTAAGACCGAGTGAGACCATCTGACAACAGGATAGCAAATCTGGCTGCAGTGCACCAAGTACTGGGTCACAGATGCTATGGCTACATGACATGAAGTTTTATTTGTGTTTTCCTAGTTTGGATTTGCTTTTGCAAGGTTACTTTTGTATCAGGTTGCATGCCACTGGGTTACAGAACAGTTTTGATTTACCCAGACCATACAAAGTCAGTGTGAAAAGGTAAAGCCAGTAAAGAAAAAAAAGCAGTGTATCTGCCTAGTCCTAATTAAACTTGTATGGGTGGATGGTTTTGTCCTTCAGAGATGAAGGACACTGTTTATGGAACCCAAGTCCAAGGTCTCAGCCTCTTGCTACTAGATGCTTTGACCTAATCAGCTGCAGCCAATACAGCCCCATTTTTGGAAACTGTTGTGTGTGACAGATGCCTGCAGCCTCATAGCAGTTGTGTGCGAGCACAGGATCTGTCCATATGAAATAATTCCCCATAATACATTTTTATTTCCTGTGGTGCACACAGCTTGGGCAGTATGTGAAGTGCTGTGTAAGGAGTGTGAGGAAGGAAAAGAATAACATGAAACGATTGTCTGGAAAGAATGCTGATGGTAGCTGGCAGTGAACATGGATTCTTTATTTGCAGTGGATGGAGGGAACTTCTTAATGGGAAGCAGATAACTTTAAATAGGAGAACAGGGCCTCAATTCTTCATGTATTTAATATTGAGTGAAATGCCACTCTGCAGGTGTTGTATTTTATCCATGTGCAAAAACCTTCCTAGGGCTTAGCACTGCAGTTACAATGCAGTACAGCATTGCTAATATACTGTTCTTTCTTTTAAATTTCCTAAGTGTCTAAGAACACAACTATGTTTGAAACCTGTTTAGAAAAATACTTCTATATTTTATTCTGAACTTTAAAAGATTTATTTGAATCTAAAGATACTTGAAATGCATCTGGTTTCTCTTTGGGTTTCCTAGTCTCAGGTCTCACAATTGTATATACTGCTGCCGTCTGCTTTCTTCTAGGTATACAAAAGAAAAACATGGTTTTCTTCTCCATAAGGTACCTTGTCCCCACAACCCCCTTAAGTTGGGCACTCACTAGAAACTTAAAAGTTTTAATACCTCATAGCAATGGTTTTGCTTCATTCTCTTCTGCGTAGCTTTTATTTCTGTCTAGGTCTTTTGGGGGGTTGTCTGTGGCAGGTCCAATTTTTGTATCTACTTTCATGGCAGTTATGATACTGTTGCTGTAGGACTGTCCTTTGTTGCAGCTTTTGCTACTTGCAACATCCTTATGTTCTTGCTCACTTTCAGGTTTTGCAGATCAGCATCTGTTCTTTTCAGGACCTTTTTGTCTTTTCGTTGCTTATTGATTCCTTCTTTTCTTTATCTGAAGAAGTTTTGGTGGCATAAAATGTATGACAACACTTTGACCATAGCAATTCTTTGTTTGACCAAGGGCAAAAATAAGATAGTGGTAAAGTTTTATGACTCTAGAAATCACAAATTTCTTTTTCCACAGGGGCAAATATTGTAACCTCCAGATGTTCCTAACAGAAGAAAGAAAACTCTAACTATTCACAAACACTTCTTGTCAGAATGCAATTCCTACAGATACTGTCCAGGAGACCACGGAAACCAGAAATGCTTTTTCAAATACCATTTTGTCAAAAGCAATTCCCATATACATGTCTGGCTACCTCTGCATGTATTTATAGTAAAAAGAAAAAAGCAAGCAGTTATGAACAAGTTGACCAAGAAAAATACAAGAACTTGGTCTACGCTGTTACGTCTTATAAAACCAGCACCCAGACACCAGAGACAATATTTGAAGAAGACAATTTGTTATATGGGCCACCAGATAAACACAGACCTCCAGTTAAAGCTGAGACAAAGACTCCTAAAAACTGGGTTCCTTTAATAAACCCTAACAAGAGAATTCCCCCTCTCAACAGTGATTCAAACCTCCCCAGGAAAATCATGTTACAAAAAATGAAAATGCCCAGTGTTACCCATATTCTTCAACAAACTCTCTCTCCACAGCAAGTCTTTTATCTAGAAAGATGGAAGCAGAAAATGATAGTGGAGCTTGGAAAAGATGGTTTTGAAGAGTACACGAAAAGTAAGTCTAACCACAGTGTTATTGCAACATATGAACAGCACAATATAACTGGCATGTGTATTCTAACACGTGGGTAGTATCGGGCCCTACAGGTCAAGCATTTTGGAAATCCTTTAAGAGTATATTGTAAGTGTACCTGTTATCAGACTCTAAACTCTAATCTGTGTTCTAGAACCACTAAAATCGATTTAGAAATCTGTGAGAATTGAGAATTAGAATGTAGACATCCTTTGCTCAGTCCTGTCTGGGTCTGCNAACAAGATGAAATAGGCATTTTGATATCTTGAGTCTTTAAAAACTGGTATGTCCTGCTGTTCATGGTGATGTTTTTCAGTACCTATTTAGTTTATCCAGTGTATGTTGCCTCCATGAAATTGCCATGCATTCAGAAGTTTTCATTTCATAAGACATACAAAGGTGACTTCCTCCAAGCTGTAGGACTGAAAGGGATCTATCTGGGTGGACCTAGGGGATAGTAAGTGGTCAGGCTGATAAATATCCAAGTGTTCCAAAACTAATATCCTGTGATTATGGTTTTTTGATTACTAAGCATTTCAGTGGATAAGGTGACATAACCAACCTTATATAACAGTTGAAAATTTATCTTTCTTGGAATAATTTCTGAAATAAGCCCTTATTCCTAGAACTATGCCCACTCATTTCAGGATATTAGTTCCATTCAAATGAACAGATATAGCAGAATAGGCAGGTGCAGCAAAAGCAGCCAAGAATAATATTTTTAATTTCTAGAAATTCACAAATGCTTTTGAATAAACAATAAATTAAAACTCATATTTTGTTTCTGAGACTAAAAAAGTAAAATAATAAAAGAGATACTAATTTCACTGTTGACAATTTATTTTCTGTCTCTTTACTTTCTCGTCCCCCCATCCTCAGGCTTTTAGTACAAAACACAGGACTGGTTTAAGGGCTACATTTTGTAATATGTAGAATGTGAATGTCTTTGCCTGTTTTTCTTAGATATTTTCCGCCAAGGAGAACTCTTCCATTCTGCTTTGGAATCTGTATTCCTGTCTGAAGAGATAGCAACTAAGGACAAGAGCGAAGATGGTGTTATTTCTGGCTACTTATCAAGTGTCGAACATGTCTTAGAAGATATCAGTGAAGTGAAAGCTATGGAAAGTGGAGTTTATCATGAGACCCTTCAGTATCTGGGCCTGGTAGACTGCGTGGCGAAGTATCGGTGAGGTGCTTCTTTCCTGACACCTGTAATGCCTGTGGTGTTTGGGAAGCTGTGTCCCAGGCTGCAACTGGTATGTTGCTGAGTAGTTGGGGGGAAGCTGGACAGATCTCTAGGACCGGAAAAACAGATTAACTCCCCTGGCTGAACCTGATGGCAGAAGTGCCTTTTTTTTTGTGGAGAGTTCCTTACTGGAACAGGGCAAGTGGAACAGGGTTACGTGATTGTCAGCATTTGCCAGGAACTGCAGCAGGTATCAGTAAGTATTGGTTTTTGAGATCTGAACTACCAGTGTGAAAGAGAAATGTTTAGACCTAATAATCAGCAATGTGACATCAAGGTGAAACAGGCTGAGGCTGATAATGATTATATGCTGTCTCATCCTTTATTTCTTACTTGTGACTACACTTAAGTTTAAAACATTGTCCTCTTATGCAGAGGCCAATTGTGTGTGATTGACTGGAAAACTTCAGAGAAACCAAAGCCATTTCTCAAGAATACTTACGACAACCCATTACAGGTTGCAGCATATATTGGAGCCATAAATCATGACGCCAACTATGACTTCCAGGTGAGTAGGCCTGCTACATGCCAAGACAAGCAGCAGCACCTGTGTCATCTTCATTTCTGCTCACCTACTGCCTTTAGAACCTGCTATCCATCTTGGTAGGATTTGTAACCGAGGAGCCCAGTCTTAGATCAGGTTAAGATGGCATACTGTAAAATAATTCTGCTACTGCTGCTAATCTTGCTGCTCTTGGCTGTCAGCTGTGTATTTTCAGTGGTTTTAAGGACCTGCTCTGTGGAACTAAGGGAACCTCAGTCTTAGGAGGTCAGATGAACTCACAGTAACTTGACATCTGGGCAATCCCCTATGCTTTGTTCTTTGTGGTTTTTGCTTGTGTAAAGAGTAGGAAGGGGCAGGAGAAGTAATAAAGCAAAAGAGCCTGTGAACAGGAAAATGGTGTGTGAGGGCCTTGCTTGCATCATGTGTTGCTGTATCACACTAGCAAATGAAGAACTAAATGACGGACTTGATGTTTGGAAGCTGTATGGTGTTTCATCAGGGGAAAGCAGCATGTTGAAAATCAATCAGAAGATAGTGAAATAATGTTTTTAAAGACTCTAAATGCAATTCTAGCCTGCATACTTGGTCTGAAAGATTTTTACTTCAATCAAAACATTGAAGGGGGAAAATATGAGGCAGAAAAGAGCAGGTTATTTCATAGGTTGTGCAAAGAACTCTCTAGAATACTATAGAGTTCAGCAAACAAAAGCCCTTAACAGACATAATCCTTACAGAGTGAAATGTGGGCAGTAATTCTGGAATTCTGCTATTAGCCTTTTGCCCCACCACTACTGGCTGTTTGGGATTTGGGATTTTGGATCTATCAGGTATGAAAGATGTCAGAACATGCCTAAATAACCGTTTCCATTCAGACTGATGCTGGGAGAATACATCAGTCTGGTTATATGGCCCCAGGCAAAACCTCCTAAGTCATGGGAATTTTATCAGCATCTCCAAGGTTTAAATATCACTTATACTTGAAGTTCATGTCCTCTGGTTTTCACTGTGGTTAGTTCAGAGCTTTGGACTCTGGGGTTTTGGAGCGTTTCGATGTTAGTCTCCAAGTATTTTATGGTGAATTATTCCCCTTTTTTATTCCCCATTACTTATTTAAGAAATATATGTATGTGTTAAGATGATGTTTTGCCGTGAGGTTTAGTTCTTAGAATTGTATATGAATGTTGAATTTCTGACAGCCTCTATTTTTGAATGTAGGTTTGCTGTGGACTCATTGTGGTTGCCTATAAGAACGGCTCCCCTGCGCATCCACATTTCATGGATCCTGATTTGTGCTCGCAGTACTGGAATAAGTGGCTTTTGCGCCTTGAAGAGTACATGGACAGAAACTGACCCAAACTAAGTAGAAGCAAGTGGTCTGAACACAGAGACAAAGCAAGAATCTTTCATTTAAATATACCACTTTAATGTACATTCTTTTTGAGTAACTTTGGTTAATTTCTTACAATCGGGGCGGGGGGGTTTCCACCTTAAAAAAATAGGGTAAGTAAATTTTGAATGGGGAAGATGTATTTCCTTATGTTGTAGGTAACTTCAGTGGTTTGGGCAAGACAAAATCAACTTATTTAGCCTCTGTTTTTCCCCACACAATTTATACAGCCTGAGGTTGATAAAAAAGTTTTTATTATCAATTAAAACTGTTTAATCAAATTATCCTTCTTTGGTAATTTTTGAGAAAAAAAAATTGTTGCAGAACTAAGACTTTGGAAATGAAATTGGTGAACAAAAGCAAAACAACATCTGCATTGTCTGAGCTGAGAGAAATGCAAATGATAAAGAAAATTATATAGTAGACACAGTTTCAGTCAGTTTAGCTCTTGGTCATGTCAGAGGTTTCTTGTAACAGACTTGTTACTATTTGTGGGTTTTCTTATAGCAACAACTGGAAAACCTGCACTAAGAATTATAATGGAAGTTCTCATTAGGTCTGATTTAAAATACTACAGCAAAGTGATCATTTAACAGAAGTCACTCAGTAAGAGAGGAGCAGAATTGTAACCGATATTCTTAGAAATTTCTAGGGAGATTTTTGAAAGGTGGAAAGTTTGGGTACTGGTATTGGCTCCTCCTGCAGGATTCTTAGCACACATGGCCTGTGCAGCCCACAGAAAAGCACTGCTAAACGGGCTCTGTACCTTGGGTTATAAGTTCTGTGCAGACTGAGGCTGCAACTGCCTTTAGCTCTCCTGACTTTGCTTATGGGTCTGAGCTGACAAGGAGCCCACCCATGCTGAATGATCTCCAGTGTCAAATGAGAGTGTACACCAGTGCAAATGAGTTTTCATGTGAAAGCTGGCTTGTGGCTGTGAAGCTAGGCATTCTGAGGAATGAAGAGCTGCTGGTTGGTTTATAGGTTTGTGTTTGTGTTTTGGTTTTTTCCAAGTAAGTTTGTGAATAAATGTTTTGAAACAGAAGTTGCTTTTTAAGCCTATGGAATCAAGTCGGTAAGATAGAGAGTGAGCCTGAATGATGTCAGGCCTTGCGTGTTGCACACCTGGAAAGCTTTTTTTCCTCATTCTCTTTGTTTTCTCTGAATTGTATGTGTGAGTTTTCACAATACCACTTCAGATTACAAATAAAAATATGACCAACCCTCTAAGTTTTTTAAAAAAGGGTCTGTTCTGTGCGGCGTGGAGGGAAAGGGAGAAGGGTTTCCCTGCTATCCCCTTTGTTCCATGGGGGAAGAGAAGGGAGGGAGAAACAAGAGTTACAGGCAGTTGCAAGGCAGAGAGAAATCTCTTTATTCAAAACATCCACAGGTATTAACAGACCTCTGGGGGCGGTCCCGTGGTCTGGCTGGATTGGGTGAAAACTGAGGGAGAGGCAGGGTTAAATGTCTATTAACCAATGAACTCGGGACAGGGGCAGGGCTGGCTGGGGCCCTGGCACTGCCCCTTCCCATCCACGAGGGATAACAGAATAGAAAGGGGAGAAGGGCCAAGGAGCCCTCATTAGAGCACCTGGGTGGGGACGAGCACTGCTTAATAGCTGGCCCATCAACAGAACAAAAGGCCTCTGGGCGACACAAAGAGAACTGGCAGGGTGTGAACAACGACCCATCACAACAGGGTAACAGAACCAGAAACTGCTTTTTAAAACTTCAGCTGAGTCTCTGAGTTTTTTAAGGTGTTTGTTCAGTGCTGGTTTTGGACTTCATTTCAGCATCTTCCTACACAACCCATAAGCTTCAAATGAACCAGGCAGAACTATACCTAAAAAAAAATGGACAGGTTTGCTGCTGAAGAAACTTAAACCTCAATAGTGCTTAATCTGCTGCTTCTACATTTTACTGATCCATGGAAATGTGTCAAGGAAACTCAGTTATAGTGGTATTTACTTAAATAAACTTGGTCTAGCGATGTTATGATTACTCTGTGCTTAATTAGATTTCTATCTAAAAAGTCAAACAATGGAGACTGAAAAAATGGGTTCAGAAATGACTAACCATGACGCTGCTGCTTCCTTTGAGAATGCACGCAGAGTCAGTCTCGAGGAAAAAAGACAACGCAGGAAGAACCGTTCCTCACCAATATCACCTAAAGAGACATTCTGCTGTGCCTTTTGTGACCGGACCTGCCTCTCCCGTATCGGCCTTTTTAGCCACCAGCGTGCTTGCAGCAAGCGTGGGTAGTGCCCTTCCCAAATCTTCGTTCTCGAAGCCTAGCCATGATGATGATCTAAAAAGTCAAACGATGGAGACTGAAAAAATGGGTTCAGAAATGACTAACCATGAGGACATAGCACAAGCTCTCAGAAGTTCTGACTGTTTTACAAGTGTCTTCCCACATCACAGAATTTTAGCAACTAGGTTGTTCAATGTCACGGGAACACTGTCAGTTGTCTGTGAAGGATAGCTTCATGGATACAAAGAGGGTGGTCATAAGCCATAAGCAAGAAGTAAGATGCCTTGATCAGAAGCAGGAGTTGATAAAATAGGCTGAAATATCTGTGTTGATTGGGATTGTATAGATCAGGCTAGTGGGGAACAGTTGGGCAGTGTTTGGGTGGGATTGCTTTCTTCATCAGTGCATCATACAGCCCTTACATGTCTCTGAACCTCATCCTCCCCTCTAGTAAATAAGGACAAGTCTGGAGCCTGGGCAGTGTGGGCACCTGTTGGCCTCATCTGTGTTCCTTTGTTTAACAAACACCTTGCCTGAGGAAGGCTGCCAGCAATGTTTGTTTGTAAACCTATGAGGTCTTGGCTGAGTTTGTACCCTCAGAGAGCCAGGAGAAGGCAGACAGCTCTCAAAGACAGCAGTGGTAGAAGCCACTTGTGTCTGGCACTTTTGAAAGCCTGGTTGCCTCAGGCACCTCTGGGTGAGCTCTGGAACATTTCTGTAGTGGCACAGGCTAGCACTGGTTTGTCCTGTAACAGAACTGGCAGGTGGCTGTTGCCAGTGTCACACAAACCCAAATGCACTTGGTGGCCAGTTTAAACTGACTTGCCACTGTTAAATTGATATGCCTAGGGCATTACCCTCTGCAGAAAAAACTGCCAAGTAGTCAGGGCAGTTATTTCAGCTACAACGTCCAGCTTCTCAGAGCTTTGCTCTCCATCCAGAGAGGGGTTTTTACTGTACAGTTACCTGTTTCCTTTCTCTATTGCTGCAAGTGCTTTCTGTGACCAACTCAATGTTCCTATGATTCTTTCAACAGGGATGTGCTTTGGCAGTGATACTAAAGGGAGATCAGAAGCCATATGTGTTTGTGTGTTAGAAAACAACCCATGCACACACATACACACACAAAAGAATCTCCAGTTGGTGAGGGAGGGTTTCAGCCCTGACTCCATTGCACCAGTGTAAGGGCTGAGGTTTCAGCAGAGCCGAGCAAACAGATCCTTTGCAGTTAGGTCTCTTCGCTCACATGCACTGTCCTGAACAGTCCCACGCTTGAACAGAACTTAACAGTTTCATGACTGAGGCCTCACTGAGCAGGTTATGGAGGAGTCTCACCAGCACAACTGGCTGAACCAGCTGTTAATGCTTTCCTTAGCCCAGCGGTTTCGGGAGTGTATTTGCCAGCACGCAAACTTCACTCAGAGTGAGCAACCTTCACTTTATACTGTTCAGTTATAATGGCATGATATCCAAAGAACTAGGGATCAGTGCACAAGCTTAGCTCTTTTTGCAAAGCCAGGATCTTCGAATTTACCTGTGATGCTTTTTTTCCTAACAACTTCCCATTTATTATTCTGTGAACTTTCGTGTTACACAGGATGATAAGTTTGTTCTTAACACAATAGCATCACTTTATTATCCTCACTTTCAAGGTTCCAAGCACTAACAGTTGTGCTGAGTAAAGTGTTAATGCTATTAAGAATGCTTAAACCCTTAGAAGCTTCTCACCACAAAAACCAAAGTAGATGCCTGTATAAAACTGAAGCAAATTGAAAAGATTTTTCTACAATTCTTACAAAATTGCTCAGAATCTCTCATTTTAGCAGTAACGAACTATTAAAGTCCTGGCTATGCCAGACTCTGTATTTTAGGTGGCTTACTTTCAGCTGTTGTTTCAATACATATAGAATGGAGCATATCCTTCCCAAATGTACAGCTTTATTTTGAGCATGAAATGGAGTTTTTGAATTTACAAATGAAATCCATTACTCCTTATGCATTTAAATCAATGTAAAACCTGTTTAGTGTCTGTGTCCATTAAGTTAAGAGAGAGATGAATAACATGCATGGATCAGAGTGCCTTGTGCTGAGGAAGTTACCATCCCCTTCCAATCACTTCCAACAGACACATCCAAGTGCTCAGTAAATGCTGCAGCACTTTGTGAAGAGTATTAAAGTGCCATGAGGTTTCAGCAACATGAGTCATATAGGCAAGCCTCTCTCCTTTTTTCTCAGCCTCTAAATTCACATTCAGTAGTCCCCACAGGCTACCCTCTCGATTGTCCTAGGTCAATAGGAGCTGGAGCAGGACTATAGAAGTCCAAAAGTGCAGAGATGTAGTACCAGTCCCTCATCATCATTGCCACATCCTTCCCTGGTATCATCAGTCTCACTAGGAGCCTTCTAAACTGACAGTGGATACAGATGAAGAGCCAAATTCATGCCTGCAGTTTTGCACTGATCTTATGAAGCAGAGACAGGCTAAGTCCCCCTTTTCACTGCATTGCACTGTTCTGTTGTATTAGTGAAGAAGCACTTGATTATAAAGAGAAAAAAAATCCACTCACACACAAAATACACACAAAACTGCATTTCATCATGACAGAAAATACTTATCTTCAAGTCATTATAGTGTTTTCTTTGGGTTTCTGTGTTGATAATGACGTATGATAAAAGGAAGTGGTAATAATCCTCAATTAGTATGGCAAGTCCATGAACATCAGAATTAAGGTTCCGCTTGCATCTAAACATGATAAGAGTAAGTTCACAGCTTAAAGTACCTAACACACAACCAGAAGTCTGCCCTGGAATAATGTGATTTGCTAGCAGAGAAAGTCTGGGATGAAAAAGTTCTGCATCCTTTCAGAAGAGTTTCTACTTACCTTGGATCACACTTCCAAAAATCGTTACTCTATAGGGGACAAGAGTTAAGGTTATTTGCTCATTTAACTTATTTACTGATACAATGTACTCCTGTTCTGAAGACACTTTAATTAAACATGAATGCAACAATGTACTAGTAGCTGCTCTTACCTGGCACTTTTCACCAAAACCTCTCAGTAGTAATTTGTGTGGGAGGTAACAGTAATTAACTTTACAAAATACACTGGGGAAAGGTGAACTTCTTTGTCAGTGGCAGTTGATGTGTGGTAGAGGTGAAACAGAAGACAGGTTGCCCAAATGTCATTTCGGGAAACATTCTATCAGAGAGGTGACAGCCTTTTCCAAGCTTTCCATTTTTATTGGTCAGATAAAAAAAGTCTGATGTTTCCATCATAAATGGGAATATTTCTTTCAAGTTGAGGTTCTACCAACAACAGAGTCCCATTAACTAAAGCATCCCTTTAATTTCAGGTATTTTTTTCACAACTGTTTTTAAAAAAATATATACATATAGTCCTACATGAAAACTTCATTGCTGTAGACTACTGTGGTCCACTGCGTTACTCATCTTTGTCATCACCCTTGGAGTTCCTCTGCAGGACAGGACTCAGTTTGTTTTGCAAAACCGCTGCAAGTTTTTTTGAGGTTTTTTTCAGGAAAGCACTTCCGGGGTGAACGTTACTAATGTGCAGGTACAGGTCCTCTTGTGTGGGGCCTGTGTAGCCGCAGTCTTCACACACATATAGTTTATCTCGCCTCTGTTTGTAGGCATATTGCTGCTGCACACCGTGAATCTTCTTGAGGTGGGACTCCAGGGAACAGCGCTGGGTGAAGGCTTTATTGCAAACCTCACATTTGTAAGGACGAATTCCTGCAACATTAAAAGACCATTCCAAATTATGTTTCTTACAGCTGGCTAAGACCAAGGCTCTGGCAGCTACTGAACACATATCTAGCAGCAGGGAGCTACTAGCCCAAAAAACTACCTACTTTCACGCTGATTTTCAGGAATGGGTTGACATATTTAGGCATAGAAAATCTAAAAATGTTTTGAAAACTTGTAGACAGGCACTGAGGATAACAGGGGCCCAACTGTGCTTTGGTCTTAAGGAAGCCATTAACAACTCCTGCGAAACTTACTTTTATGCTCCTGACTCTTTGAACTCCTCTGATCAGGTAAAAATGTCAGCTAACCTGTCATTTTGGGTTTTATAAACAAATGAAAACTTCTATCTCAGTAAGATTTCAATTTTTCTCTTTTAGTGAGCAAAACTTAACAAGGCTTCAGTGAATGGCAGCCCCGTGTGAATGTCCAACACTTCAAAGGAGTGAGAGCACTTTTGTACAATATAGAATTGATGACTGAGATTACAAGCTCAAATTCTAGAAGAGAAATACAGTAAATAAAAGAAGGATTGAACTCAATGATCCTTGTGGATCCCTTCCAACTCAGCATATTCTGTGATTCTGTGAAATAAATGTGTCTCCAGAGGAGGGAGAAGGAGCTGGCTTGTGATTTGAATGCCCAGGCAATTTCATTCAATAGAGACAACCAACATTATAAAAATAATGAGCAGTAAAGAATATCCATTTTACCACCAACCAACATTGATTTAAGAACAACCCCCCAGTACTTAAATAGCTAAGGAATAAGCAACACTTGGAAAAAACTTAAACCAATTGGAATTTTACCTACTAGACTAGATCAATAAGTTTTCAAGCAAAGACCAGCGTTAAAACTGACACAAGGAGTTACCTAACCCCCTTTTTTCCCTATGGAAAGTGAAACACAAGGGTCTGGAAGGCCATACCTATGGTGAGCTAGGCAGAAATGGGCAAAGCACGCGTGTCCATTCAGACAAATGTAACTGTGATTGCATTGTGTTAAGTTACCACTCAGTTGGTGAACTTTCTACCAAAAATCCAAGCTAATTAGATGTTCCAATAAGCAGCATCTCGACTGCATTTTTGCAAGCCATGGAAAAAGAGGTTATCCCAGCACATCAGATTTAACTGTCAAGACAAAAGTTTCCTAGTGCTGTGAGACTGCTTCAATTCCATTAAACTGCAACTGAAGAGAAACTCTAAACATTCATAGGATCACACATAAAAACGTATTTTTTACAAACAATAGTTGAGGTACAGTTTTATGCTCATCTGAAGGCAATTAGGTTTAAATTGCAGGCACCATCCTTGGTGCCTGATCCAGTGCTCTCCAGGTATGAATACAAGCACGAAAAGGGTAGTGCCAGGGTGGCACAGCCCATGAGGGCTGTGGGAACCTCTTCATCACTTAGGAATCATTTTAAATTTTTCTTTTACCATATATCTTAGATACTTCTTAATGTTTAAGTCTTCTCATTCCCTGAAGCTAGACTGGGATGCTTTCATTCTCTCTGACACTACTGCTGCACAATCTCATTTCAAGCAGCTGAATGACAGTTTCTGCTGAAACACTGACACCCAGTAAAACACATGTATATGATCACCTTTGGCTACAAAATAAAGTCCACACTACCACTTCCAGCCCATTTGTCTTCTTTTTAATATTCAAATATAGCCCAGCTTTCCTGGACAACAACAAACTTTGATATAAAGAAGGTCACTGCTTTCAGAGATGTTGTATTTCAACCTGAAAAAAGATACACACTAATACATTACTGGTACCAATCCTACAGCCAGCCCTCACCCCCACCATCACCCAAGGCACCAGGTAAATACAGTGTATGTGCATGTTCATCCTGGTTTTATGCTTGAGAGGAGAAATAGTGACAGCAGATTTCTTCTAGTAAATTTGGGGACAATCTAACAATAAGATTCACATATCCAGGAAGATGGGTTTTCCTTCCTGTCCAGTAAAAGATCTTTCTTCCCTTTCAGAGTTTCACGAAATTGGTTCTACTCCTGCAAAGCGATTTCAACCCTAACTGCCACAGCATAGATGGATATAGATATATCCATACATATATAGAAATATAGAGATATATCCATCTATATATCTCTATGTCTTCAGCTTCTGAACAGAAACTGTCTTGGATTCAGTTTCTTAGTCACCAAGGATGAGGGTACATGTTGAAAAATCACTTTTTTTTAGAAGCACTGCCTCCCCACTCCAGCCATATCCCAGTGGCTAGCAGCCAGCAGCTTTACTTTCCACGTGAAAGCTTCGCAAACAAACCAAAACAGTCCAAAATATTGGCTCCAGCCAATGCCTTCCCATTGAAATGGGCATCATTTTTGCGAGTTCTACTGCTCTGTTGCTAAGGAATAGCTCCTGCCTACTTGTGTCACCTCTAGCAGTTTGCCTGGTTAATGGTGCCTAAGCCAAAGAAAGGGCACTGCAGAGCAAGCCCGGTCTCCATTGGGTAACCACACATCTGGAAAGATGGAACATGCCTGTGAAATGTGGCATCTTCTGGATGCCCAACAGTGCAAAGTCAAAGACTGCTGAGCACAGCCAACCTGACCTGCCAGAAAGCATCACCCTTGGTGAGGATGGGCATTGACAGTTATTAAGCTGTTGCTTCCACCAGAAAAAGAAAGCAAATCAAAATGGCAGCCTTCTCCCTGCTCCAGACATGGATAAGCACTGCTGTGCCAGGGAGCTGAATTTGAGGCAACAAATCTGGTTCAAAGAAACACAATGTCCATGCCGCTATTTGGCATGGACTCAGGAACTGAACCCACAGCAGAGTAGCCACAGAAAGCACATCCCTCCAGCCTGAGGGAGGAATACAATAGCAAGAGCAGGAACCACTGCCAGGTGATTTTCAATCCACTCCTCCTGATTTTCCGTGCATGCTGTGACCCACATGACAAATGAATAAAAACAGTTTAGGCCAGTGGCCAAAGTGCTCTAGATGGTTGGACATGCAGAAGGAAACAGCTCCAAAAGGGAGCTGGAAGAGTTGGTAGCCTGAATCAGGAAGAGATGCAGCATGCAGCATTAGAAGTCAGGTGTGTTGCCTAGTTTCCCTAAAGAAGCTGCAGGCACATCATGAACAACATTCTGGTTTCTCCAGACAGTGCCAAAGTCAAGCCACAACCCCACCCACTGAAACAGCCAGCAGAGAAGTTCTCAACAGCAAAAGAAAATCCATGAAACTGCTGCTCACTGCCTCTAGAGGGCAAAGCGCTCTTGCCTCCACTTGCTGTTGTACACTGGTTTCACAATAACATGCGATGATTTGCTATACCGTCTGGGGTATCCCAGGCAGGATATCCGGGGTGGGTTACCCCAGTCTTGCTCACCCATGTGTTGCAGCATGTGGCTGTATCTTCACTGGGTCTGGATGGCAGACCATGCGCCTGCACTACTTCACACAGATTTCAATAGTTCTTCTCAGATTTCATCATTCCCAGGACTCTTCTCTGTCCACACTCATGTCTTCCCCTTTCCTCCACAGCCACACCACTATTTTTTGCAAATGCTGTCAACCTGGGCTTTGCACTGTAGCCTTGCCAGGTTACCCTCACTCTCTCCTTGTCCTTGTTCCATCTCACCCCTCCTCCCACCTGCTACTACTCAGAGCCTCCCGTGAGTCCCCAGGGAACGCGTTCTCACCAGTATGGGTCCGGACATGCCTTTTCAGATCAAAAGTGTCATTGAAGCCTTTTCCACAAAAGGTGCACAAGTGTCTCTTCACTTGGCTGTGGCACTTGATGTGACGATTGAGCATTCTCTGCAAGCGAAAGCCTTTGCCACACAGCTCACAGCTATGCAATGCAGCATCGTTACAGGTGCCGGTGGTGAACTGAGGAATGGAAGATGACTGAGTGAGTGGGCATTGAGATGAATACCAGAAGACCAAAGGAAGAAAAAAATCAAAATAAGGAGGGGTGGCTCACTGTGGCATTAAAAAAATCTTGGGATATATTAAAAATAGAAAGTGAAAACATTTGGGAAATTCCTGTTGGGTGAAACATTCACATTTTCCTTGCAATCAAGTGGGGTACTTAATGTGCAATGGGACTGATGCAGCTCTGGCCAGCTTGGAATCAGTGGTTAAAACAAAGCCTGTGTAGTGGATATCTTCCAGAGGCAACAACCCCTGTCCAGTTACATCCATAAGCACAAGTGCTTAGGCTACAAGTACCTCTTCATGGGCCCACCTATGTGCTTGCTCCTGCACTCAGCTAATATCCTGGATGGAGATGGGAAATCCTCCAAGGCATGAGAAAGTCGTATTATGCAGTGCCTTCATTAATCATGCTTCCAGCTGCTACAGGTCCCTCGGAAACCAGCCAGCAGTGATAAAAAAGGTGGCTTTGGAGAGATAAACTTAAGGCACCTTATGCTAACTCAACAGAGACTGAAACAATGGCACTAATGTCCTTTCAGTGGTCTCCCTGGCTCATTAATTAATAGCAGAATGACACTAAAGGGTAATCTCATTACCACTTCTAGCACCCAAAGTATTGTGCCAACACCATGACCTAACTTGACTAAGGGAGACATTGATGATTCAGCTCTTGGGAAGATCATTCCTCAGAGCGAAGACTTAATGTCTGGAAGTTGCAAATACTTTGCTATTGACTGTTCAGGGGAGAACACACGGACATGCTCATTGATAGACACTAGGGATGTGGGAAAGCCAGTGGAGCAGGCAGCACCATGTGCACACATCCATCGGCTCTCATGGTGCTTTTGGGCAGTTTCTGTGGCATGCTGAGAAAACCCAACTTTCCTGAAATGAGGATTTGTTGTGACAGTTGCTCATAACCCAGGTTAAATTATACAAAGTACGTTAAAATCAAACAGCAGCAGGGCAAGCTCTTCACAAAGACAGGAATACATTTGGGGTTTCTTTTTCCTGAAGGGACAGTTATTTCTCCTGGTCCTCCCCCTTCGCTTACTACTGAAGCAATGCTACTTGAAATTGTAAAGAAAGATTTAAAAAAACAGCAGCTGTGATATTACGAGGTGTGAAACTAGAGGAGGAGCCATCTGGGAAAAATCTGTTGGGCAACAGGGGTATTACTCCTCCTCAAGCAGCTACATATAACCAAAGCGAAAACCTAATGTTAATCATGAGGCTAAGAACACATACGATGGCCGAAAGGCAGAGACAATGGGAATTTTTACAGCTCCATTCAGCAAAGCAACAGCCAGGGTTTAAGGAGGTGTTAACTACCAGTGGTAAACACATCTGCTTTCTAGCCCTGGGCTGGCCTGGCTCCACTCCTGTTTAGGGGACCCTGGACGTTCAGCGCTGTTTGGGAGGTCAGTGTTAAGTTCTCAAGGTACCACGGGGACCCGAAGCACCATGAGCAATTTGCCTTCTCAGCCTTGGGAGGGAAATCACTGCTCTGCTCGTTGGTTCTGCCCAAGGAACACTCAGACAGCCAGAGCTTCTGCCCTTGCAGTAGAGAGGCTCTCCAACAAAGTCAGTGGATGGATAATTGCTTCATTTCGGCCAGGCCTTCGAGTCAACCTCAAGGTAGCAATTGCTTTTCACAGCTTTAGAGGAGAACCTTTACCTAGCTGTTATCTTGGTAAGTCAAGATTCACCTCAGTCCCCCTTTGGTGAAGGCTTGACTACAACCTAGAAGGCAGCTTTTAAGGAGGCCCCACATTAAGGAACAAGATCCACCTACGCACCATGGGGCATGACTCCTAGCTGCCAGGGCTGGTCCTTCCTGGCTAGGTTCAGAGCTCCTGCGGGACCCGAGCCAAGCAGGTCAGGGGCAGCACGTCCCAGGCAAGGATAAGAGAAGGCAAAGGGCACTGCAAGATTACGGTACATCGCTTTTGAAGCTTGCCCTGCCGCTGCCATCCTATGGCCAGCTGTTCCCGCGGGCCTCCATCTTGGTGTGTGGGACAGGTCATGTCATCTCTAGCAGAGAGACCACAAGGGACTGTTGGCACCTGATGTCTCCGACCAGTAGTCGGGGACACCCCAATCACTAGAGAAGAGATAGCCGAGGTGCGGGCGGTTACCTTGATTTTCGACCTGACCATGGGTCGCTTGACAGCCAGGTCCAACAGCATCCCCCCGGCCATGCTCAGGTCGCTGGGGGTAGGTTGGGGTGTCAGGGGGTCGCTGGGCTCGACATCCCGGGTCCCGCTGCTCCCGCTACTCTCCAGGCTGCAGCTGTCTTCATAGCCCAGCAGCACGCAGCCGATCCCACCTGCAGCGGGGTGGCAATGTGATAAAGAGGGGAAACCTCGGAGCCGCGGGCAGAGGAGGGGAGGCGGCAGGCGGCAGCCGCCGGGCCCCGGCGTTTAACCTGCGGGCGGGCCCGCGGGCGGCGGGGGAGGATCCCCCGGCTCACGCTACAATCGGAAACTCAAACACGAACAGTCCCAAAGTTCAAACAAGCCAGCTCCGCCACCTTCCCGTTATACCCCGGACAAGGGCAGAAGGAGGAGGACAAGGAGGCCTAAAGCATATCATCCCCCGCCCTGGGTCCTTCCTTTTCCTCCTCCCGCCACCTTTCTCATGCAAACGAGATTTCCCACCTTCCTGGACACACACATATTCCCCCACCCGCTCCGCCATACCCTGGGGCTCCCCGGGGTGGCAGACGGTGCCAGGCATGGGGGCGGCATCTCCCGACGAGGCCAGGACCCGTGCCAATAGGAGTAGAGTTTTCCCCCAAGTGTTGTCCATGACCTCCCTCCCCCGCGTTTAGTATAGCTCTCCAAACCACCGCACGCCCGGTCCCTCGGGGCTCTCTCGGCCTGGCAAAGCCCCCCTCGCCAACTCGCCCCGTCCGCAGCCCGCGGGGACCCAGGGCTGGCGGGGACCCCGCTTCCTTCGTCCCTGCCGTTGGCGACCGGTGAGGGGAGGCAGCCCGCCGGAGCTGTACCTGGGATGTAGGTGTCGGCTCTCTCTTCGTCGGGCAGCCCATCCCAGCTGCGCACCGTCGGCTGCGGGCTCCGGCGCTTCACCAAGAACGCTCGGGGCATGGCGAGGGCAGGAGGTACAGCTGGGCACGAAGCAAAGCGGCGGCTTCACCCTGCCGCCCGCCCGCAGCCCTGCGGGACGCGGGCGCTGCGCTGCCGTCCCGGGGAGCGGGACCGCGCGCACCGGGCAAAGCCGCCGAGGCACAGGGAGGGAAAGGGGNGCACCAGGAAACTTGGGAAGGAGCATGCGTGCTGCAAACATAACGGTGTCAACAAGTCTGCTTACCTGTCCGACCGGTTGGAGCAGCTGAGCTTTGTTCCAGCCCTTCCTAAGGCATGAATGTTTGCAAAAGAATTTAACGTCTGAAAATTAAAAAAAAAAACAACCAAAAAACCCCAAAAAACAGAAACAACAAAAAAAAAACCAAGAAAAAACCCCCACCACAATGAGGAGGAGAGCCCCGCCGCTGCCGCCTGCCCGCTGCCCCTGAAGCGCGGATCTCATGAAGCCGGACCCGCTGAAAGCACCCCGCGCCGGGTTGCTAACGGCCGGCGTTGCTACCCACTCTCGGATGTGGGTCCCGCTGCCCACGGAGGGGGGCTGCGCTGAGAGTCCCCCTGGACAGCCCGTCGAGGTGAAGACTCCCCAGAGCACCTGGGAAGAGACCCTCGGGGCAGCAGCAGGAAGCAAAAGTTGCTACTATTTTTCTTAATGACAAGGCTTTCTTTCAAAAAAAAAAGTTCGTTCTTTTTTAGTCATTGATTTAAAATTAAAAATATGTCATGGCCTTTTCTCTCCCCCTATTCCTTTTTTTTTTTATATTTGCCTCTTTTCCTGTCCCCCTCTTTGTGAAGTGGAAATGAAATAAAGACAAGAGGTTGGAGGGTTGAGGAAGGAAGCAAAAGAAACAGAAGAATACCCACAAAACTGCACTGAAAAGTCTGCGAGCACAGCAAAGCCTTCTCCTGGCTTGGCCTCTGGTATTAAACAGGGGTACCTTCAATCTGCTTTTTTATCAAATGCAGTGGAAACACATTTGGTGCCTTCCTCCCTGAGCACATCCTTGCTACAGAACCAGCAGGAGGCTGGAGCAGTTGAGACTCCTGGGACTGAGCACCAAGAGCTGTTTTCCCACATGAAGAGGCCTTTCAAAGCTTGTCATTCTTCCCTATGGCTGTGGCTCTCCTCCCAGAGGGCAAAGCGCAGGCCAGGGGAAATTGATGGGAGTTTCACCGGTGGTTTCGAGACAAAGGTTTAACTTCAGGGGCTGGATCTGGAGCCTCTGGAAAGGACACACCTTCAAATGTCGAGGCCAAATGAAAGAGCTCTCCTTGAGAGCATGTCCCCATTACTCTCTTGGACTCCTGAGGTCTTCATCCAAGGGCAAAGAGGTGTGAGCTCTTGTGTGGGTCTGAGACATGCGGATGTGAGACTAGCTGGACCCCCAGGGATGGAGTAGCCCCATCTCCAGCCCTGAGTGACACATCAGCTGACCCACTGCCAAAGCTCCTCCAACAACTGGTGTTTCCAGTTAGAAAAGCCCAGCCATACACCACAGCAGTCCTACCCACCATTTCAAAAAGGTCTAATGGAGCAACACACAGGCACAGATATCTTTACTCCTGCAGAGGAGTTACTCCACCACTCAGCACTTTGTACTCTAGGAAGGCTTTTAAGCCCTGACCACTGACCCACAGATTAGGCACTGAGAATGATGGCAAGAGCTGGGAGCATCTACTTGTTCCCCCTGCTCCTGTGGGGAGTTTATAGTCTCCACAGGTGCCAGGTGAGAAGCCACCTCAACATGCCTTCAGGCAATACCTCAGCAATACCCTAGGTAAAACATTCTCTTTCTTTCTCTTTAAGGCTATGTAATTTCTCTGTTGTATCTGAAATTTTGCTCCAGGACACACAGTAGCTATGTAGTGTTTAATGGATTTTTTGCAATGCTTTCAACTTGAGGTTTCTTTTATTTTAATGATTCCTTGCCTTTTAAGCCAAAGGAGGTAGTAAATTATATTAATCACAATGCTCCCAAAACAAGAGCTTGCTAGGACTTCAATGTCACCTGGGCTTTCTCAAATCTTGCTTTGAGGTTCCTATTTAGTGAGGTCCTGGAGTAAACACTTGTCTTACATTGGGTGCTCCAAGCCCAATGTGCACCCACAAGCACAGCTGAATCAGGAGCTAAATTATCATTATCAACTCTGGAGCCTTGACATGAATAGTCAGGGCTAAGGTATGCCCAGCACCATTGGAAACACAGATGGAGAGAAAGTCCTGCAGCCTCTAGCAAGGCAAGAAGAGCTGGATGGAGAGGCATCAGCTACATGAAGTAAAGCATCTCAGTGGTGGTGGGCTGCCTTCCCCCTGAGCTAACAGGTGGAAATAAAGTCTGTTGTCCAAGCCTTGGTGTTGGCTGGTCAGAGTCCATGAAAAAAAAAACCCATACTGCTTTTCCTATAAATACCATTCCTTGATAGTTTTTAACCTGGGAGCCAGGGGAACATGCAGCGTAACTCCACGAACACTATTGAAGGAAGCCATATGCAGCACCATGAAGCAGAATTCTTGGGGCCATGCTGCCTTCAGCAAGGCAGTCCATGGACACATAACTGGGTGGCCAGTGTCCTTCTCCATATGCCCACTGGAGCAGTGTTGCACATACAGCCCACACACTGTAATTACTCAATAAATAATGACACCAACGAGATAACACAAACATTTCTGTAGAATCTTGTTTAATTTTCAGCATTACTTGGGTGTGGGAGAAAATCCAGTACATTACATTAATATTTTGGGTGTAAATCAAATTAAATGTACAAAATGTCCTGTAGGATCAAAGCACAATGGGACCCACCCTTACAGGTTTGACTACTAAAATATATTTCATTTCACTCAAATAATTTGCAAGTGAGGAGGGAGAGATGGAATCAGACAATGAATCAGCCATATGTCACTGTCATAATCACACTCAGCTCCTTCCCAAACTAACCCTCTAGGGGGTTGGATTGATGGCCATGTGTGAGGGGCAGGGGTACTTGCCCCTACTGGAGGACCCCATCTCACTGCCAGCCTCACCCCTGTTGATATATGGCACCTAGAAAAGAGTGGGGAAAGCATGACTGGGGGCAAGGACCTGGGAGCAAGGGAAGGAGCTGGGCTTGAGAAGAGCAGAGGAGAGATGCTCAGTAAAAGAGGTGTAAGGAATATTTTAGCTGTGATCCTGGGGAACCTTGTCCTTTCTTCTACTTCTTGTCTGGGCTACTTTTCACCATGATCAGCATGATGCAGCTGTGGAGCGACATGGCCTGGGCAGGGATGAGGGTTTGATTGCACAGCCCAAGCATAATCCCTCAGCAATGCCACGGCAATGTCTTTAGCATGGAATCCACAAAGGGACCTTCACACTCAGCCCCCAGTGGGATCTTGCCCTCAGTCATCACTCCTCCTGCACAGAACTAGAAAAATGCCAGCAGGTACACCTGCAGGGGCTGGGGATACTCTGCCCACAAGGCTGAGAGCAGTCACCTGGGGTCCTGTTTTTGTTGATTTTTCATGGTTTGGATCCAAACTAGGCAAGACAGAGATGACACCCTGGCTGATATAGGAGCCTGGCAATGCAACAGTGCAGCCTTCAGTTTCTGGCTCCCACCAGAACTCAGGTTGGGGGATTTATACAAGTTTACTGACCATGAAACAAGGGCCACAGCTTCATATCCTTGGGAAGATGAACCTTCGTCTTCTGTGTTCTGTGGTGTTCTTGAAACACCAGGGCCAGGACATCTGGACTGCTGCAAGTCACCAAAACATCCAGTTGACACCCCCTTGGCTGGTGGACCCTCATGCTGCTCTCAAGAAGCATTTTGTGAGAGATGGAGAGGAGGCTGGGTGTCACAACTTCGCAGGAAACACCCTGGTGTAACACCCTTTCCTTGAAACATTTCTCCACCTGAGGTGGGATGTGGAGCACAAAGCCCCTTCCAGCCCCCAGGAACGGGCACCACAAGGTCACCAGGAACTCTGGGTTCACATCCCGGGCACATTACAGAGAGAGGGTTCACAGAAGGAAGATGCTCCCATTGCAGCCAAGGCAAGATTAGCGCAAGGCTCCTCTGCAGCTTTTCCCAACCTGCTGCCTCCCTGGACTATCTGGTGGAGGTCAGCATGCCACAGGGTCTTTCAAGCAGGATTGCGGGGTTGTCTGAGGACCATGTCTTAAAAGCCCACAGAGAAGCACAGAGGAAATGGCCCCCTACTCAAGAAGAAACCTTCACCTGGGATACATGCTGTTTCTGGCCCCAGCTTTCCTTCCACATGGATGTCTGCCCTTGGTGTTGCAGCTCAGCATCTGCCTGTCCAGAGCCAATGTGGTCCTGGAGATGCTCCTGTCCAGCCTGCCCCTTACCCCATCACATGCCTGTAGCACCAGGGGTGACTCAGATGGGTTTCAGCAGATGCCTGGAAACACAAACCATGCCTTGCTGGAGCAGTTGCCATTTTCTCCAAGAACAGGTTCCCACCCAAGGTGTGACATCTCCAGGAGGTCCAGAGTATTTGAGCATTGCTGCGGGTGGCATAGGCTGACAGAGCAAAGCAACTTTCCTCGTCAGGCCTGCACAACACCCTCTGTGCTGCCACCTTGGGGCCAAGCCTGACCATTGGAAAGCTCTGCTTTCAAGTAAGGTTTTGGCAGCTCTTCTGCTTAAATGAGGAACCACTTCACCACAGTGAATGGAGCTAGAGTGGCTCCACGCCAGCATTATCTTGGAAGGAGAGAACAGTGGCTCCACAAGCTGCCCAGTTTCAAGGGTGATCTGCTTTCCTTGATTAAGCAGGGAGAGATGGAGAAGGTGGCAGCTGGGAGAAGATGGCTCTCCAGGCTGCAGCAGAACCTGCCCTGACTGTGCTTCCGTGCTGGGTTTCAAAGCACCCCACCAGGCTGACTCATCGGCCTCCTGTTTCCCTGCCTCCCACAGCCTCTGCCACTCCCAGCGTCTCCCTGTCTTTCTCCACCTTTACCTCTGCTTCCCTCCCACTCCCCCCACCAGTTTCAGCGCTGTCTCTCTGGCGATCCACTTAACTGTGGCTCTGCTCCCTTGGGGCACCCAACATCACCCCATGCTGCCTGGCTACGCCCCAGTGAGCCTCTGACTCCCATTCCCTGTGGAAATGGCACTCAGCCACTTCGTAAAGTCCATATTGGGTATCAGACCCCAGCAGCATCCCCTGAGTATCCTTCCCATGGTATCTATAGATTTGATGAGGCTGCTGGAGGACCTTGTATGCCTCACATCCTTTGCACAGTCCAGCACAACTCTGGGAGGATAGAGCGACTCCCTTGGAGAGATGTCCACTCTCACAAGGCGCTCAGCAGAGCCCTGAGCTCTTAGACTCTGACACAGAAATATGATGGAGTGAGTATCTGTCCCTAGACGTCTCAGAAGCCCCTTCCCAGCTTTGATTGCACTAAGGTTTCTCTGACATTTTCACAAGAGATATCTCTACACACCAAATCCAACAACTGTGTGAACAATGAAAAAAGGGGGCAGCAGCCTCTCATCCTTTTTGACCAGTAGTTTGGATTTTCGATTCTCTCTGGCAGGTCAGAGAAAGATTCAGCCAGGTGAGTTCAGCCAGATGAGCAGCTTCCACATCTGAGCCCAAATCCATCTTTGGAGGGGGCTACAGCTGCTGTTCCAATGCAGTGGAAAGGCTACCACACGTGATCCACCAACACCTCACTGCCTGGCTTTATCCTTGAGAGATGTTTTTCCTCCTTATGTTCAGCTCATCATTGCCACATCTCCATGCTCTGATTTTGCTGCCCAGTTGGAGTGGGTGCAGGTGACCCATGCAGATAGAAAGCACTGCCCCAGAAAAGACACATTTTCCCATATACTGGGACGTGCTGCACATTGGGATGTGCTGCTGTCAGGATGCACTGCCATTGGGATGCACTGCTGTTGGAATGCACTGCACGCCAAGATGTGCGCATGAAGGCAGAGAATTCAAGAAAGGAATGCAAAACCCGGCTGCTTGCTCAGCAGACTTTCTCATTAGTTGACTAGGATTTATCAGGGGTTAGGGAGCCAGCAGTCACCTGGCTCACTTGAGAAAGCTCTCCCTGAAAAGGTGGGTGTTGGCTGGTGCTGCTGATAAAAAGCGGGATGAGCCACAACTAGGGGCTGACCCAGAGTCAGTTCCTTTCCATGTTCCTAAAAATAATGCCTTTAGAACGCCAGTTTCCCACAGCTGGCATGGGCTGATAAACTGCCTCAGTGCCTGGGGCCTGTGGGGTGCTGCACTTCCCTCTCCCACAAGCCCTGTCAGCTCTGCCATCCCCCTCCAAGCTCCAGTCTCTGTGGCATAAAATCCCCCATCCTCCCCAAGGACAAATGGCACCTCTGGGGCCCCCCAAGACTTCCTCATTCCTGACAGATGATGGCTACCATAAACCTCATTGTATAATACAATAACAATGGCCAATCTTCGCGAACGAAGATTTGGGAAGGGCTCTCCCCACGTGCATGTGCCCTTCGAGCCTGTGCAGTGGATTTTTTTTTAGGTGAGGCACAGGGTGCACAGAACTGGCCCCATCGTTTAAGTCCTAAGGTTCATTTGCCACGGCTGAGCAAGCTTGGACAGTGACAGTGACTTATCTACAGCACCCAGTACTAACCAGGGCTGACCCTGCTTAGATCCGAGATCTGACGGGATCGGATGGCAGGGAGGCATTTAACTGCCGGGGACGGTCCCTACCGAGACTCGAACTCGCGACCTTGGGATTCAGAGACCGGAGTGCTCTCCATTACGCCATGGGACCGCCCCCAAACCTCATTGTACACATATGGAATTCAAGCATGTCTTTATCATTTCAAAAATCTCTGGGACCAGCTGGGGGATAGGTGCTTTTGAGGGAGAACAGGAAGATTAATAGAGAGGGAGCAGTGATCAGTGCACAGTGTGTCAGTGATGAGCTGGAGAAAAAAATAACTCCTTCCAGTTGGGGGCTCAGGACAGTCCTATCCCTGCCACTCCTGGCCAAGCACTCTTGCAGTGCAGGTCCCTGGGGGTTTTGGCATCAGTAGAAAGAGAAGATGACATTCCTCTGGGCTCCCCTCAGCTCCTCTCCAACTAGGAGGATCACCAGAACAGCCTTGGCTACTGGCAGTGCCAGCCCAAGCACAAAACTGCTCCAGGCAGGGCCAGGGGATGGGACAGGATGTCCCTGCTCCTTGACTTGGTGCCACAAGTGCATCGGGAGGGCTGACTCCTGGTAGGGATCCAGTGCTGCTGCTGGAGTGTGCCTACATGTTTTGCCTGCTCTACAGCAGGTCATCTGCTCCAAAAAGCCCAGGATGAATTAAGCACCAGGATACACACCCACTGCCTATGAAATTGCCCAGGGAGCTCAGTGGTGCTGCTTCTAGCTGGGCTCCCTTCCCTACAGCTGTGGTTTGACAACTGGAGGGGCTCAATGCTGGCTGCAGCACCTATGGATACCTGTCCCTTCCACACCCACTCAGATGAGGCCAAAGCCTGACTTTGGCCCTCCTCTCTGCTCCCCACACAGCAGAACCACTGCAGCCCAGGAAGCCCTCCTTCTCCTGGGGGAGCCCTGGGAGGGTACAAGCTGGGGGGTGCAGCACTCTGCACCCCACATGGCTGACCTGGCTTTTGGGGGCCAGAGACCCCCATACCTCCCTGCCTTACACTAGCCCTGCTGCTGGGAACAGGGTTACCTTTGCCATGCAAGCTGTGGCCGACTGCAGAATTACTCTGCCAATGCTTTGGGGTTCTCTAAGGGCTTTTATATCCTGGCACCTTTTACAATGATTTCCAGAAAAAAACAAACCACCCCACACCTGTAAGCATCTCTGCCCTCAATTCTCAACCGAATTACCACAACGCCTGCCTCCTGCCATTTGTGGCCAAGGATCTGTGCAATTGCCACCAATATAATTATAAAATGCTGGGTTTACATCCTCTCTCTACGGCCGAGCAGGTAGACTTTGGCCTCCACCTGTATTTCAATTGCCCATCCCCCTTCATGTGAAGCACATGCAGGAGGGAGCCAGGGTGCACTCCCCAAGTCAGGTACCCTCCGCATTGTCCCATAATGAAGACAAGCCATGCTGTGGGGAAAGCAGGGAGAGATGTGGTGGGGAGGCAGCACACAGAGTGCCCTCCTCCCTTCGCCCATCCCGGTGGTGCTAGGGAAGGAGTGCAGTGCATCTGGGGCCATGGGGAACCAACGACACCCTCCAGCCAGGGTTACATGAGGTGGCAGCAGTGGTGGCAGAGCCCACATCTTAGTTTATTTACCTGGAGGGACTCCCTGGCATCTCCAGGGCCAGCTGGCTAACACATGCCCAACTATAAAATCAGCAAGACTCCGGGAATGGCTGCCCCAATTTCCATCCTCACCACTGGAAGGAGGATGTGCATGGGGAATTTAAAATGAAAAGTAACTATTTTGAAGGCTGCTCTGCAAATGGAAGGAAAGTTTCAATGCTCCCTTCCTTGTAATTTTGCTCATAATCATGGTGACATTTTCCCCTCTAGTTTTTTATCTTTCTACCATCATTAAAATCTCAGGATAATCAAACTTAACTTGTCTTCAGCTCCCTGGTAAGAACTAGGAGGGCCCTGGGGCTTGTCTGCATGGGAGGAACAACAATATTCATCCAAATTGCTGGTGAGAACACATCAGAGACTTGTGCAGCTTCCATACAAGTGCTGAGGAGATGAGTTTGGATGGCTTTCACTTCATTCATGCCCAATAAAAAATAAAACTTGCCTAAGACAAGCATATCTCCACCTGCCTAGAGAGGAGGTTAACCTGGTCAAAATAAGGCATTTTTAATACATACATTTCATTAATGTAAACTATTTTTTTTAGTTTCTGTGTACAGAGAAGTTCCCATTGACCCTGCCTCTGAATTACAGAGGAGGGACACAAAATTTACCACATTACAGCTTTTTCCTCTGCATAATACACTTTTGAATACCAACAACGTGACCCCTCCTGCGAATCTGATAGAAACATTTACTGCAGGACCAAAGTGGCTGCACCTGGAAAATTGATGCTTACTCTGCCACAACCAGGTCTGTCACTCTTTTGGGGGGACAGGAATAATTCTGTTTTTCAGAGTGAAAAGGCATCATAGCACGATAAAAGTGCTTATAACACAGCAATTCTATATCTTTGCTGCTACTATTACCACTGCCATAGGGAGAAAATCAATGCTAGTAATAGCCCGCATGGCATGCTCTGCTCCTTGGTGGACTGTCCTTTACGCTCAGCTATGCATCTATCCCGAGACCTTGCTGACTATAGTGCAGGCACCCACAATCATATCTGCACTCATCCGCTACACGTGGAAAATGGAAACTTGGTTTAGGTCGAATTTGGGTTTAGTTCTTTTGGGTTTTTTGCCACTGAGGTAGCTGAGCACTGTGTCCTGGTGGAATGCTCCAGGTACCTGAAGTCTCCTGAGTGAGCAGACATGCCTGCATGTGCATGCCTGCCCAGGAGGGAGAGCTGCCTCTGCAAAAGAGAAGGACAGCTAGCTCACCAGAACCCTGGGGAAAACCCCTAATAGCTTTGTGAAAACATACCTTTAGGATTATTTTTGTTGTTATTGTTTGTTTGCAGTTTGATAAGTGAGATTGGTTTCTCACATTACATGAGAAATGGAGCAGGAGAGGGCTGCGGTTCAGGACAAGAAGCTGGAAATGGGCTCTGCTCAAACTTTATCTCCCTTGTCTGCAATATCTTGCAGGCTTAATTTTCTTTGAAATCCAGGATAAAAATGCCCTCTAAGGATGTACTGAAGATATGTTATCTAAGACCACTATACAGATCTGAGCTGTTGGCCCAGGAGAAAAATGGCCTTCAGCTTTTCAGAGTCTCCTTTAGGTGTGACTCAACTTTTCCCCACCTGGTGATCAGCCCTGCCTCTATGAGACAACATGTACTGCTATGCCCAGGCCAGCAAAGGAGGAACCAAGGCACAGGAAAGAGGGCATCAAGGAAAGGTATGGACATAACACACCAGGAACCAGCTATTGGCAGCCAAGGCATTTCTTTGACGAAACCTCACGTGGAGGTTTCCCCAGAAGAGCCAGAAAAGAAACCCTCCTGAACTATGTTTCCCTCAGCTCAAGCCCACTCTCTGGTAGTAACATGGATGCAGCCGGTCTCCTCACAAGGAGTTGCTATTGCTTTGCTAGTGGCACATACCCTGTCAGCTCTGCAAGATGTCTCTGAATAGGCCTGCAATCACCAAGCTTGTGTTCATTGGGGTAACTCTGAAATCTTCAATCTTGTCCTTCTGCCAACCACCAGCTAAAGCAGTTGGTATCGCCACTGGGCACACCTGCTCTCCCTCCTCCATCATCCCCACCTCCCTGCCTCTGTAGTGTGTCTCTGGCAAGGCTTATCAACCCAGCTAGAAAAGTCTCTCAGAGAAAGGAAAATGAGTTTTTCCACCTGTTGCTGCTGTAGGGTTTTAAACCAGACCATCTGGTTCATGGCTGAGTTTGGAGAAGGCTCTCTCCCTGAATGAGCTCACCTCAGGCATGGAAAGGGGGAAACCCCCCAGACCAGAAGAGCAGGGCCACAACAGCAAAGGTGAGCCCTTCAGCAAGGCCCAGCCACTGGGAGGAAGGAAGGAGAGCAGGAACACCTGACCCATCACAGAAGAAACTCAGACTGTGAAAGCACAGCCCAAACGCTCGCTGCCTGGGGATTTTAGCCCCTCAAGTGATTAATAACAGAGTTGGGTAGAGTCACTCAGCTTCCAGCCAGAGGGAGCCAAGTTCCACAGTGCCAAGAGCGCTGCACTGGCTCACAATCACTATGATTCTGGCTCAACCCTGTTCTTGGCACTCCAGTGACCTTGGACATGTTACAAACACTTATGTATAAACATTAATAACAGTAAACACACCAATGTGAGCAAAACTATTAGACTCAATTGAAATATTATCATTGCCACTAATTTTGCCTTTCATGTTAATCACTTTCAGCAGACAGGTGAAAAAGATTATAATGAGGAGGGATCAGCTTCACATGTTTGGTTTTCCTCTTCCACTCTGGATAGGGTTGGGGGGATAAGACCCAGCTATAGCCCAGCAATAACTGCTCTGTAATTCTAAGCTCTATCTGGAAACATCTAAGCCTGTTTCTGAGACAGGGACTGTGACACCTGCTGAGGTTGAAATTCTTTGTGCCCCACCATCTTGCCTGGCAGTGAGCTGTGGCATATGCTTGGAGAAAAAAAGGACATGAAGCACAGTGGCATCTTTCACAACAAACCTCCCACCTTCTTGCTCATGTGTGGTTTAAGAAGCTCATGAGACAAAACCAGCATCCAGACATCAAGGGCACTCCTGGAATTTGTACAGTTCCTTTCTGAATCCATAGGTAGGTTCAATTTCTGGATTTCCAGAGCAATGACTTCCACAACTCAGTCTCATGTCTTGCAACCTTATGATGCTTGGTTTGTTATCCACTGGCTGTGGGAAATGGTGAATGGTTGTTTCCTGACCTCCATCAGGGTTTTACAGACCTTGTGGTATATCCCATCACCCCATGAGACATCCTTTTGTTTGATACATTCCTAAGAGTCACTTTTGTACACTTCTGGTATGCTTATTTGGGTGGCAAGGCAGCAGATAGTGACTGCTGGCAGGTTCTCTGCTTCTCCGGAGCATGGCTGAGCATATGTATGCTCCACAAAAGCCAGGGAGAAGTTTACTTTTAATTGTTATGAAGTGAAAGTGCCCTGAAAGGCTGAAGTTGTCCAGCTGAGGCCTGGAGCACCTCTGAACATGTTGGATCAGCATCATTCATGACAACCATTTGTTGCCCTCACACAGGAGCACTGGAAACAAATTTTTCTCTGTCTGTGAAGCACTCAGACACTCCAGCGAGGAGGTGCCAGGGAAAAGATCCCAGGGGGAGGAGTAATTCTGTCGTCAGTGTGAGAAATATCTCGCTGTAAAAAAAAAGCTAAGAAAGCAATAACATGTGAAGCAAAGGATTTCTACTAGCAGTGCTGCGTGCACCAGACAGTCTGAGCATGCTCACCAAGCTCTGTTATTTATACACAGTCCCATATGTTGATGTCTATTCCAGGAACCTAAACCACTCCCCGTCTAGGCTGACTCCTCCCTCTAACAATTGTGGGCGGGGGGGTCTTCAGTGGTCGTGGGGATGAAGGCTTTGGGTCTTCCTCAGGTTTGAACTTTCCGCCTCCGACTTACCATTTGACATAACTATATGGTCTGTGTGTTATCACACATGTCCAGTTCCCTAATCCATCTTGTCCCTGAGTGGAGGCTGCTACCCACACATGCTTTCTCACCCACCTACCTTATCTTGTAACAATGTCTTTTACTATACCTGGCTTGAAATAAAACTCCTTTAATTTTCCTCACAGGAGCATGAAAAACTGCCAAACACACACTGAACAGGGAGAAGAAACCAAACAATTGAAGAGCTTCCTCCTCCAGCTACTTGTCCTACGCAATTTGGGTTTTCTAGACAAGGAAAGTGCAGAACTGAAGGTCTTCACAGAATAAAACAAAAGATCTTTCTTGCGCTCAGAAGAAACCTCCTTTTGTGTGTTTCTGAGCTGCGACCGCACTGGAAACGCGAACGCATGCCGGCAGAAAGCTCCAGAGAAGAGTCCCTACGAAGAGGCACGGGGCCTGCACAGCCGGGCAGAACCAGGCACCCTCTTCCCAGTAGTGGCGTTGATGAAACAAAGGCCCGGTTTTAACACCCCAGGCCAGAGTTGCTGGCCAGAAGGGTGCAAGGGCCCAGCCTCTGCAGGGGGGCAACCCTCCTGAGGAACCCGGGGCTCGCTTCCCGTGCGGTGCCGACGGTCGGAAGCGACCGCTCCCGCAACCCACCCGCTGCCCTCAGCCCCGCTCCGCATCGGCGCTCAGTTGCTCTGGCCTGGCTTGACGCCCTCGGCGCTCGGCCAGGGGCGGGGCGTGCCTCCTCCGCACCCGTGCCCGCCCACTCGGCGTTTCTCCCGCGGAGGCTCCGCACTGCCCGCCCCGCCGGCGATGTCGTGGAGCTCCCGGTTGGCGCTGGCCGCCTCCGCGCTGCTCTCTGCCGTCACCGTGGTAGCCGTGCACATTCAGCAGCGCCGGGAGCTGCAGGTGAGTGCNACCTGGCGGCCTGACCTGCCCCCCCGGCCCCCGACGGCTAAGCCACCCCCAGCTCCGTGCGACCTCGTGCCCTCTGCGGCCCGGCAGCCTCAGCTCCACGTGTCCCTGCTCTCTGCTCACCTCCATGCATGCATCACGCATTCATGCGTCTATCTCCGCAGTGCCCTGCCCGCTTCTGAGGGCAGCCTAGGCCTCTCGTGCCCGACTGGGAGCCAGTGCCCCAGGGTCCTGCCACCCCCAGTGCCCAACACAAAGCTGCAGGCACTCGGTGCGACCAGCCTGGCGCCCAGAGACCAGAGCTGCACCTGCACTGCAATGCTGTCCCGATGCTGCCTCCCTGGCGTTGCCCTCCTGTGGTTCTCTGCACGAACCACCCCTTCCCTATGTTTTCCATCCTGTGCATTTCTTTTCAGAGGCAAATAGTGAGGACCACCACTAGTGAGGCAGGTCAAGCTCGGTGGAGACGTTTCCCTCCATCTCCAGCAGCCAGCATGCAGGAAGGATGTAATCCTGCACCCTCTAGGCTAAGGTCACCACCCTGGAAGTGTTTCCAGAGCACTCCCCTGTCTTTCTGTGCTTTCTCGCTGGTGCTTGTTCCTCTGGCAGTGTGTGTGCTCTGCTTTTCCCCAGCTCCTCAAATGAATCCCGTGCTGTGTTACGCAGCCTGCCCCAGCTCTCTTCTTGTCTGACAGGAGAGGCAGACTGCAACTATCAGAAACACCGTGTTGTAATTAAACAGGCAAGTCTTCTGTGCTACATTTACAAAAAGCAGGTAATTCTTGACAGGCACCTTGCACGTGAGAGCCCACAGCCAAAAGTGTCAGATGATGAGTCCTAATCCAGAGAAATCCAGCCCGGGACTAAAAGTTGTGCAATTGTGTAACGAATGTGTTGCACGTGACAAATGTTTGAGCACTGAGTGTCTGAAACAGTGAGAAGTTACAAAACACCAGTGTTCAAGTTCCTAGTCCATAGTCAAACTTGGTTGGCTGTTGCATGGGCTTTACAGTACAGTCTGTAATTATAGGATTATATTATTTCCCCTCAAGAGGTCATCTCTTGTCAGTGCTTGAGAATGGTGGATCTTGGAGGATGAGACTAAGGAAAGAGGCAGGTTTATTTGTGCAGGAGTTGGAATAACACTGAATGACACAGGCAGTAGCAAGGAGAGGGAGATTGGTCTCTTGAAGGGCAGCTGGTAATGGCTCTACATTTACCAGAGCTGACCTATATGCTGGGTAGATCACTTAAGCTCACATAATTCAGTGTCTACCTTGAGCCACTGAGGATCTGACAGGAATATGTGCTAAATACTCATAAACTAAACTACAGCTGAAGTTAATCAGAGCTGTACTTTGAGCATGTGCTGCAGGACAACTCTGATGAACGTAACCCTTGGGTGTTTCAGTGAGACACCTAAACTTAATGGATATTTTTGACCTGAATCCTGGGCTAATATCTCTTCATCTCATGGAGAGACTGTGAAAATAAATGGAGGTTTACAAAATGTTCCTATCCTGTCGGGCTAACGTAAAACAGTCTGCAGGTAAATAAGTAATGCCACTGTCAGGGCAGGACCTGTGTGTCATGCAGTAACACCTTGGGCAATAGACTGAACAAAGAATATGAAAATAAATACCAAGTAGAGTACTTGGTCAGGATCCATGCTGAGCACTGAGCAATACAGCAGCGCCCTGATACGAGACCATATTGCAACTCAAGTGCAAAACATGGATAAACTAAGGGCACAATTGCAAGTTTATGGTTCACCTTCTACTAGTGTGTGACATATGCCTCTAGTAAGGGAGTGGTGGGTGAGCCAGTGAGCTGACTTGTTAATACCCTGTGGTTGCTTCTTACATTTCTGATACCAGCAAGAAACGAGGGACTTGCTGTCCTTTGCCTGTTCCTGCTGCTCGGTCCTGTAGCTGTTGCTTGGTTTGCAAAATAACATTAAATTGCTGTGCTTTTTTACAATCATGGTGGCTGCTGCAAGCTTCTACTTGGAGAGATCTTCTGCTTCCCAAACACGTGGGCAACTTTCTCCCCATAAGTCTGGTTTAACTTACTTTTCCACATCTGGAAACAGCCTTTGCTGTGCAGGGTATCCGTGTAACTGCTCCCAGGCTGCCAGCAGATAGGCAGTTTTGCTGCGTGTCCTGGAGATGGAAGGGTCAAAAGATCGAGTTGGACAGTGCCAAAACATTTTGGAGGTTTTGGGTGACAGATCCAGTGTCTATTCTTTGCCATTCTTCCAAACACCCAGGCATGGGCAAGCCCACAGAGTTCACAATCCTGAACTCTATGTAGAGAACTCCTAACTTCAGAAGTGCCTGGCCTGTATGTATGGGATTGGGTTCACAAACCAATTTTCTAAAATTGGAAATGATGTCCCAAAAAGCTGAATATGGTGCTAAACTGTATATGTTTGCAGGATATTAACATTCCTTAGTATGCTGCTGCTGCAGAATTGAATCCAAAATACTCAATTCTTCTTTTTTTTTTCCTCCAGCCATCAGTTTAACCTATTTTTATATGTCTATTCAGAAGTGCCAAGGCTCAAGACTTGTTTTTTAAAAACGAAATCTGAGATTTTCTTTTTATAGTTCTGCATGGTCAAGTCAGACAATAATGGCTTCATGTTTTAGAGATCCAGTTATTAGATAACATAAAGGAAATAAATAATGTGGATATTTTACAGTCCTGGTGTAGGGATTATTTCAGATTTATTTATTGCAGATTAATACACTTTGGACTTTTATAAATTGATGTGCAAGGCCCAAAGTGATTGGAGCTTGCACACACTTTTCTAAGCTGATGCAGAAGACAAGCAGGGCTAACTTCCAAGAATAGAGGCCAGTGAGAAAAGTAACTTTTTCACAGCTCTTTGTCACTTGTGATACTCAAATTATACAGATGTCTTTTGCAAACTGTTCATTTTCAAAGTCAATACATTCACAGTCTGAAAGATTGCAGAATAGCTGTGTTTTGTGAAGGAAAAAAGATTACATTCTCGATGTAATTGTTCAGTTACATTGTATCTCCCCACTTATTTATTGTTATTAACTAATAGTAATGTAATAATAAGTTGATGAACATTGTCCAGTGATTACTAATTTGTAACCTGAGTGTAGTTGATGGAAGCTTATGGGAAGGAACTGATTTTATTAGCTTAATTTCCAGAGAGAGTTTTGGTTATTGACTGACATATGTGTGCGTGCATTTTCTTAACAAGACAAAACTACTTCTTAAACAAAGCCTTTCTATTTTGATCTTAACAGGAGAAATAATTGCCTTTGACATATGCAGTTATTGGCATGCTTAATGAGGAATAAAGTCCTGTGAGAACATGTCAAATAATAATCACAAACATAAAGTGACTTCAGGGTCAGCTTTCAAATAAATTATTTGCAGGTGCACTTTGGCATCATTCAAATGGAATGGATCAAATAAATTATCATCTTTTTTTGCCATTAGGCTAAATAATTTCTTCATATCTCCAGTATCCAATGGCTAACCTTGATACCTGTGAAACTTTCTCTTTTCTGAGTGCAAGCTGCACATGAGTCAGTAAATTAGGCACATAGATAATGCTTTAAGCTTCAACTAAAGATTTAGATGTGAGCCAGGGTTGGCTCTCAACAATCATTTCATGTTTTTACTGATTTATAATATTTCTGCCCTCGTGTATCATATTTTCTGACAAGTTTATAGCCATTGCTTTGAAATTAAGTGCCTGAATATGTGCCTACATAAGGAGTTTAAGCCAAAACACCAAAGTGGACTGGGTGGAGAGTTGTTTACTGCTGTTTGGCCCTGAAGTGGGACAGCAGTGCTGGGAGTATGGGGCTGGAAGGAGGGCAGCAGCACCGGCTGTGTTTGGCTGAAGTTGCTGGGGAGCTGTATCTCAGCTCTGTTTTGAGCACAACTGATTAAATACTTCATGGGCTCCTTGTTTCCTCCCAAAGTTAGTGTCAACCATCCCATGTCTGACCTCATGATTTCTCCACTCACATTGCTCTGTTGCCTCACCTGTTGCCAGAGGTGCATATCTGGAGTAGTGCGGCCAGTTCCCAGCTAGTCCCTCCCCTCCTGTATCCCACTCCAGTCCATCTCACCAGTTTTGGTTTCATTTATATAACATTCCCCCACTGAGATACGAAGGTTAAACATTTCACCTACTTATCAAAGTATCAATATGAAAAAATATATCCAGGTAGCAGAGAGAGAGAAGTTTATGGAGGAAACAAAGAGCAGCTGGGATTTTCTTAGGGCTTTTTACACCCTTTGTAGGGCTTACGCACCAGNCTCACCAGTTTTGGTTTCATTTATATAACATTCCCCCACTGAGATACGAAGGTTAAACATTTCACCTACTTATCAAAGTATCAATATGAAAAAATATATCCAGGTAGCAGAGAGAGAGAAGTTTATGGAGGAAACAAAGAGCAGCTGGGATTTTCTTAGGGCTTTTTACACCCTTTGTAGGGCTTACACACCAGTTTGAAAGTTGCTGATGTGTGTTATACATGTTATGTATTTCTATTTATTTATATATGTGTTATGTATTTATATGATTTATCATTAACATTTGAGCTAAAGATATTTTTTGAAGTGCCTCCCTTTTTCAAGAGCTTGGCATAAGCTGGCTGCAGGTATTTTTTAAGATTGAGACATGAGCAGAAAGAAGCAGGTGAAGACACATGGCAGTTTTTCTCAAAATAATTTCCAATTTGTCACAAACTTCTCTCCAAGCAGAGAAGTTTTGAGACTATTCCAATTTGGTAAAGATTTAGGGTAGAGATAACAGGATTTATAGACCAAGTCCATCCTGCATGACATGGGAATTACAGGTGCATAGCATTTATTTGCTCCATAAGTTTACCATTTAATAAAACCCTTTATTTGAAGTGAGTGCAAATAAAGCACTTTTTGGTGTAGTGCTGTTGGCTTTTTGATATTGGATATCAGTTCCTGAAGATTAAAACCACATTAAGTGGCTGTGGCAAAGGCAGCATGGTGAACAGCCCTGCAGGAGGGATTGGAACCTGGGTGGAGGTTAATCACATTAAGTGTCTCCGAGCTGTGATAAACTCTGAACCTTGTGTTTTCAGAGGCTGCGAAGTGGAGTTCTCAGAGATCTTGAGCGTCAAAATCAGAAAAAGGAGAATATTCGCCTGTTAGAAGAGCAGATTGCTTTGACAAAGCAGTTTGTGGAAGAAAGAGACCAGGCACTAATGAAAAAAGGTTCCCAGCAGTCCTAGGCACAGGCCTGGGTCCTTACAGGCTTGATTAAAAACGTTTGGAGATCATTTGTATCTAACTACTTGCAAGTGTTTTAGCAAACAGAGGCAATCTCTGAAAGACTGTTTATTCTGTATAGGCTATAATCCGGTCCCTAAGGGGCCCCTTAGGGTGGACAAAAAACATTTCCTCTGTTATTGGTACTTTGACTGAGGAGATTTGTCTGGCACATCCAGTGTGGACTTGTAAACGTGGGGAGGAATAGCTTCTTGTTATTGCAAACACCATCTAGGATGGCTAATAATGTTCACATGAGTGGGCTGCTCAGCCGCCATGATGATGAAGCCACCAGGACCTCCACCTCAGAGGGCCTGGAGGAAGGTGAGGTGGAAGGGGAGACTCTCCTGATTGTCGAGTCTGAGGACCAGGCTTCAGTGGATTTATCGCATGACCAGAGTGGGGACTCTCTGAACAGCGACGAAGGTGAAGCATCCTGGATGGAGGAGATGTCCTATTACTGCGAGAAGTGCCAGAAGTGGATCCCAGCAAGTAAGCCTGCCAGTTGTGTTGTGTCTCACTTGCATTGCTGTGGTTGTTTGCAAGGTGTTTGTGCTGTCCTGCATACCTGTTTTATGAGGCAGCCCTTGTTTAACTGCATCCTGTCCTATATTGGTAGAGAAAGGCTGTCTTGGCATTACATGGAGCCCCGCAGCCCCATGGCAGTGGTGTGTGTTAGATACTTCGATCCATAAGCTTTATGTGTGTCCAAAGCTGGCATTCTCTGTAAGAAAGTCAGATGATCTTTAATTAGAAGAGAACAAGGGTGTGACTTCACAAACATACATACCCTACAGAGTCTTGCAGCTACTTAGAGAATTTTGGCCAAGTGACTTGGCCTCTGTTCTCTTTCAAATAAAAATAATGACCCTTGCTGTAAAGCTCTGTGGAAGAAAAGGACTTAGTGATGGTATTGCTTTTTTATTTTTTCCTGTGGATTTGTCACATCCGTGGAGCATATGCCTAAATCTCAACCTTAGTGGTTTCCCATTGATGTGTTTTTAAGTTGGCTTTCACAGAAACATGTCCAGCCTGCAGCAGCCAGCTCTGGGAGGCATTCAGAGCAAGCTGCAGAACTTGATCCCTCTGCTCTGGTGCTTGACATGAGACACATGCTGTTAGCAAGGTAACAGATGACTTTACTTACTAAATTCTAGATTATCTGATCTATTATTAGATCCAAAAGTCAGATATTCCTGAGCACTGTTTGGTTTTGGTTTTGGTATGGGTTTTTTTGTTTAGTTTGATTTTGGTTTTCTGTAGGGTTTTTTTTTGTTTGTTTGTTTGTGGATAGAAATACTCATCCCTTCTGGTAGCAACTGCCTTCCAGATGTGTCAGAGCTGCCCTTTTTGCCTTCTTAAAATTTGCCAAAAGTTACAGTGTAGAAATCTCTCAAGGCATGGAATCATAGAATCAGCCAGATTGGAAAAGACTTCTGAGATCATCAAGTCCAACCCTTGATCCACGAGCACCATCGTTACTAGCCCATGACACTAAGTGCCACATCTCATCTTAAAAACCTCCAGGGACAAAGAATCCACCACTTCCCTGGGCAGCCCATTGCAATGCCTGTTTACCTCCTTCTCTGTAAAGAATTCTTCCTAATATCTAACCTAAACCTCCCCTGGCAGAGCTTAAGACTATGCCCTTTTGTCTTACTGATAGTTGCCTGGGAGAAGAGACCAACCCCCACCTGGCTACAACCTCCTTTCAGGTAGTTGTAGAGTGATGAGGTCTCCCTTGAGCCTCCTCTTTTCCAGTCTAACAACCCCAGCTCCCTCAGCCTCTGCTCATAGGACTTATGTTCAGGTCCCTTCACCCTAGCCTTGTTGCTCTTCTCTGGACCTGCTCCAGCACCTTGACAACCTTCCTGAACTGAGGGGCTGAGAACTGGGCACAGTACTTGAGGTGTGGCCTCACCAGCCCTGAGTGCAGGGGAGGAATCACTTCCTTGGACCTGCTGGCCACACTGTTTCTGATATATGTGAGGATGCCATTGGCCTTCTTGGCCACAATGCTGGCTCATGTTCAGCTTCCTGTCAATCCAGACTCTCAGGTGCTTTTCTGCCTGGCTACTCTCCAGTGATTCTCCCCAGCCTGTGGCGCTGCATGGGGTAGTTGTGACCAAAATGCAGGACCTGGCACTTGGCCTTGTTGAACCTCATCCTGTTGGAATCAGCCCAGTGCTCCAGTCTGGACAGGTTCCTCTGCAGAGCCCTCCTGCCTTCCACCATGTTAGTGAGTATTTAGATGTTAATATAATGAAACCAGCATTGTCCTGTTAAGTTACTGTGCAGTAAAGGGAAATACAAGCTTGAAATGTATTAAATAATAAAAAAAAAAGAGCAGAGTTAAATGTGGCATGGCTTATGTTGGAGCATTTGATTTAACACTTTTATTTTACAAGGGTGTTCCTCTCACCAGTTGCTGTGGAACAAATTTGAAGAACAGAAAAAGCTAATTGCAAAGCAACAGTAACTAGGTACAAATGTGCAATGTAAACAAGCTGTAAAAGGGAAATACTGTGCTCTTTCCTTATTGCTCAGTTATATAGAATTCATTTGTCACTTGTGAAAATTGCCCACATGATCACAGAAATAATCACTTTTTTACATTCAATTGCCATTTAGAAATTCTGTTCATCTGTGAAGAGTGAGGGGGTTTTCCCCCATCTGACATAAGTGCAACTTTAATAGTCAAATTCTGCAATTTACTGTGGAAGCAGAGCATCCATGTATTAAAAATGCTTGATCTGGTGTTGTTATACAGTAAAAGAGATGCCATACTTGCAGAGAAATACCTTTTGTGTGTGGATTTTCAGAAACACTGTGGTCTTAACTGTTTCCCTATCATGTTATGTCATTTTTCAATTTTTCATACTTGTGTAAATTCACTCTGGATGAATTTAGAAGCCCTGATTCATATTTTGTTTTCTCTTCTGCAGAAACATAGAATTAGAGTCTGTAACTTTGGGTGTGTGAAGTTTTACAAGTGGTTCTATTGCTTTTGTTCTGACAAACTTATCTGCAGGTTTAGCTCTGCAGAGCATATGCTGAAGTGCTTTGATGATTTGGGATCTGATGCATCAACTGCAGAAAGAAAAACTGTTTCTTGATAATGCTGGCCTCTTCTTTTGGCTCTCAGTCTCAAAAAAAGATGTTCCTCTGATAGGAGAAATAAACACCATGAAGTTTCACATCATGTCTACTGCACTGCATCCTAGAGGCTGCTGGAAACAGGGACTAGCAACCTGACTTCAGTATGAGTTTGTGGACAGGGAAAGAGAGAGCTGTAAAGGCACATAGCAGTGAGTGGAACGATGACATGGGAGAAAATGAATGTATATACTGATAGCCCTTGCAGTGGTATATCTTTTTTAACAAGTCAGCTTTTTTCTTTTTTTTTTTTTTGAGTAGAGTGGGAAAACAGTTAATTAATGAAGTCTGTAGGTTATCACAGGGAAACAAGGAGGAATGAGAAAAGCTGCAGAAACAAGGAAATCCTTGGCTTTGTACCTACATTCAGACTTTATGTACAGTGCCCTTTTTTGATGCCTGTGCTTTTCAGTTGGTCACCACTGGCTGTTGCAACACTGAAATGAATCTGTGCCTTCCATGACAGCAAGGTCTCATGCTTCCTAGGAACTGCCCAGGTCTTTGGACTCTGGGGAGAAGCCAAAAAGTACTTTTTCTGCCTGATGTTGGAGGAAATCAAAATTTCCTTTGCAGCAGTTGTTCTTACAAAAGGACCAAGGAATTGATTTTTGCCTTTTCATTTTAGGTCAACTGAGAGAACAGCTCAGCTACCTCAAAGGAGATAACTTTTTCAGATTTACTTGCTCCGATTGCTCAGAAGATGGGAAGGAGCAATTTGAACGTCTGCGATTAACATGGCAACAGGTACGTAAAATGTTTGTGCCAGCAAAACAACCATGGGACTTTCTAAAATTGTTGTTTGTTGTGTATATACTACTTAGAAAAGGAAGATCAGAAAGGTAAAAAAGAAGCATATGAATGAACTTCAGAAATGAATTAGCTAAGGACTGCCTGCATATGAGAACTTGAGCATTTGGCACATAAATTGAAAAATAATCATACAAACTGGTCTCCTTATGTTTCGGGGTTTTTTTCTCTCCTTACATTGCTCATGAATTCATGGCTTCAGGCAATTTTGACTGCCAGGCATAAGCAGTTTTTTTGTATATAAGAAATTGTAAAACGACTCAGGGTGGCAACATAGAAACAAGAAAGCTTGCCATCTCCCTGAATACAAAGTTCCAACCTGGCTGCTTATGCACTAACAAGAGTCCTTGCTGGAATTCATTATTTCAATTACTTGCATACCTAAGCAATCAAAATATTCTGCATTATGCAGCAGGGACCAGGTACTGAGCACTGTCACTGCTGCATATCAGGTGCAGAGCACTGCAGGGACAGGCAGGCAGTGCCATCAGCCTGTGCTCAAAATGCGTTTGATCTGGCAGTAGCTGTTGCTCAGCAGTGTTTCCTCATGCTGAGGATTGGGCAGTATGTGCGAGACATCTGTTTGCATCCTTTAGGACAGTAGTAGGGTGTTGTCTCGTAAAAGGTAATTTAAAACATAAGGTATTACTCCTATACTGCTTTCTTGTGGTGGCCAATGCAGGGAAAAAATTGGTATAGCAGTCTGTGGCTGGCAGACCAGCAGAGTTTAACCAAGTTCCTGATTTGGATAGCAAAGGCTGCTAACATTATACCTAGTTCTCTTCAGAGTGACATGGGGAAGGGGCAGACAAAATCAAAATGGGTGAGGAAGAAGGCTGACTCGTGTCTACCTCCCTAGGCTTCCAGCAGCCAGAGCTGCTTGCTGCTTCTGGATAAGTTGAAATGAGGGAAGTGGTCAAATTAACTTATCTGAAACAGGAAAAAATGGGGACAGTGATTTCTGGGTTTTTTTCAGAGTATGTGGCCTCAACAGGTCTTTATCTTTAGCCAGTTGAAAAGAGAATCCTTTTTGAAGTACTGAGACACTGTCCCACATGATTTAAAAAAACAGAAAATCCTGAATAGTTACCAAACTAAGAGGGGTTGTGAGGCAGAAATAGGATACAGGGGACAATAAAGTTGTCCATATTTCCTGATTTTGACATGTTCACAAATGTATTCCAGAAAGCTAAGGTCCACTGTGAAAAGACCCATCTCCCTAAGAAAAACACATTTCGGACTCCTCTGAGGGTGAAGTATAAATCCCTATGGAAAGTAGTACCAAACTGAGGCTGTGTGATTGTTGAAAAATGATCTCAGCCCAGTTGATTTTAGTTGTATTCAAATGGATTAAGTAAATGTAACTAACAGTTAGTCACCTGGGATTTACTTAAGAGGTGCAATAGTTTTCACACCTGCCCTTTAGTTTAGGTATTTAACAAGTCCGAATGAATTTCGTTATGAAGTGCGTGAATGAGGTGTAAACAGCTTCTGTTCAGTGGAGATCACCTGGAGACAAACTTGATTCTTGCATACCCAGAACAATTACACATTCAGACTCTGGTTGAACTGTAATTGATTTATACAACAACTGCAAAATTTTTGTGTCTAACCATAAACCTTCATAACCAGGCAGCTTGTTATTCCCCTAGGACAGAGAAATCTCTGGGCAAATGTGCATCTAACAACAGAAAGACAAGAACAGCCAGCATGAAACCAAGAAGTAGATGGATTGCAGAAGTTGTCTATGAGATGTTGCAAAAATAAGATAATTATGAGGGAACAAAGATTTGTGTGTGTGCCTATGTCAGATGTGGAGACAGTTCAGCAGAGAAAACCAAAAAGATTCACTTATTTACAACATTTTCTGTTCCAGGTTGTCATGTTGGCAATGTACAATTTGTCTCTGGAAGGAACGGGCCGTCAGGGGTACTTCAGATGGAAAGAAGATATTTGTGCTTTTATTGAGAAACATTGGACATTTTTATTAGGGAACAGGTAAAGACATGTGTCTCAGGTTTGGCCTAGTTTTTTTACCAACCCTGGACTGCCCTCCTCCCAGAACCTTCCCAGCAAAGGGAAAAAAAACTGCAAAGGAAAGAACTCAAAAGAAACTGAACTGACTTAAAAAAGAAATTAGATTTTCTAACATCTACAACCACGTATGCAATTTGTGCACACTATGTGGGGCCCCACCCCAGGGAAAAGGGAAAAAGGGAAAGGGAAAAAGGGACTGGTTAACAAGAAATAAGGAGAGACAAAACCAAACCAAACCAAACCAAACCAAACAGACAAATACAATTAAAAAACTGTGAGAAAGGAGGAGAACAGGCAATGATACACTCTCACCACCTCCCGAGCTAGGAAAACCAATAGAGACAAGGGACCGTCCAGGCTCCTCCTGCTCCCTGGAGCTCAAAGGAAGACGGAAGACTACCACTCCTTCCTATCTCCCCTCCTCCTACTCTTACGTGGAAAACACGTGTGGAATACTTATGTAATGTCCACTTCCTTAGTTACTCCTGGTTACTGAGGAAGCCATGGATCAAACCCATCACAACATGGTATTTCCCTGAGGTCTGGTTAGTGAACCAAAGGAATTAAAAGTTATTATACAGATGGACAAGAACCTGATTAATTTGGCAACATCTCTACTGAGCTTCGCTAGTGAGAAAATTGGAGCATTTAATACTGAGAATCTGAAAATAGGCATGAGGAATACTCTTGAGAAAGAATAAGCCTTTCTTACTGTGGAGAAACAGCCCCTAGAATGTCACACAGAAGCAATACAAATGCATGTATTTTGGATTAATTCTTACCTTCCTTTAGGTAGCATACAAACCTGTAAAGCCTTTGAATTTTTCTGAATAGTCACAGTGGATGGGCTAGTCCTGGTATCATAAGGCTTTAAGGACAAAAATGTGGTCCAACAAAGTAGCACATTACTTGGCTATAAGGCTTGCAAACACCAAGGTCTTCAGGAAGAACTGAACCTCACCTTTTAGATTGTTTTCAATCTTCATAAAATGGCTTTTACATAGGAGGTGTTACAAACCACTGAAACATTTTTCGGTGTGTGTAAAGAAGCTGTCAGAGTAGGAACCCCTCTTGTGAAGGGCAGCCTTTGCCGTATGGGTGAATGGCACATTTTTTCTGAGCATGCTGAAGCTGTCAAACCCAGGCATCACTGTTAATGCATGTGCTGTGAAGCCAAGAAAGGAACTGAGCAAGCCTTCGAAGCTGTAGATTTGACTGACTTTACAGCTTCTTTTCTTCAGCAGGGATTTCTCTCTTGTAAAGATCTAGCCTTTCTCCCTAACCAGATCTGCTCTTTGGCTTTGCTTTCATTGCTTGTCTCTGCCTCCCTGCTCTGTTCTCAGAAATGTTGGCATTTGTCCTCTGGAGATCACAGGGACCCTGACAGGGAGGCAGCTGATGGCCCATTGTCCCTCATTAAAGGAATTATTGCCTCCCAGGGTTTGCTGCTGCCTTTTGAGACTTGCCCTGGAAACTGGTTGTTCTGATTAAAATACGGACGAGTGATTACTGGCCTCAGACATAGTCTCCCCACTTGTCTGGACAAGCCACTGGTGGAACAGAGACAGCTGGCTCATATGTGTAGTGGTTCAAGGCATGGAATTCCTTCCTTGGACTATTAAAGTACAGCTGATCCAGATTTACTGTAACACTCCAGACTTTGAGCTGGGCCACCTGACTTTAATCCCCCACCTTTGAAGTTCAGTACCTCAAGGTGTGTAAGTGCAACACTTGAACAGCAGTGAATACCTGCTTGGCCAAGCCTTGACAGAGTACGGACATTTTTGCCAGTGGAGGTGTGCAAAGGCAAGAAGGAATCCTGAGATCCTGTGCAACTATGAATGAGATTTTCCAGTGTTCAAGGGAGTACCTCAGTTATTGGCTACAGGGGCAATTCTTTAATATTTCTTCTCACTTCTTCCCCAACTGACAGTTTAGCTGTGGGACCAGTTCTTAAAGGAACAAAAAGTACTCAGATACCCAGTAGAGTACACTGCCCAGCAAAGTGAAAGATTTAAATGCATTTCCGTGCCTTCAAGTGGTCAAAAAGGTGCTTCAAAAGTAGTTCAGTGTGTGTGCATCAGTGCCAGTGGCAGAAGCACTCTGCCCTTTCTGTCTTGGAGGAGGCTCCAGGATGAAAGCACAGCTGGTAAGTGGGGACCTAACACTTGTTTTCCTCTCTGCCACCACAGGAAAAAGACCTCAACATGGTGGAGCACAGTTGCTGGCTGTCTCTCTGTGGGGAGCCCCTTGTTTTTCCGATCAGGGGCACAGGAATTTGGAGAACCAGGATGGTGGAAACTGGTTCATAACAAACCCCCAACAATGAAACCTGAAGGAGAGAAGCTGTCTGCATCAGCCCTGAAGGCAAAAGGTAACTCCGTCCCTGATGGTGTGTAGGTTCTTAGCTGGTCTAAAGGCAGAAACCATGAGAAAAATCTAGTTAAAATCTTATGTTTGTGTGTGTGGATAATTTCTTAGTTTTGTTCTGCTCTAAGGGTTCACTCAAGAGAACTATGGTGTATATGCTGTAGTGTGAGAAGACTGTTATCTTTTATTACCTTTTTGCATTGTGCTAACTGATTTAAAGGGTTTTGAGGTTTGTGCAGAGTGTTTTGGGTTGGTTTGTTTCAGCTGAAATCCCCAGTTTCTCTACTTCTCTTTACCCTGGGGAATGTCTTTTATCTTTTGTCACTAGGTGCAGGTTCTGTGTAAAGGAACAAGATTGGGGCTTTAATGAAAATTTATTTGTGCATTGGCTTAATGCTACATGTCCCAGAGTGAATTTCATATTCAAAATATGTCTTTTAAGATTTGTAGTTAATGTGTTTTTCTGGACATTCAGTATGTATCCAGTGACTGCAAGAGCTTAGTGTCTGTTAGAATAAGGAAACTACTTCTTTAGCAGCTTCAAAGCCACCCTTGGATCCCATCATTACTGTGGAAGGACTCAGAAAGCGAGTAAGCCGCAATCCAGTCGAATCAGCCATGGAGCTGAAGGAGAAGAGATCTCGCACTCAGGAAGCCAAGGATATTCGGAGAGCCCAGAAGGAGGCAGCTGGCTTCCTGGACCGGAGTACTTCCTCTACTCCTGTTAAATTCACCAGTCGATGCCGCCGTCCCGATATTGTCCTTGAGAAAGGAGAGGTGATTGACTTCTCCTCCTTGAGCTCATCAGATCGCACACCTCTGACAAGCCCTTCTCCTTCCCCATCCCTGGATTTTTCTGCTCCTGGCACTCCAGCCTCTCACTCAGCTACTCCCAGCCTTCTCTCGGAAGCAGATCTCATCCCAGATGTCATGCCACCACAGGCTCTGTTTCATGGTAAGAGGAACCATGTTTTTATTTAGGAACAAAGCATGTGTAGTTCTCTAGGCAGATGATCCCAGTGAATTCAGGATCTTTTCAAGGTAAGATGGAGAGTAACTGGTAATATTCTGTTTATCTTAGTGGAGCATGAGAATTCACTAGTTTTCCATGGTTGTATCATCAACTTCTAAGGCCAGAAGGAACCCCTAAAGTAAACTAAAAATAAATGGCGGAGGAACTGAACTCCGCACAATCTATGAGATTCATAGTGAAGACATTTTATTAAACATAGCACACAGTTTATATAGGGTTAGGACTACAGCTTATTGGCTAAAAAAGTTACACACCACCACGCTAGATACTTCAGTTGGTTAGAACCTATCTCTCACAAGTGCCATGTTTATATTATTTCATCCTGGCTATTTTCATGCACCTGCAGAGTCCTGTGTATTCCTACTATGTGAATTCTTGGGGAGTAACCTCCTCCCTATCAGCCAGCAGCAGCTGAGCTCCTTGTTGCTTCTGGCTGATAGCTGAGTCTCACAGGGCTTTCTGTAGATCTGAATTGCTCACTTTTGATTTTACTGTGACAACAAAACCCCCATTATTGTTTTTTTGAGGGATCTTAAATAAACAGTGGGTAGATTTCACACAGCAACTGCTGCACTGCTCAGCATAAGAAGTTCACTGCAACACAGATTACACTGTTAGATAGCAACTCCAGTTTTGTCTCAAATGTTTGTAATGGGAGAAATTTTATTCTCATGCTAAGGTCCCAGTAGATTTATAAGTTTGAACATCCTGATAAAAAAATGCTGAATTAGGGTCAGATTGCAAAGCAGTGATGCAGACTGAATGCTGTTAGTTCATTAAGGAACCAGACGAAAGCACTTCCGGATGGTAGAAAGAATAGTCAGGTTCCACAGAGGAACAGAATTTCTCCAGGATATGCTAGCTGAAGATGCAGCTCACCAGCCTGACCATTTGATCCTCAGTCTTCAGGAATTTTCAGCAACTTAACATTTGTCAAAGAGCATGAACTTGCAGCTCACAAAGGGGCTTTGTTTTCAGCTGCTGAACTGCAAGACACTTTGGGAACAGGATTGATTCTGTGTCCTGAAATTGGACTCTTTACAGTGTCTCCTTGTCCAAAATCAGGAGATCCAGAAGTATATAGAAAATGAAGTGTGTTGGGTAAAACCACATTTTTTTCCCTAGCAGAAGAGTCCTGTGATAACCTTTTTTGAAATGGGGCTTTGATGTTTAAATTTTTTTTCCCCTGGATTATTTTGATCTGCTCAACAGATGATGAGGAAATGGAAGGAGATGGAGTCATAGATCCAGGAATAGAGTATGTGCCCCCTCCCTGTGGGACAGCTGGTGCTGGCACCATGATAGCAAGTAGAAAAAAAGTGAAGACAGCTGAGCAGATCAAGCAAGAGGTGGAAAGTGAGGAAGAAAAAACAGAACGGATGGAAGGTGACAGTGAAGATCCTGAAGAGTCAAATACATCATTGCAGGTGAGGGGACGAGACAAAAGGAAGCCACAGCTGGAGAAGGATACTAAAGGGAGAGTTGCCAAGCATACCTCTGTTAGCATCTATGAGGAAAAGCTGCTGCTGAAGAGGCTGGAAGCCTATCCCAATGCTGTGAGCATGACCCCAGAGGCCCGAAGGCTGAGGCGCAAGCTGTTAGTCAGGCAGGCCAAGAGGGAAAGAGGACTGCCGCTCTTTGACTTGGACCAAGTTGTGAATGCTGCACTGCTCTTGGTTGATGGGATTTATGGAGCCAAAGAAGGAGGTGTTTCCAGGTCCCCAGTAGGGCCAGCAACATACAGAACTACTAGCCAGGACTTCAGGATCTTGGACAGATACCAGGTGGGTGTTTCCAAATCTAAGTGAGCTTTTGGCACTGGTTATTCTAAAGCTTTTGCTACAGACCGCAGTGTCACATTGAGGTTATGTGATTCCCTAAGTGAAAAGGATTATATGAAGAGGACTCATTTTGACTTGGGGCTGTGTCCCCACCAGTGCTGTCCTAAGCCCCTTTCTTCTTGGGACATGGTCATACAGCACAGCTGTCTTATCAGTGTCAGCACCACAAATGTTGATGTATTTGTACTCATGCCCTGCTGAAATGCTGATGCTGGAGGCCTGGAGTACCCAAACAGGTGGATGCTCTATGATGTATGTAGGAGGGAGATAACTTGCAGCACTTTTCTGAGTGATAAGGGCAGTTCATAGGTTTGGGCACTACATCTGAGAGTGCACAGCAGAGTCTGCAGAGGTGCGACCATCATGGTCCAGTCCATCCTGTCACGTTGAAATGCCCTTATTTTCCATCCATTGATATGATTCCCCTGTGTTAAACCATGGACAAATCTTGAAATGTTTTGCATTTTTCTGTACATATAGACAATGCTGCCTGCCATGAAGGGGTATCGACAGCAGACAACGAAGTTCCTATATCGACTGGTAGGCTCAGAAGACCTGCTAACAGACCACAGTATTGTCAGCCCTTACACATCCCGTGTCCTGAAACCTTATATCAGGTACAGATGATCAGCGATTGAGTTTGCTGTTGGCTTGTGCACCAACAGCCCACAGAGAGGACACCTTTCCTGGTCAGTGCTCCTCGTTCCTCCTCAGGGTACAACCCAGTAACCCTATGATAACCCTGAAGAAGTTATGTTTTACTTAGCTGAGTAGAACCATGATTTCCTTACTCCTGCTGTAAGGAGAGGCTGGCTGGGCATGCTGTGGGTCTGGGAAGTGTCCTGGCCTCTGACACAAGGGTGTTTTTGCTGAGTTGGGTGCTGTTTTCCCACATGAATGGAAGATTGTTCTTTTTTTTGAAATTGAGCATGTCAGAAAATATTTCTTGGGCCGTACTCAATTCAGCTGCAGTGGCAGTTACTGTTGCTCACTCGCTTTTTGTGTTTCCTTTTCATGTTTCTGGCAGGCGTGATTATGAGACAAAGCCCCCAAAACTCCGGCTGCTGGCAGAAATCCAAGCATATCCTCACAGGAATGATCTCAACTGGAAGGCTGAGCCAGAAGCACCCATTGATTACTGCTATGTTCGCCCTAATCACATCCCCACTATAAACTCCATGTGCCATGAATTCTTCTGGCCTGGTAAGATTCCCTCAGTGCTTGGTTTTCTAAGGAAGTGGTTTTGTTCAGAGAAAAACATTCCTGGGACAAATTTTTCTTCAGTTGGTGTCTGGCTCAGTTCTTAGAAAACCATTATCTGATGTCATAGGAATGCAATTGAGATGGATACGTGGGTTTGGTGTCTTTTTGTCACCTAGATCAGGTAAAACTGGGCTATTAGGCCCCAATTAATGCAGCACTTACAGAAATAGGTGCCAATAGAAGTAGTCTAGTAGGTTAGTCGTGAACTAAATTTAAGCGTCCAAGTTTTCTAAGTGAAACGTTTTTCAGAATCAGGGGCTGAAGTAAAGTTTTACTCTTCATCAGCTTTGTGGAAAGGTTTCCTCCTATCTGCCATAAGCTGGATATGTTGGAGTGAAAGTTGGGAAGCCATATGGGGAGCAGCTGAGGTCACTTGGTTTGTTGAGCCTGGAGGAGACTAAGAGAGACCTCATCATGGTCTACAGCTTTCTGACATGGGGAAGCCGGAGGAGCAGGCTTCTCTTCTCTCTGGTGACCAGTGACAGGACCCAAGGGAATGGCATGAAGCTGAGTCAGGGGAGGCTTACACTGGACATTAGAAAAAAGTTCTGCACCCCGAGGGTGGTTGGGTGCTGGAACAGGTTCACCAGGGAAATGGTCGTAGCACCAAGCCTGTCTGAGTTCAAGAAGCGTTTGGACAATGCTCTCAGGCACATGATGTGATTCTTGGGGTTGTCCTGTGCAAGGCCAGAAGCTGGACTTGATGGTCCTTGTGGGTCCCTTCCATCGTAGGATATTCTGTAATTCTGTGAATTTCATTTACAACTACAGGCTCCACTGTGATGTTCTTTATTTCTTCAATCCTCAGTTGAAGAAATAAAGGTACTGGGTTTGAATTTTTATATGTCATTTCTTGAACTGTAGGCTCTCTGGGGACAGTGGCTGGCCTTTTGGGGACAGTTAGGAGGCTTCAGTCTTTAGTTCTTCTGAAATAATAATAATAAAGATGTTAATCTACTGCATGGATCAGCTTCTGATCAGCAAACAATGCAGCAGACTAATTTAGAAAAGCCCAGTACAAACAGTACACACCTTTACTCCAAGTAACTGCTTTATGTTTTGATTTACAGGGTTTGTAGTTCAGCATTGCTCATAGACTGCAGTCACGATCTGAGCTCTTTGTGCTACTCATTGTTCAAATTGTACAATTCAGGGGGAAATAGCCTTGCACACCTTTCCTTTCATAAGCTATTTCAGAGTTCATGAGAAACACTTGCAATGCCAGCAGAGGCTGAATCTCTCTTCTCCTGATAATGCATTCGAAATTCTGGCCAAGTTACATTGCACCTTAAATAAGTTCTTCAGGACTCACTCTGTTTTATTTAACATAGGGAGTGTGGGTGTGTTCCACCTGACTGTTCATCACTAAATCAGAAAGGTGACACTTCCATCAATCTCCAAACAGGAATCAAAATCTCTTCCATAGTGAAAAATTTCTAGGCAGGGATATGATTTTTGTACCCTGGTTTTGTTTTAGCAGGAGAGGTAAATTAGGAGTTGGTGCTTCAGAAGGTAAATTGCAGTGTCTTTGTGGATGCAACGGGTTTAGCTTTCCAATGCACTGGTACAACTTGGGGGATCAGGTAGGGATAAGAAGCTGGGTGAGCACTGATGTTCAGACACACAACTGTAATTCTGCCTACGTTTAGGCATCTGGAGCATGTGGGCTCAGGGGATAATCAGTGAATAACATCTTAGATGTGCTAAGTTGCCTCCTACTAGTGATGCTCTCATTGACTGAATTCTTAAAATCTAGGCACTTTACTATATGGGATGAGCCCATGCCTTAGTTCTTCTACTACTCCAACTCCTTCCAGTCAGAGCTCTTCTTGCTTCTCACAAGTCAGGAACAAGGTTGCGAGTAGTAACCACAAACGGGCTGACATGAAGCAAGATTCCCCAGTGTTGTCTCTCCTAGTATCTTGTGCCTTTGTGCCCTAATGGGAAACATCTTTTGAGCAGACAAGTGGTAAACCATCCTGAGCTTAGCATCTTCCTAAAGGAGTAACTGCGTGCTTAAGGGACGACACCATTTCATAGATGCCAATGCTCAGGGCAAGGTAGTGTTCCTGCACAGACATGCTGTAAGGCACTCCACAGGCAATTGCAACTTTGAGATAATTAACGTGGCTCCCCATTACCAATCAATTCCTCCCCCATCCTGCTCCATCCAGCTTACTATCAAGCCAGACAATAATTCACCCACTTATTTGTGCCTGGTGCTTTATCAAGTCTTGCTTATCATCAAGAGTGATTACTGGAAAACGTACTCTGCTGTTTTGTTATCCCACATTCCAAATACATTTGCAATTGTCAACCTGAGGCCGAAACTAACATTTCTGACAGATCTCCACTGCGTCTTGTATCTCGTTTAGAGTCTGTCCACTCAAATTACCAAGCAGTCAGTCTTCAGTGCCTTGAACTGTAGTGCTTGATGCTAACATGCTGTGTGGATGCTCTAGGACTGCAGCAGCAGTGTGATTAGGCAAGGTAACAAACTCCACTCAGAAGTCACCAGCCTCAGGTGTTTGTGTCCACCCTGTGACTCACAGAAGCACCACTCCCTGAGAGGCTGCTTCATGCTCCAGATTAGAGAATTTCCATGCTTAAAAGCAAATGTTTTGATAGCCTTGAAGACTGGTCAGGTTTACAGTGCAGCTCCACAAACAGCTGAGTATGCTCAAGAGGAAGCAGCAGGAGCTGAAGGCAAGGTGGAGAAAAGAGATAGGAACCAGTCAGTAATGCTACCAGAGCTGAAGCCAGTTTCATGTGTGCTGTCTCCAAAGAGGGTTGATTTAAGTTTTAGTTTCATCCTTGAGTCATTTGAAAGGAAATTAGCTTTGTTACTTTCTCCATGCAAGATTCACTGCTAGTAAGCAGGTATTATTTTGTCTCTATGTTTTGTTGAATCATCTCCTTTTACCTTACATACTTACCTGCCAGGGGAAACACCATGATCAGGCAGCTGGTTTTTCCAAGGCAAGGTTCATCCCCTGCACTCTGGGTGTCCTGACCCCTGTGATTTCCCAAAATGCAGGAAATATGACTGCATAATTTGTAGTAGTGGAAGTCTGTCCTAGCAGCAGCCTTAGACGATCTCCAGAGGTCCCTTCCAAACCCCAACCCTTCTATGATTCTGTGATCTCTTTATATCAGAGCTTTGGGAAAAAGGTAAAAGGAAGGGATCAAGTGAGTGTTTATGAAAATTCTTAAGCCCCTGAATTTCCATGCCAGTGGGACACTTTTCTTTTGGTTTGCAATGTTTTCAGTGGCTGTTTCTCTCTTTCTCCATAGGAATTGATTTGTCAGAATGCCTGCAGTATCCGGACTTCAGTGTTGTTGTCCTTTACAAGAAAGTTATCATCGCCTTTGGATTTATGGTGCCAGATGTGAAGTACAACGAAGCTTACATCTCTTTTCTGTTAGTTCACCCTGAGTGGAGAAGAGCTGGGATTGCAACTTTCATGATTTACCATCTTATCCAGGTAATGAAACAGTCTCATGACTCTGACAAAGAACTAGCTCTCCCTTCTTCCTTGTGTGCACACATACAAGTATTAAAAGTAAGTAGTTTTGTGTTCTTCCCTTCTGGCTCTTTCACCTTGTCCTTTATCTGCTTACACTCCTGCACAGATTGTCAGAAGCCAGTGTGAATATTTATGGGGGAAATAACTTTCAAAGCAGAAGCTAAAATGTATTTAGAAGGACAACCATACTGGTCAGGTCCTCAGAATTAGCAAGATGCTGTGGACTTCAACTGTCTTGAGATTAACTTTGAGTTCTTCTGTGGTCAGTAGTTCATGTAAAAGTGATATTGTAAATGTGGGGTTTAAAGGAGAAAATGACACAATAGTTGGGAGGTTCAATTAGAACCTCTTCTTGCCTGCACTTAGAGGTTTATTCCGTGACCAGGACCGTTGTATTAAATCACTTACTGATCTTAATCATTCACTTTCACTTTTAATACTCTGGTTCAAATACAGCTGAGTTGAAAATAAAGAGTGTTTGCAACCTCTTTCACTTTGTTCAAACTAGCTTGTATTGGGCCTTCTTTCACAGAAACACTTGGGAAAATGAATCTGAGCTAACTAAATGGATGGCATTAAAATAGTTAAACTTCATTAAATCTCTGAATCAGCAGTGTTATTCAAGTGGCCTTAATTACTTTCTTGAATTAAATTGCAGGAAAGCCAGCTTAATTTCGAGTAAGGATGCAGATACAAATCTTTTTCATAGCCCAACTGTGCCTCTTCAGGACCCAGTTTTACCACTGCCTGAACTCTGTTGGCAGAGCTGCCGATGGGAAACATTTCTTAATTTGTTTTAGTCAAGATGAGCTGCAATAACAAAACCTCACTGTTGAAAATGTTTTTACTCTTATTTATTTAGCTGAAGAAAGGTAGTGAGTGCCGGCAGAGCCTTAGGAACAGTGATCTGTGCTTTGGAAAAGCAGTTTTCACTGAGGGTAGCTCGTCTGGGCCATCCGAGGGTAGCTTTTCTACCTGCACAGCTCTCTGCAGTCTCCTCCTCTTTTCTTTATGTGTTGACACAGGCCACTAACCAATATACTTTAAATTCACTCCTTGCATTTTGTAAGCATCGTGTGTGAAGTGCTGCAGGAAATTGCCCTCAGCTGTAGTCTGCTGATGTGAGATGTCAACACTCAGTGAGAACATGTAGGACCAGTGCTCCCAGGTTTGCAGGGATCCAGCAGGTGGATTCTGGGGGACTGTCTCTCCAGCAGAGTTGGGATGCATTGGCAAGTCAGCTGTAGAAAATCCTCATACCTTTTTTTGTAGGAAGCCAATTAATCCTGCTTGCAAGTAGACTAGCATAAAATTATCATTTTGAGGAAAGCCAAGCAGATTTGAGGCTGATTAGGCTCACTAGCAATGAGAGATCAGCACTGTATGTTTGGCTCACATTAGATTTATTTTTCTATTGATGACTTTTTGTCAGTGGTAGAAGGCATTTAATCATGTAGGAGAATAAGTGGTGGTTGTGATTTTCTGTTCCTTAATTGCCAGATTGTTGGTGCTGCTTCATAGCCTGCTTGGGCTTGGGGTCTGCTACCTATAGCTAGAGACACTTTCAAATGCTGTTTGGATTAAGAGTAATTCCCTGACTTTGGGATCAACATGCTGAGGTTAGGAGTGAATTCTTGAGAACAGCATAACTCAACAGGAAATGTTTTGATGCAAATGGTGGTGACTTGTTTGCTATCAGAAGTTACCCTCTAATGCATCTGGCCCAGAGGACCAAACTGTATTTTCTTAATGGTCTCATTCAAACTTCCTTTTCCCCAAAACCAGCTCCAAATTATTTTTTTCCTTCCCTCCTTAAATCCCCTGTGAGAGCTTTATCTTTGAATGTTCTGCTTTGGAGATTTTTCTAAAGGATTTTACTGTTCCCACTTAGCGTTACAACACATTCAGTATACATAGAACACTATTAAAACATTTGATGGAAGCAGAAAAAATTACTTCAGCATCTTTATTAGAATAATTTGGGATCTTTAAGGTAGCTTCAGCCATGCTATTCGCTATCTGAATTGAATTCCTGCCTTCTTAGGAGGTGGGAGTGCTGTGCCCTGAAGGATGGGAGAGGAGCTCGGTGGGATAGACAGGAATTCCAGTGCTACAGCCTAGAGGTGCGCTGGGGCTTCACCAGTGGTCACAGAATGCTCAGCTTTGTTTGCTGACAGGGCTCCTGATTCTCTGGCATGTTTTTTCTTTTCTTGAGGCCATTGTAAAGTATCGAGATTTGTGCTGTACACAGAGATTATTATTAAGTAACAATTACTTTAATAATTGACAATGGAAAGATGAAAATGTAATCCCAAACCTGCTTTCATTGTCCAAGAGTCCATGTTTCCCAGAAACAAAGGCTTTCAGGAACAGCAGCATTCCCTTTGCCTTTGCTGTTGCTATGTGTGGTAATTTCTGTGTGTGCTGGTTTAGAGGT